>JAVGVS010000093.1:696093-1238057 GCA_032718565.1 Distichodus sexfasciatus | reverse complement strand
AATTTATATATATTCCGTATTTATATATAAGTTATATATAAGCTAAAGTCCATCCCTTTAAGTTCTGCCTCAACTTTTCACTTGCTCTTTTTGCTTGTAGTGTTCAAACTTTGCCATGATGGGTCTCGGACGTTGACCATCTCTCCTTCTTCCTCCGTTGCGATGAACCCAATGAAAAGTAATGTTTAAAGTGTCCGGTGGCATTTTCAGCTGATGCTGAATAAAGTTCTGGACTGTGACTTCGGCGTCTTCTTCATGCACTCTGGAATTCCAGAGAACACAAAGTTGTCCCGCATACTACGCGCTTGTGTATTTAAGATGGATTCTTTCATGTGTTTATTTTCCTCAGAGAGTTCCATCATATCTTCAGTTAGTGATTTGACGGTCTCTCAGAGAATACTGTTCTCCGCTGCAAGTGACATAATTGATATCAAAGAGTTCGTGAAACATCAAAATAAACATCTTTAATACCTGTTCCATCATCTAATCAAGAGTCTGCCCTGTAACATCCCAAGTGGCGATTTTCATGATTGCGTTGAAGACAGTTTTGGCAAGTTTTTTTCCCTACCCCATGATTTTCGACGACAGATCACAACCATTGATTCTTCAGTCAGGCTGCGAGATTGCGTACAGGAACTGAAAGATATTCCAACTGAACGATAGATGGCGAGCCTACCCATGGAAATCCTAATCTACAAGGACTGAAACATCAGCAGAAATTGTATCATCTTCACGGTTTGAAACGAAGAAATTCAACTGAGCTATTGAACAAATCGAACTGAACAGATCTTTCTAAATGAAACTATTTAAGTGTTGCAACACATGTATTTAAGAGATTTAACTGATAGAAGTGTGATTGGGCGAATCCATCAAATGTGATTTGAATATATTGTACTTTTTTGTCGTTTCTTTTGAAATTGAGACTGATAAGTGAAACAATAACATTAACAGAAAGACATCTAAAATACTTTTTATCTAAAGAAGAAAGAAAGTTAGAAACTGTAAAGTGAAACAATCACAATAACAAAAGATCACCTGAAATACTTGTTCAATTGAAAAGAAAAAGAGTTAACTCACAAGGAAAAAAGATAGAAATAAACAGCTGGAAAATACCTAAAGAAAGTTTCCTAAAGTAAGCTATTAAATTGAACAAAAAACACTGGTCTAAGACAAACAAACCAAACTAGAACAAACCAGTATTTAAACCTTTTTAAACAAGAAATGACTAAACACACAGTAAGTATGTAAAAATATTTATTGCATATTTTGGGTTGACCAGAAAGTCCATTCGGTTTTTCAAGCAAAAACAAGAGACATGTTTTAAACACAAAGCGGTTTATTCCATCAATGTTATTATTACCATTTTGTTCTAGTGCCATCTTGTGCCAGCTTCATAATTCCCTGCTCCAAGAATTTGCTCTTTTCTGGTGAAAAATATTTTCAGGTGAATTTTTACATTTTCTTCAATTAATTTTGAAGGGACCGAAACAGGTGGAAATCTCAAGATGCAAGGCCGGGCGAATACGGAAGGTATTCCCAGCCAAGCTCCAGTAACTTCTGCCATGTCTGCAAAGAAGTGCAAGCTCTGGCATTGTCATGATTGTCAGTTCTGGACGCATGTGGTGGATTTGTGTTTCACTTGTCCAGCTGGTCACAGTACACATCCAAATTGATGGTCCTGTTCATGGGAAGAACCTTGTAAAAGACAACACACAATCCCACCAAATTGAAAGCATATCCTTCTTCGGGGGCTGCTTTGGGGGTTGTTTGCAGTTCTGTGTGCTTCACCTTGATTATTTGCAGTCCACACTCTTATATCCACCTTGCCTCACGACACCATTCTATCATGTTCTTCACGTTTCTGCTATAAATCGCAGATGGAAATCCATTAAGCTGATGTGGAACCTAAACATGGAGGCTGCTCCTGTCGTCAAACCGATGCAGATGGTTTTCAACACTCAATTTGGATGTTTTGAGGATATTCCTGGCCATATAGTGGGGATTGGTGTTGACTAACACCTTCACTTGGTCGCTGTTAAGCCCCGTTAGCGCCATGTGTCTTGAACCAAAATGTTCTTATCCAGCTTAGCATGTTTTTATGAATGTGATGAAAAGAGTGGGCCACAGTTAGTCCAATGCTCTTTGAGCAAATATTATCATTTGATCATATAGTTTTGTTTTACTTTTTACTGATAGGTTACACAGATAAGCTGTACTGCTATAGAGCTTGACACGCTAAATCACTGATATAAAAAACATCAAAATATATATTTGGCTTCTAGCTCCAAAGCATTTAAATCTCTGAAGAAAATAAATCTGATCACAGGGCGAAAGCTCTAAACCGTTATCATACCAACTGTTACATGTTAATGAGAGTGTTTTCATCACACCATTCAACTAGCAAGTTACCACTGCTCTGATACAGTGTAGGATCATCATAATCGGTAAACAGAATCAGTAGAGTGGAATGAGTTTTAAATTAAACCAATATGGTATACTAGTGGTGCAATCTGAGGTATATAAGATAAACAACATGGCTGAGCTAATACAGCTCTGGGATACTTCAACATAAGTTAAATATGGGGACTTTTACTCTAGTTGAGTGTGAAAAAAGAGAAATACCAGTAAAGCAGATAAGGAATGATCTGTAATTTTTCTAAAAGTAGTTCTTCCGATCAATGTCATTCACTTTTCAATCATGGATCTTTCGAAGCAGGTGGAGATCACAGACTGAGCCAGAGACTCAAGATTAGAGTTGCACGTAGGTCTGACAAAAAACCTGGACATTTCACAAACGCAACCAATCACTTTGCCTATTAGCGGAAACACATCTGACCCTCTGCGCTGTGTTGGCAGCTGCCCATGGTTGGTCTCCACCTTGCGCTCGTAGTTCCCAGGTTAGGGAACTAATAGAGATTAAGTTGTTCAGATAATGAATAAATTTCAGTGTCCCGGGAGAGTGATTTTTTCCCCTGGGACAAGCCATTAAAAAGAAGGACAGTTCCGGTAAAATCGGGACAGGTGGCAACCCTATTGAAGATGGAGTTAAAGACTATGATCAGATCGTCGTGCAGCTGTGCAGTAGGTGCCCAGAGAGGCCGTCCGGCACTTTCCCGCTGACCCGCTGCAATGCCCTCTGCATGTTATGCTTTGTGATGCAGATTATGGCTAGTGTTAGCCAAGCAGCTAGAACTAACATGATTAGCCTTGAAGCAGGCATAGAACTTGATGATTCGACTTGCAAGCTGTGGTGGATTTGCTTTAAAAGTATACAAACAATAACTGAACACACTTGTAATAACATTGTTTCGCTAGCTTAATAGCACACTGTACACTGTATGAAGCTGTTTTGTTAGCACTCGTATTGCTGGTGGTGACTCCTGCATTATACGCAGCGGAACAGCATTCAGAGTACTTTTGCTCTGGGGATAGTATTGTTAGCAAGCATCCAGTTATGTTATTCATGATCATACTTTTTTTTGTAATCTATTAAATTCTGTGTGAGATGAAACTACATAAACTTTGGATTTTTTTCAAATATGGAGTATTCTGTACTATACTATAATATACATATTTTATACTAACTGGAAGAATCCTATTCAATATTCCTATCATTAATATATTCTTCACTAAGTTAAGACACATTAATTTATTTTGTGACCTGAATATGAGTAAATCATATGATTTATTGGCATATTGTATGAATTCAACAACCAGGCAAATTGTTAGGGAAACCGCCAGGAAAATTGTGAACTAAAACATGTAGCTGATAGCTTTTTTTTTCCTTTTCAGCTCTTCTCACATCCAGAGCACCAAAGATCCTATTTCCCAACCATGGACAGGACAGTTTTCTAAATGTGCAGCTGGGTAAGTGTTTCCAAAAATGTCCAGATGCAGAATTTTTATGTCTCCCTCGCTCTCAATGTCTCTCACTTTTTAAAGACTGGATTCTAGATTAGATGTACGCACATGATACAATGTGTTTTTGTGATACAGTGATACAGTGTACATATGTTCAGGACACCATGACATTCTTTAATATGGCATAAATGAAATTAGAATTAGATGTAGTTGATGGAGTAAGTGGTTGACCATTTTAAAAATCCCAGTAGACTTATACAATAATCGTAATATTTTTAAATGTCAAAAATACTTAATGGGGAGTTTATGCTGTGTCAGCATTGCCGCTGGTGTAAAACATGAAACTGGACCACAAATGCGTAACATCCCTTTTATTTAGAAACAGGGAAAAAAGTGGGCACAATGGCCACAAAACAATAAACAGAAAAGGGGGGTATTTTCCGTACATGGATTACTTGTTTAGTCTGATTTAATTGTTGATGATTTGGTATGATCCTAGATCTGTCGGTTTTTCAAAACTCTTGTTGGATGTGTTGTCATAGCAACACATCCGAATCCTCAAACCTGCTCAGAGCAGTGTTGGTAACACACACAGTGTCTTTATCTTTTAGTAATCAGTCTCATAAAATTACTTGCACCTAAAAAGCATTATGAATTTGATTAACATTAAATTTACAATAATTAATAGATTAATTAATGAAGTTTATTATCATAACTATAATTTTATTTACAGTTAATAATAACGACTTAAGTTCTGAAGTTTAATAGTTCAGTAATAGTACATTGACTTCAGTCAATATCTGAATGATACCACAGACACAGAATTCAAAAAAAGGGCATTTATTGACAAACATCATAGGCAAGCAAAGTAGTCATCAACAATGCAATCTGATTTCGGCTGAGTCATAAATCTAGGTGTTATATATGTGGGTTTGTGGGTGTGTGTAGGTATGTCTTTGAAGTGGTAAGTGTGCGATTGTGCGTGTCTGCACCACAGAGATTTCTCCGTTTAACCAGCTGACTTAATCAGCAAAGCAACAAGGATTATATAGTTAAACTAATTAACAAGTACACTGAGAGTATTTTTATAAGTTTAACTAAACACAACACTGCCCAGATGAAACAGTCTTACTTTGAGACGAGAGCACTTCGAAGGGAGCACAGACCGAATGGCTTGTGACACCGAGTCGAACAAGCAGGTTTCCGGTGTGTTGGTGAGAGTCCAGCGATGCTTGGAGTCCGATAAGCGGAGCCTTCTGATGTTCTGGAGGGAGCCTCGCGAAAAGTGGCTATCGGATCACACATTGCACGAGTCGAAGTCTGGACTGGAAACTTGGGGTGTTCCTTCCCGGGGAATCTTGACGATTTTAGGAACGAAGAGAAATCTTGGAGGCCGCCCCCGAATCTCTTACATCAACCGCTGACTTGCAGTTGAGAACTTAGCTGGCTTAAAGTAATAAAACGCGTTTTAGTTGATGGAGTGAGTCTCGCCGCACAGGCCTGTGTGTAAGACAAAGACTTTGTTCTCACAAGAATTGATCTGCAGATGTTTCACTCCCTTTGTGATCTCACCTTGCTAGCCAGGTCTGAGAGCCCGGAACAATGGCGTGCAGGCTCTTTTAAATGTCCCTCCTCCCATGATGTGGGAGGTCTGTGGGTTTAGGACCATCCCCTTATGCTGTTGCAGTTGGGCGCCCCTATATGTGTGGCATGGTACCTACAGAAGGTTCGTTCTGTGTAAACAAGGATTAGCTCATACGTTTAATCAGTGTCCGTACATGGAATCCATTCAGTATCTGCCTTGTCATTCATGGACGAGTTACCAATTGCAATCAGTGCACAAAAAATAAGAAGGGAATTTTAAATCCAACAAACAATACTGGTAAACTAAGGATGATGAACTAAGCAGAGACTGAAACTGATAATGACAGATCTAGGGTTGGCTGACCAATGGGAACACATGAATGGCAGGTTAGAATGGATGAGTGACAGACAGACAAGACCAATAGAAGATGAGACAGCTAAACAAGCAAAACAAACTCGCAGGGGGTACTGACCGGGGAGCCATGAAACACTTGAAAATGAACTGTAACATGGCATCCTTTTATTAATAACACTGTATTAGCTTAACACACTCGCACACAAACCAAAAACGAGGCTCATTTAGTAAACTAAACAATCCTAAGTAAACTCTGTGTAAAGCACACAGTTAATTTGTAATTCCAAGGCAGCCAATGGGGAAATTCCCCAGACAGCTGGGAAATGGAGCTTTGGCAGGAGCTTCGGCAGAGAGTAAGCCTGGCTGGCAGTGGTGGTGGTCTATTACCAAAAATTCTGAAATGCAGATAACAAAGTTCAGAAGTGGAAAGTAACGAAATACATTTACTCACGTTACTGTAATTGAGTAGTTTTTGTGAGTAATTTGTAATTTTGTAAGTAGTTTTTGAAATAGATAATTTTATTTTTACTCAAGTACATTTTGAGCCAAGTATTTTACTTCGCTACATTGGAAAGCCCCCATTACTGAGTAAAAAATGAAATTGCCTGAACTGAAAGGAAATCGCGCGGGCGTTCGCGTGTGGCATTCCCACTGTTATAATGTAGCCTATCGTTGGATGATGGCTGGTGCCATAGTTTGGAGGTAGTTTGTACATTTTACCTTTTGACAGGTTGTAAACATTATGCAGTTAATTAGGGGGCCAAAACGCGTTGTGGAGAAAAAATGGTAAGACCTACAGCTTTGAAATTTGGCAGGTAGGTCCGGTACCCCACCCACTACTCAGGCAAAAAAATTGCACCAAAATAAGCTATTTTGCAATTTAAAAAAAAAAAAGCATTTTGCCGAATAAATGTTGAACCGTAGCTCTGATTCTCAAAAATCTTATATCATCTTATTCTTTGGATTAAGACAAATTTTTTAGACCCTCGCATCTATTTCTGCCGTATTAGATTTTTCGCTAATTTGCATAAAATGAAATCCCATCTTTTTCGAACTCGTCCCTGGATTTTTGTCCAATCTGCATGCAACTGGTATCATTTGAATCCCAAGACACTCTTCTTTAATTATTATCGAGCACATTTTTAATTTAGGTCTTCATTTTTTTGTAATATGCAAATAAATGGGCTCGGCTTAGCGTAGGACTGCAAATCCATATACATATACCGATCCAAATCCATATACCGATTTTCCGTCATAATTGCACCACTCTACGACTTGGTGGCGCTAATAAGCTATTATGCGTTTTCCGTAATAACTTTTAAATCGTAGCTCCGATTCTTAAAAATCTTATACCATCTTATTTCTTAGGTCAAGACGAATCTTAATAAACCCTCGTATCCATTTTTCCCATATTGGATTTTTCTTTAATCGGCATAACTAGTCAACTAGATCCTGGATTTTTATCCAATTTGCATGTAACTGGTATTATTTGAATTATTTGAATAATTACTAAATAATAGTAATTATTAAGACCAAATCTCCCTAAATAGACAATATATTTACTGTAGGTAGAAGAGGAAAGACGAAATTTCCAAGTAAGAAATGCATTCCTGGCCGGGCACTGCTGGTTCTGTTGTGCTGGCTCCGGGTCCATTGTGTAACTGACGCCACCAACATTAACAGGACGCTTACATTAGAGCCTCTTATTGCGTGTCTGTTTGGGTGACAGGTGTCGTGCCTAAATCGGCACCCTTGCCGTGAGAAGCATCCCCGACCTGGGTGCGCACGTTTGATGGCTTCTGCCTTTATACGAACTACTGTCCATAAACTCCAATTCATTCCTACACTCTGTTAACGCAGAGTCACGAAATTCGTTCCTACACTCTGTTAACGCCAATAAGATGAGGGCAAAATTACTCATATTCTTAAAAATAAAAAAAACCCTTACTCAAGTAGTTCGTATAAAGGCGGAAGTCATCAGATGCACGCACCCGAGTCGGGGGTGCGTCTAGCGGCAATGCGTGGAATTACCAAAATTATAGAGGGGATAGAGAGGGGACAGCCTAACATATGAAACAGGAAAAAGACCACCGTGTAATCCATTTATTTCAACAAAGTAACTGTATTCTAATCACCACCTATTTAAATGGTAACTGTAACGGAATACAGTTACTCATATTTTGTATTCTAAATACGTAACGCTGGTACATGTATTCCGTTACTCCCCAACACTGTGGCTATATTATGCAAATCAATACTTTGAAACAAATTCAGCAAAATATGTTTGGATAAGGAAACTTTTCTGCGAAGCTTCACTTCAAAGTTGATATCCCACTTATTGGCGCATTATAAACTATTTTAAAGTTAGCCTAATAAGTTTTGAACTGTAAATACGTAGAAAAAAGATGAAACATATCAAATCTCATGTGTACTTCAATTCATAAAAAAACTGATAAAGCTGCAAACTGCATGGCCCCCGTAATAACTGCTTGCAGTTATATTTTGTTAATTATATTTTCTGTTACACAGTGTTACCATGGAATCACTCAGTTGTCTTTAAAATGTGAGTGTCCCGGACACTTTGAGTTTGGTTATGCAACTTATGCCACTTGTACTTGAAAATGTTTTATGGGGTGGTCTGAACAAAGTTTGCACATTATACCGCCTAAAAGTTCATTTAAAAACAACTAAAATAAGTACTTTTTTACTTTTATTCGAGTAGATTTTTAGATGGATACTTTTACTTGAGTAGAATTTAAGCAAAGTAAAGATAATTTTACTTAATTACAGTTTTTCAGTACTTTTTCCACCTCTGACAAAGTTACCGTAATGAATTAAATGAAACAAAAAGGGATTGCAAACCAAACAAACGAAAACCAATGCTGATTGTGAACATAAACATATAAAGGAGAAGGGAAAACAAATGACAAATGAAAGTGAAGGCTGAACAAGGAGCATAAACAAGAAACAGGTGCAAGCAATAACGAGGTGGAAACTAAAAGTAAGAAGGAACGCCAAAGGCAAACCCAGGCACGGTAATCTGGTGACATGGACTGCTAGAGGCAGGGTAAAGGCAGCACAGATGTTACAGAAAACCCACAGTAAAATTACAACTAGTAAAATGGAAAAAACATGGCTCAGTCTGTGTATTTTTATGCACCACTCTGAACATGGAAAAAGAAAGGTGAAAACCAACCATTGTAAACAAGAATAGGCAATCCTGAGGTTTGTCATACTGTTTCGTTGTATATTATGTAAAAGAGACTCATTAAGAGATTGATATGATTTGAAGGATACTCAGCTTACTTAAGAATACTTCTTAAATAGCATGTCTTCTCATTTTTAGGCATGCTCCAATCTCATGAACCCTTGAAATACCTTATTACGTCAGTAGATAAAATATTTGTGATATTGATTTTGTTTATTTCAAAAGTTTACCATGTACTATGTTTATTTCTATTTGGCAAATATGAACCTCAGTCATCAAATTAATCAAAGATAATTAGAGACATCTTTAGATAAATAATGTGGCACATTTAAATTTATTCCTTGAATTTAAAACCCTTTTACTTTTGATACTCTGAGTTTGGGTGATTGTTATGCACACACACACACACACACAGTGGTGTGAAAAAGTGTTTGCCTCCTTCCTGATTTCTCATTTTTTTTCCATGTTTGTCACACTTAAATGTGTCAGATCATCAGACAAATTTTAATATTAATCAAAGACAACACAAGTAAACACAAAATGTGTTTTTTAAGTGAAGGATTTTTATTATTAAGGGAGAAAAAAATCCAAACCTACATGGCCCTGTGTGACAAAGTGATTGTCCCCCCTGTTAAAACATGACTTAACAGTGGTTCATCACACCTGAGTTCAATATCTCTAGCCACACTCAGGCCTGATTACTGCCACACCTGTTCTCAATCAAGAAATCACTTAAATAAGACCTGCCTGACAAAGTGAAGTAGAACAAGAGATCCTCAAGAGCTAGACATCATGCAGAGATCCAAAGAAATTCAGGAACAAATGAAAAAGAAAGTAATTGAGATATATCAGTCTGGAAAAGGTTATAAAGCTAATTCTAAAGCTTTGGGACTCCAGCAAACCACAGTGAGAGCCACTATCCACAAATGGTGAAAACATGGAACAGTGGTGAACCTTCTCAGGAGTGGACGGCCAACCAAAATTACCCCAAGAGCACAGCGACAACTCATCCAAGAGGTCACAAAAGACCCCACAACAACATCCAAAGAACTTCAGGCCTCACTTGCCTCAGTTAAGGTCAGTGTTCATGACTCCACCATAAGAAAGAGACTGGACAAAAATGGCCTGCATGGCAGAGTGCCAAGACGAAAACCACTGCTGTGCAAAAATAACTTTAAGGCTCGTCTCAATTTTGCCAGAAAACATCTTGTTGATCCCCAAGACTTTTGGGAAAATATCCTGTGGACTGACGAGACAAAAGTGGACTGATGAGACAAAAGTTGAACTTTTTGGAAGGCGTGTGTCCCATTACATCTGCGTAGAAGTAACACCACATTTCAGAAAACCATACCAACAGTAAAATATGGTGGTGGTACTGTGATGGTCTGTGGCTGTTTTGCTGCTTCAGTACCTGGAAGACTTGCTGTGATAAATGGAACCATGAATTCTGCTATCTACCAAAAAATCCTGTAGGAGAGTGTCCGGCCATCTGTTCATGACCTCAAGCTGAAACGAACTTGGGTTCTGCAGCAGGACAATGATCCATAACACACCAGCAAGTCCACCTCTGATTGGCTAAAGAAAAACAAAATGAAGACTTTGGCGTGGCCTAGTCAAAGTCCTGACCTGAATCCTATTGAGATGTTGAGGCATGACCTTAAAAAGGCAGTTCATGCTCGAAAACCCTCCAATGTGGCTGAACTACAACAATTCTGCAAAGACGAGCGGGCCAAAATTCCTCAACAGTGCTGTAAAAGACTCATTGCAAGTTATCACAAACGCTTGATTGCAGTTGTTGCTGCTAAGGGTGGACCAACCAGTTATTAGCTTTGGGGGGCAATCACTTCGTCACACAGGGCCATGTAGGTTTGGATTTGTTTTCTCCTTAATAATAAAATCCTTCACTTAAAAAACACATTTTGTGTTAACTTGTATTGTCTTTGACTAATATTTTAATTTGTTTGATGATCTGACACATTTAAGTGTATATATATATGTGTGTGTATATGTATATGTGTATATGTATATGTGTATATATGTGTATATACAGTATAGATATATATATACATATACTGTATATATATACATGTACACTGTATATATATACTGTATATGTAATAGTTCCCTGTCGATATTTCACTCGTACTGCGTCGTAAGACGCTGTATGGGAAAAACTCTCTTTTTTCTCCTCGACTGAAGCCTTTTCCAATCACGCAGTGAAACTGCACGTCGATTGGTTCGTTCAAAGTAATAAAAACGAACCAATGACTCGACGGCGGAATTGAGCGAGCCAATGGCCGCGCCGCTTCGCCAGCGCCCGGCATTTGCATGGGCGGGGCTAACTGGCTCTATATAAGCGGGCATTCCGTCATCATACTCAGATTTCTTCTTTTCAGCTACGGAGATTTCCTTGCTGATTCTCTCACTGAACGCTGTCGCCATCGATCGTGCTTGGCAGCTGTAAAACTGGCATTCGCCGTTTTACTTTCGTTTTCCCCTGCTGCTATCCGCCGATTTGTAAGAGCTTATTTTCTCTTACTAAAAGAGCGAATGGCATCTTTAAATGCCCCGTCGTCATTGTGTGACGTGCGGGATTCCCCTGCGTGCCGACGACGGCCATGCTGAGTGCATAGCCTGCCTGGGGAAGCCCCACGCCGATGCTCCGCTCAGCGTGGCTGATTGCCTGCACTGCGAGGCTTTCAGCGTCGCCGTTTTATGCTCGCGGACCGCTTTCTTTTCAGAGAGCGACTGCGCCCTTCGAGCCCTCCCGTTTGCTTCCTCCCAGGGACCTGTGAGGAAGAAACGGTGGGGCAGAGTTGCTGAACATTCGGAGATTGACAAGCGCTCGTCGGCTCAGCGCCCGTGTGCCTCGCCATCTCCTCCAAGCAGAGCTTCGCCCGTCCTCTTCTCCCAGCCCAATCAGCGTCCCTCTGTGGCTGCGAGTGACATGATCTCGTTTGGTGGAAGCGACGAGGAGGTAGACAGCCTTTCCCTGGCGGCGTCTGAAGCGGAAGAGTTCGCGGGCTCCGGGTTTGACCCCGCCCTCTTGCCACAGTCAACTTCTCACAGCACCAGCCCCACGACGGATGAGGATCTCATCCGCATCTTAATGAAGGCTGTCGGTGAGCTCGGGCTCGACTGGTCTCCACCAGTGGAGCCGGCACAGAGCAGGCTGGACGAGTGGTTCCTCCCGGCTCGCCAGCAGGCCCCCCGCCAGCGCTTGTCCCCCTTCTTCCCCAAAGTTCCTGAGCAGCTCCCCAAATCGTGGCGTGCTCCCTACTCCTCTCGTATCCGGACTTCCTCCTCTACTGCTATTATTCAAGCTCAAAAATACACCCTAAACAGTTTTTTTGTTAGCAGAGTATGCTTGAATTTGATCCAGAACATGAAATGTTATATTGAGAAGTTTTCAGTATGTGGCTTATCTAGCAATTGGTTGGTTTAAAGACAAGGTTTTACGCATTTGTTTTCCAAAATAGTGCTTTTGTAGTCATTTTATTTTTTATTGTTGAAAGATTTAGATATACTTTTAGATGCACATCCTAGTTATCAAGACATTCATTCATTCATTATCTGAACCGCTTAATCCCAACTGGGGTCGTGGGAGGACCGGAGCCTATCCCAGGAACAACCCTGGGCAGGCACCAACGCACCGTATTTTTGAACCCTGTAATTCAACTGGCTATGCACCATTTTATAATTATTAAAACTAAAGATGATAACTCATGCAGTAAAGAATTCGGTAGTAGAACTGATTTGTGACTTCCAGTAAAGACTTTGCCCCAAACAATATAATTATCAAAGCTTTTATTTTTATGTCCTATGTAAATAATGTATGGATTTAAGAGTATCCACTATCTCCCAGCCAATGGGTTTCGTTCCTGGGGATAGTGATCGACTCTGTGCGCATGACGGCAAACGTCTCAGCGGAGCGAGCCAAGTCAGTTCAGAGCCGTGCAGCCTCCTTCGTGGAAGGGACCTTGCACCCACTCAAGACCTTTCAGATAATGATGGGCCTCATGGCAGCGGCTTCGCCAGTCCTCCAGTTGGGTCTGCTCCACATGCGACCCATCCAGTTCTAGCTGAAGCGGAGGGTTCCGTTCATGCTGTGGCACCACGGTCGCCACTACATAACGGTAACTCGGGCCTGTGTTGCAGCCCTGAGCCGTTGGAGGGACCCTCTCTGGCTAGCCAAAGGGGTGCACTTAGACACGGTGCACAGGAGGAAGTTTGTCTCAACAGACACTTCCAAAAAGGGTTGGGGAACGCTGTGCGAGGGCAAACCAGCCTCCGGTCTCTGGTCCAGGGAGGAGGCGGGACTGCATATCAACTGCCTGGAGATGCTGGCAGTGTGCCGTGCCTGTCAAGTCTTCCTGCCGGAGTTAAGGGGACACCACATGTTGGTGCACTCAGACAGCAGGTCCGTGGTGTCATATGTGAACCACCAGGGTGGCATCATCTTGAAGCGCCTTTACACACTTGCAAAATGCCTTTTGGTTTGGACCCAGGCCAACCTGCCCTCACTAAAGGCGTTGCATGTGCCGAGCAAACTGAACCAAGGGGCACACATGTTGTCAAGGAGCAACGTCTCCTCGGAAGAGTGGACGCTCCACCCCCTCACGGTTTGGAGTATTTGGGAAATCTTCGGCGAGGCTCGAGTAGATCACTTTGCCTCCGAAGGCAACTCTCATTGCCCGCTTTACTTCCAAGAAGCACGGATGCCCTGGCCCACGAATGGCCAGATCTTCCACTCTATGCGTTCCCCCGGTCGCTCTGCTACCACAGGTACTCAGACGAGTCAGAGAACGCAGACACAGGCTTCTCCTGGTGGCCCCCTTCTGGAGGAACCAGCCGTGGGTGTCAGATTTATTCCAGCTGCTCGAAGCAGCCCCATGGCCCATTCCCTTGAGGCAGGACCTCCTCTCTCAAGCGAACGGCTTGCTGTGGCATCCACAGCCCAAGTTATGGGCCCTTCATGTATGGCTGCTCAATGGGCATCTCTGGACCTCCCAGAGCATGTCCTGAACACTATGACTGAAGCTAGAGCCCCGTCCACCCGGCGTCTCTATGCTTTGAAGTGGTCCCTTTTCTTGGCTTGGTGTCAAGACCGTGACTTTGATCTGGTCACCTCCGAGGTGTCAGTGGTTCTGTCGTTCCTGCAGGAGTTGCTGGATAAGCAGCATTCTCCTTCGACCGTCAAGGTTTATGCTTCAGCTATAGCGGCCTTTCACGCCCCTATTGCTGGGCCCTCCTTTTGAACCACTGCACTCCTCGAGCTTGAGATCGCTCTCGTTTAAGACCACCCTGCTCTTAGCACTGGCATCAGTTAAGTGGGTAGGAGATCTGCAGGCTCTCTCTGTCAACCCGTTTTGTCTGGAATTCGGGCCTAACGACTCCAGAGTTGTCCTGAAACCAAGACTAGGTTATGTACCTAAGGTGCTCTCAACTTGTTCAGAGCCCAGGTCAAAGTGCTTTTCGCCCTGCCTGCCTCGACGGACAACCAGGACTTGCACCTGCTCTGCCCCGTCAGGGCCTTGAGGGCATACATTGAGCGTTCTGCCTCGTTCAGGAGTTCAGAACAGCTTTTTGTTGGCTTCGGTAGTGGCGCTAAGGGTCGCCCGGTTATGAAGCAGAGGCTTTCCAGGTGGATAGTGGAGGCCATTGCTTTGGCTTACTCCTCCTTGGGGTTGCATTGCCCCATTGGAGTCAGAGCCCACTCCACCAGAGGCATTGCCTCTTCCTGGCCCCTTCACATTTGTCAGGTTTTACAACCTGGACGTCCCCACTCTGCAGTCCAGAGTCCTTTCGGCTTAGTCCGTCACATAGACTGAGTGGTTTTGAGGGTTACTTGACCAGTTTGTTTAAGTCCCTACTCTCTCGGGCCCATCTTAGGGCGCCGACTGGGATGACACCCAAGCCACGGAGGACCCTCTTGGCTCACCCTGTGCTTGGTGTATTTTTGCACTCCCCTGGGTTCCACCATGGGTGTCATGTTGAGTCGTTCCCCATCATAGCACGGCGGGATTGTACTGGTTCCCATACAGCGTCTTACGACGCAGTACGAGTGAAATATCGACAGGGAACATACTCGGTTACTTACGTAACCTTGGTTCCCTGAGATATGGGAACGAGTACTTGCCATGCTATGTGCTGCACGCCTCAGTACGCTTCATTCGAAGAAATCTGAGCATGGCGGCCAATTGGCCGCTTATGTAGAGCCAGTTAGCCCCGCCCATGCAAATGCCGTGCGCGGGCGAAGTGGTGTGGCCTTTGGCTCGCTCAATTCCGCCGTTGAGTCATTGGTTCGTTTTTATTACTTTGAACGAACCAATCGACATGCAGTTTCACTGCGTGATTGGAAAAGGCTTCAGTCGAGGAAAAAAAAGAGAGTTTTTCCCATACAGCGTCTTACAACGCAGTACTCGTTCCCACATCTCAGGGAACCAAGGTTATGTAAATAACCGAGTACATTTTGCACTATGCTTAAGAGTGACTTTCCCCCATTTTCATGGCAGAATTGAGATCCCTTAGGCTGTGGGGTGAAGGTTCTACTTCAAACTATGCAGTATTTGTGTCCATCTATTTATACCTTAAGTTCTAGCAAGACACTAATCATTGCAAATTAAAAACATACCCATGGCATGATGATGTTACAACCATATTCCTCTGTACATGAGGGGCCTATACTACGAAGTGGGGTTAACCAATTCAGATTTAACCCAGAGTTAAATTGGGAACGCGGGGTTGACAAAACCAGGTTGTCTTAATCAGTGGTAATCAGTACTATAATGCCAGTTAAGAAGTTGATTTGTTGACCTGGAGTTAACTATTTACGTGACCTGGAGTCACATAAATGGGATGTTCAGCAGCGAAAGTCACGATTTCGAATCATGGCGTGATCTCCCTACTTCACGGAGGAATAACGCATCATTATCATGCAAGGCCGGAGGAGTTCAAATCAACGCAAATCAAATTAACACCGCAGTAGCCAAAAAGGCAGGCAGGCTTGCTGGCAATGTATTGCAGACCGACTAAATGTGTAAGTACAGTACATTTCATTGTCATATGTTCTTAAAAATTGTCACAGTGATTTATACACTATGAAATGTTATTTTAAATAATTAAAATACTTTTAATACATTTCAGAAGTGGGCGCATTGATTACCGTTAATTAATTTAATGCCCCCTAAGTTCAGTTACTGTGATGTTACTCAGTATGTAATCCTGTGTTAACAGTAACTTTGTTAAAATTTCATATGTAATAACAGTGGAAAGCGTACTTGGCAGCAAGTGAAGATAAACTATAAAAACTTTATTTCAAGTGGTAGGCTTATGTATTAATAATTCTACTCATTATGAAAGATGTGATATGTCTAGCCTGCAGTTAATAGCATGTTTCTATGTTTTACAGCTAATAAGATCTGTTCAAAGGCAACAGGTGGAGGGGCATCTCCTTTTACAGAAGCTGAGGAGTTGGCATTAGCCAATAATAGAGGGAGGCCCATTATGGAAGGGGTTGAGGGAGGCATCGTCTCACCCTGGTGGCATTGAAATGTCCACCCTTTATGTGCAGGGTAACATCACAAGCACATTGTACATTTGTGCAGTCATGACCTTCCATTTCATGTGATATGTACAGTGGATGGGGATAATATTCAGATGTTCCAGCCACCTGCAGAGACTGACATCTTCTGTGATGCTCATGTACAGGTTAAGTGTGCAAATGACTGTTTCACAAAGTGTAAACCTTGTTGATGTAACATTACAAATGTATTTATTTAATTTTCAGGAGGATGTGGGTGAGGACACCATGACTGCAATGTCTGAAACAGATATCCTGATAGAATTGTTTCATCACTCGTATGTTCTACACAGAATAATATAGTATAGCATGGCATGTTAACCTGCAGGCTTTCAGATAATTTTCCAATTCTTCCAAATTAAATGATACCTTCAGTAGAAGCTCAAAATTGCAAAGCTACACATTCACCAGTCTTTCATCAACATGTATGTACCATCATTATTTTTCCACTTTTCATTTATAGGAAAGGGAGAGAATAAACAAATAAAGACAGTGCCTCAATGGTTAATGGTCTGTATTTTTAATTATAGTTTTTGCTTTAATTATATAAAATTTGCCTTGGTTATTGCCTCTCTCACACCGTGTCCTGTGGGGTGGTCGAGGATGACAGGGACAACAATATCTGGGAGCATGGGCCTCTGAATCGGTGTTTTCTCTCTTCTGATGGTGGCGATGTTGTGTAGCACTATACATATACATCACCTGCCCTCTCTGGCAGCACGAGTAGCCTCTTCAGGCACACAAAACATGCCTTCAGGATCCCAAAAGTCATTTATATCCTGGCCTTTGTGTTGCTGTGAGCAACATTACATCTTGCTTGTGGCCTTGTCTGAGTGTTAGGAAAATGGGTTTTCAGGTGCCTTGGGTATAGGTATGCCCTGTCACCCAGTACCAGGCCATCAAAATTTCTTTTGAACAAATAGAGAACAACTTCCACACACAAGTTTGATGTGTCCAAAATTATCTGTCTCTGCCTTACCTTTTTCAAATCTCTGAGATAGTGTGGAGTCTTTAAAAATGTGACTTCTGTGCATCCAGGGTTGTCCATCCTGTGCATCCAATAAGCAACCTCAAAGGATATAATAAGCAAATAATACATTGATGCTGTGAAAAGATTTGCGGTTCACATAATCACCCTCATGCTCTACCAGGGGAGCAGTAATTGGGATATGTGTGTAATTGAGCACTCCTGTGACACTTGGGAATTTCATATATGTATATATTTTTTATATTATATTATAATATATATATATATGTTATATATATATTATATAGTTTTCAGTATAAACATCACTTCACCGACAATTTTACTTTTGTGATTTACCAGCAATTGCACAAAAGCCTTCTTTATTTTTCAGAGCGCTTAAATTGTCAGGGTAAATGACAAAAGCATCCAACTGTTTAGAGCAAACACCACTATGTGAACCGCACGGCAAATGGTATTCTTGCTTAGATATTTAGCATCACCGATGGAATACAAAATGCACAGACAGTATATCTCAGCGCAAGGCATACTGTCTGCTCCGTCATAAGGGCATTGCTATGGCCAGTGGCATTAGAGATCTCTGGACCGATCAGCTGACAAAGGTAATGAATTCCCTCATGCCGTTGGATTCCGGCGGTCTCTAATAACCCTCGCCCTGCAGATAGATCCCCTCGTGATTTGTGCGACAATGTCAAACGGCATCCCGGTGTGTCAGCATGTTTTTTGGAGAAACTGTATTTGCAGGGGCGGTGCTTAGGGCAGGGTTATGCAGAAACCTCAACTTAACCAAGAGCATGACCTGATCGGAGCAGGTTAGAGACGCAGCGTAAAATGCCATGACAGGATACCACAGGTAAAACCTAACCACCCTTCATAGTACAGGTTAACTGCAAAGTTACACCACATCATTATTTATTGCGACCCATTTCCACATCAACACATCCCCTTTATACAAAATATCTAACACTGGTGCCAGGTACATCTGTTAAAAATTAAAAAGACCAGAGGAAAAAAAATGTTTAATTAGACAGAATATTCTGAATACTCAGATAAAGTCAAAGTAAACTTTATTGTCATCTCTACTATACTACTCTACTATATATTGTACAAGTATGCATACTTGTACTATATATTGTACAAGTATGCAGAGAGATGAGACGACGTGACAGTTTTTACAGTGCAAACAACAAAGAACAAGGTACAAGGAACAAGTAAGGCACTATAAAATATATAAATAGAATATATAATATACACTTTAAACTAGAAGTACAATATAAATGTAACACAAATGTAAACTAGAACGAGAAAAAATAATAGTCTCTACCGTGGAACCGTGGATGCTGCGTGGGGTGTGGGAGGAGTGAGCTTTCCTGAAGTTGACAATCATTTCTTTGGTTTTGTACACATTCAGCAACAGGTTGTTCTCACTGCACCAGGCAGCCAGCTGCTGAACCTCATCTCTGTATGCCGACTTGTCGTTGTTGCTCATGAGCACCATCACGGTTGTGTCGTTGGCAAATTTGATATGGTTTGATCTGTGCAGCGTGGTGCAGTCATGGGTCAGGAGTGTGAACAGCAGTAGGCTGAGAAAGCAGCCCTGGGGAGCTCCTGTGCCCAGTCTGATGGTGCTGGAAATGTTGTCGCCAATACGGATGGACTAAGGCCTCTCTGACAGGAAATCCAGTATCCAGTTGCAGAGATAGGTGCTCAGTCCCAACTCAGTTTCACATACAGTCTTTCGGGAATGATGGTGTTGAATGCTGAACTAAAGTCTATGAACAGCAATCTAACAAGAGTCTTTTTTGTCCAAGTGTGACAGGGAAAGGTGAAGTGCACTG
Organism: Distichodus sexfasciatus; assembly: GCA_032718565.1. NCBI lineage: Eukaryota > Metazoa > Chordata > Actinopteri > Characiformes > Distichodontidae > Distichodus > Distichodus sexfasciatus. Next base: position 1,218,644 of record JAVGVS010000093.1, on the reverse strand, counting down.
GATATGGCATCCTCAGTTGACCTGTTTGGATGATAGCACTTCGTGGTGATTGGGGTCAGAGTGATGGGATGGAAGTCATTCAGGCAGGATACTGAAGATTTCTTTGGCACTGGGATGATGGTGGTGGGCTTGAAGCAAGCTGGGACAATCATCTGGCTCAGTGATGTGTTGAAGATGTCTGTGAAGACCTTGGCCAGCTGATCAGCGCAGTCTCAGAGCACACAACCTGGAATGTTGTCTGGTCCAGCAGCTTTTCGTGGGTTGACCTTGGTGAAAGTTCTTCTCACATCAGCTGCAGGCAGAGAGATGATCTGGTCGATGGTGGGAGGTGTGGCTTTCACCACGTGCGTGTTGTTCAGTACATCAAATCGTGCACAGAACTTGTTCAGCTCCTCAGGGAGTGTGGTATCCCCCTCACAGCTGCTTGGTGCAGGCTTATACTGGGTGACAGCGTGAATGCAGATGGCGTTCTCTGTTGATCTGTTTGTTCTATATGCAGACTGAAGTGGGTTGAATGTGGGTGGGAGGCAGGACATGATGTGGCATTGAACCAGTTTTTCAAAACACTTCTTGGCCACTGGTGTCAGAGCAACTGGTCTGTAGTCATTTAGACTGCTGATGGTGGTCTTTTTTGACAATGGGACAATTGTGGCTGACTTCAGACATGGTAGGATAAAAGACTAGGACAGTGACTCATTAAAGATCTTGGTGAAGATCCCAGCCAGCTGGTCTGTACACTCTATGAGGACTCTCCCGGTCACTCCATCTGGTCCAGTGGCCTTCCTGGGGTTCGATGCTTTCAGTGTGCACCTCACCTCATGTTCCTGCACCGAGAGGCTGGTGCTGTTGTAGTTCAGTGGTCGAGCTGCGGCTGCCTTTGGCCTTCCCACCTCAAAGCATGTGAAGAAGTGGTTCAGCTCCTCTGCTAGTGCATCGTCACCCTCCGCCATCGTGGTGCTGCTGGACTTAAAGTGGGTGAGGTGCTGGAGTCCCTGCCACACCTGGCGCATGTTGTTGCTGAAGTGGTCCTCAACCTTCCTCTTGTATGCTGTCTTGGCCTCTCTAATGCCTCTCTTCAGGTCAGCTCTGGCTGCGCTGTACTGCGCTCCATCCCCAGACCTGAGGGCGACATTGCGTTGCCTCAGCAGTGCCTTGACCTCTTTAGTCATCCAGGGTTTCTGGTTGGAATACACCTGGAGACGTTTGTCAACACTGACATTGTCGTCACAAAAGTTGATGTAGGAGAGCACAGATGTGGTGTACTCATCCAAGTCCTGGTCCACACTCCAATCTGTGCTCTCAAAACAGTCCTGCAGCTGGTGTAGTACACCCTCTGGCCTTGTTTATACAGTCCTTGTAGTTGGTGGAACTCTATTCCTGAGGGGAGTGTACGCAGGAATCAACAGCATGGACATGTGATCAGATAAACCCAGATGTGGTAGTGGTTTTGTTCTATAGCCTTTTTGTATGTTGCTAAACACTTTGTCCAGCGTGTTTACACCCCTTGTTGCACATTTAACATGCTGCTAGAATTTGGAGGAGTACTGACTTCAGTTCAGCATGGTTGAAGTCCCCTGCTATGATGTGCACTGCATCAGGATGAGAGCTCTGCTGGCTGCTAACTGCTCTGTATAGTTCCCCCAGAGCTATGTTAGCATTAGCATCGGGTGGTATGTATAAGGCCATTACTATGACAACGGTGAGCTCAGATGCACAACCCCCCCCTTACGGGAGTCGCCATTTCTGTCATAGCGGTGGACTGTGTGGCCTGCAGGCTCAATAGCGGAGTCCGGTGCGGAAGGTTGTAGACAAGTCTCTGTTATAACACAACAGTCCTGAAAACACTTGTTGGCTGCGATCTGTAATCTCAGCTCGTCGATCTTGTTCATAATGGATCTGGCATTGGAAAGGAAGAGGCTGGGATGTGGCGGTTTGAGTGGTTGTACAGATGGAAGTGCCAGTCGGGTGGGGTTATCCTTTAGCCTTGTGCTAGCGCCCGCACACTTGCCTCACTTTTGTTTATGTTTGCAGTGCTTGGGTTTTGGCCAGCAGCACCTCGCCAGTTCGGTGTCCATACGGGGTGCTGGAGGAGTTAGCAGGCCCAGACCCTGTAGCATCTCCGTTGTCAGATTGTGCGATGAAATTGAGCATTTTTTCCTGATTTTGAGAAATAATAGAGAAAGTTGTAGCGTCAACTAATCTCATTTTTGAAGAGAAATCAGATTTATGAAACATTTCAGTACAGGTTGAGAGCCAACCATAGCACAGAGACTGCTCTGCTGAAGGTAAGAAATGATATTCTCCTATCTGCTGATCAGGGCAGTGCTTTGTTCCTACAGCTGCTTGACCTTAGTGCTGCTTTTGATACTATAGATCAAACCATTCTCCTAGATAGGCTTTAACTTTCTCCAGATCAATCTAGACAAGTTTGAGGTTCTTCTTACTGACACTAAAGCCACCAGAATCAATTAACGGACATCAAAGTCAATCTGGATGGATTATCCACTGCGCCAAGTACTGTTGTTAAAAACCTTGGTATTACTCTAGACCAGGGATGGGCAAACTTTTTGACCTGTGGGCCACAATGCGTTCTTAAATTTGACAGAGGGGCCAGACCAAGAGCAGATGGATGGAGTGTTTGTGTGAACTAATATAAATTAAATGTAAACATCATAACATAAAAGGTTTTGGTCTTTAAAAGGTAGCAAAGCATGTTTTCATCATTTTTGTACATGCTTATTGTACAAATTTCTTTCATAACACAGTGGTCATAACTCACCATCAGTTTAGTGCTGTGAAGAAAAATAAGGTTAGTGCCAGGAAACACTTCTTTATCCATTTGGTATCCATCTGGATACAGAATAAAATTATTTGATAACAAATCATTTTTTGTCATGAACTGCCTGGACTTTGGCTAAGCGCCCACCAGATGCCGCCATTGTGTGTTTTCTGCCGTCTTGAGTTTCATGTCAGTCAAAGTCTATGTCCCACCTTCCCTTTGTGTCTGATAGGTTGATCGTTGTGTATTAGTGTGTTCACCTGTTCTTGTTTGTTTCAGTCAGGCCCCCTGTTTTTCATTGGTTGTCCCTTCATTGGTTTGGTGAAGGGACAACCTCCCATTGGCGACCTCGCTTCTTGTCATGCCGACACGCCGCATCGTGACATTTTTCTATGTTTATTTACTTCTATTGATTACTCGCTAACATTATAAAATGGAAAAAAAAACTTATCTTGAAAATGAAGAATGAAAATAAAGTTTTGGTACATTTTGGCCTATAAAATGAGCTGCTTTTGGGACAGGATAAAACTTGCTTTGGTACTTGACTCTTGAATTGCAGTTTGCCTGTGTGTTTTTTTTTTTTTTGGCTGAGCCTGTAAATTAGCTGTCAACCTCTTAAGCAGTAACCTCTCGTTCTTGCGGTGACTGCTTGCTAGCATAGTTAGCATGCTTTGTGGCAAAGTGACGGCTGATATTGTATTCTTTGAAAACTGCAACAGTTTCCTGGCATATCAGACATACAGCCATTGATCAGACTTTGATGAAAAAATATTTTCTGTCCACTCCCTCTGAAACACTCGGCATTCACTGCCCACTTTTCTTTTCTTTGGTCCGCTCTTGTTTTACTATGGGGCTCAAAATGCAAATAAAAAACATGGAGTGGAGTAATACATCACATCTCAACAAAGGTTAATGTGCCATCTACTGGGAAAACACAAGCATTGCAGGAAAAATACAAAACGAATGTCGTTTAATAATAAAATTTAGACAAATTCCGCAGGCTGGATTAAAAAACTAAACGGGCCGGATATGGCCCGTGGGCTGTAGTTTGCCCATGTCTGCTCTAGACTTTTGATTTGATGTACAGGCTTCTAGTCGCACTGCCTTTCAACTCCATAATATTGCCAAACTAAGAAACATACTATCCTTCCAAGATGCATTTTTTGACCACTTCTCCTCCTAGGGCGTTCAACGTATTGCAACAGTTCCAACAGAAAAATGTGTGTCCTGATCCGGTGTAGTGCGCTTGTATACAACTTTTTGATCATTCAACGTCTTCCCCCTTTTTTTACATAGACTCCCATTCATTTTTTAACGAGTTCCTACAAGAAGCCCATTTGAGATATCAACATCATTCCAACACCAAAACGTCCGTTCTGGTAGAGAATGAATAGCTTGTAATAGGTTATTTGTTCGCTGCACCACAGCCCTCTTTTTTAACTTTCTTTTTTTCCATTGGCCTCAGTGATTCTGGCAAAAAGATGCCGCCTCTAGAAAATTTCCATTGACTCCTATTCATTTTACGCTGAGCCACTCTTCCTACCTACGACTTTTGACACTTTTCTATTTTTTACTTTTAAGCCATTTCATTCTCTACTAATATACCAACCCTGTACCCTTCTATCCCTTCTTTTTTCCCCTATTTCATCCCACCATCCTCCCATTGACTCTCACTCATTTTACACTGAGCCACAGTTTATACCTGTGACTTTAGAAACTTCTTGTATTTACTTTTAATCCACAACGTCATCATCCACCATCTTCCCATAGACTCCCATTCATTTTACACAGAACCATTATTCAACTTTTGAATGTTAACCATTTTAATGCTAACAATGCTAATGATGCTATAACTAATGACGCTAATGCGAACGATGCTAATGCGAACTTTTTAATGTAAACAATGATAATTCTAATGATTTTAATGCTAACAATGCTAATACTAACTACACCAATGCTAACGATGCTAATGCTAACTTTTTATACTAACGATGCTAACAATATTAATGCTAACCATGCTAACACTATCTATATTAATGCTAATGCTATTTATACTTTTTTCATATGTAAACGGTGCATCATGCAACCACACATTTTCTTGTGGAAATGCATGCTCTAGTTTAAATCTACAGTCCGACTCATTTGTTTTGATCGCAAGACACTTCTTTTATTAATACCCAGAATAAAGAATGTTACCTTTGGGGGAAGAGCATTTGCTCATAAAGCACAACAGTTGTGGAATAAACTTCCTATTAGTGTTTGGAGCTCAGAAACAATCTCTGCTTTTAAGTCAAGGCTTAAGACCTACCTCTTTAGTTAGTCTTTTGGATATTAAAGTCCCTTCTTTCTTAGGTAAAGGTGAGATCTGGGGGTTCATGATCATTTGAAATTAAAGGGAAAAAGGGGGAATGGTGCTGTCATCCTGCCACTCTCGTTGATCACTCATGTTTGTTGTTGCTGTCACGCCGAGACCCCTGGAAGCCCTCATGTCTATGCTACCTTCCAGCTCTCCCTTTTTAGCCAGGCTGCCATAGTTACTTTAGCACTACTGAGTTTAGGTGTAGGGCACTAACTCACTTCTCTTTCTTCTTTATTTTTGAGCTGTTCCTGAGCTGCTGATGTGGTCTTTATGGGGACCTCATCATGTGGAACCAGCTGGGACTTTTTTGGACCATCTGGACTTGAACTGAATTACCAGTTTAATATTGAATTAATTTTTGCTTATGTGTTTCTGAGTGGATCTTAGCAAGCGACCCCAGCAACGACTCGGGATTCGAAAGCGTCCCTATTCTTGAACTAATGTTTACTTGTATTAAATGTATATGCACCCTGGTCGCCCAGAGGAGGATGGGGTCCCCTATCGAGTGTAGGTTCCTGTAGGTACCATGCCACACATATAGGGGGCACCCAACTGCAACAACATAAGTGGAGAGTCCTAAACCCACAGACCTCCCACATCCTGAGAGGAGGGACATTTAAAAGAGCCTGCACACCATTGCTCAAATGCTCTCAGAACTTGCTATCAAAGTGAGATCACAAAGAGAGAGAAACATCTGCAGTTCGATCTTTAGGAGAACAAAGTCTTTGTCTGACACACAAGCCCATGCGACAAGTCTCACTCCACCAACTCAAACGCGTTTTATTACTTTAAGCTAGCTAATTTCTCAACTACAAGTCGGCGGTTGATGCTAGAGATTCGTGGACGGCCGGACTGCCGTTTGACTCGGTGCCGCGAGTCATTCGGCCTGCGCTTCCTTCGAAGTGCTCTCATCTCAAAGTAAGACTGTTTCATCTGGGCAGTGTTTGTGTTTAGTTAAAGTTATGAAAATAGTCTGTGTATTTGTTAGTTAGTCTAATTGTATAATCCTTGTTACCTTACTGCTTAAGTCAGCTGGTTAAACGAAGAAATCTCCATGGTGCTTTGATCTTTAATTTTTTCTCATTTGCACGGACGCACAAGTATTTGCATGCGAACTCCTAATTTTCTTTCTCTCTTTCTCACGTACTAACACAGTCAGCTCATAGTGATTTCCAGTCGACGGTAATGATTCTGGGTTAAAGAATATTTTACTACGGTGAATGTTGCCTTAATATCAGAGGTTGATCTTAGATCTATGTTCTAAGATCTAAGTGTGTAGAGAAAGTAGCCACCGGGCCGGGAATGCGTATGCAGTGGGGTAAATTCAAATCTCCCTCCAAGAGAGGCTATTGTTCTTGAAAATTCCAATCTTAAAATTTGGCTGCTTTGTTCTCCCCCTTCTTGATGGAGAACAAGGGATCGTATCAATTCCAATCTTTAGTGGGTATGTAAATTTTGGGCCATAAATACCGAAAGCGCTGATAAGCATCTCTTTTTTCCCCCACACGTACATACACAATCACGCCCCTCACATTCGCAGGTGCAGACACACACAATCACACGCTTACTTTTTTTTTTTTTTTGTTAAACCCGCCACCACCCCCCCTCTTCGGAGGATGACTTTATTTATTTATTTATTTATTTTTTCAATTAATTAAAATATGTAAACAGGATGAATAAAGTTGATGAGAGAGGCAACAGAGGGAGGGGGAGACAAGAACAAAAAGAAGAGAGAAGGGAGAAAAGAAAGAAAAAGAAAAGAGAAGAAAAGGAGGACAGAGAGGGAAAAAAAACAAAAACAGATAATCTGCTTCCATACCTAAAATAGAAAACAGAAGACACAACAGCAGAGAAATTGCAGCAACAACCATCTGTATGAATGACAGTAAATACTAAATGTTAAATGTTATTGAGCAGTGCACATAACAAATATTACAGAATATATTTTGAAGGAACAGCAGATCAAGACAGTGTGAACTGTGAGCACCTGTTTTTACACCAATGTGGATGATTGTGTGCACACCTGTGTGTGTGAGCATGCTTGAGTTCATAAGATTCCTCCGTGTAAATGTTTAGTAGTGTGTGTGGGGAACCGCAGCCCCGTCCCGCAAGGCATGAAGCAGACACGGAGGGGACCCGGGCCCCAGACATCCGGAGGCCCCCCAGGGCCCGGGAGTCCCAGGAGAAACACCACCGGGAAATCTGTGGTTCCCTCCCAGAAAAAGGCAGAGGAAAGCCCGGAGGGGTCATCCAGCAGCCACAGTGCAGACACCCCAGGGGGCCACGGCGACAGGCCTGCAGGCTCCGCCGGCGGCTGCCCACCCCAGGGCAGTCTGGTCCTTGGGCCCGGAGATCCAAGGGCCCCCCACCCCCCTAGCTGGGGCCCAGCAGAGCCAGGAGGGCCAGGCCCCCCAAGGCGAGTGGGCCAGCGCTCCCCCGAGCATCCAGCCCCAGAGCAAGGAACCGCCAACGCACCGGCGGCCAGGGACACCCTCCACCGGCAGGGTGTGGTGGCAGGGCAGGAGGGCCTGAGATGTTGAATGAGGTGGAGTCTAAGGCCTGACCTGACACATGGACAAAGACCAACAGGCGCACATATACGCAAACATACGTTCCCACCCTCATGCACACAAATATACACTCGCCCCACATGTAGACACACAAAAATCGACATGGTACCCACACTCACACTCCCCATATATACTCTATGCTCCTAGATCCGGACACCACTACCCCCAAGGTGGCAATCGGCGCCAGACCCTGGAGCTGAACCCCTTTCGCTCTGGCGTGGAGACAGGAAGACCACCCCAGTGCCTGCAGCGGCAGAGAGCAGCACCAGCCCAGACCCCGACCGGACGGCCAGCTTGTCCTCATAGCCCCTGGCCCCGGATAGCGAACAGCGAACAGGGGTGTGAGAAGACCCCGTGCCTCACCCCGCCCGCTCAAATGTAGTGTTGGTGTGTATGTTGTTCTACAGTGCTTTAAAACAGGAGAGGGGCAGGACACTAACCACCCTCCACCAGCTCGTGTCATCTTGGCCCCTCCCTCAAGCCCTCAATGTCTACGTGCAGCTTAAAATTGAGAAGTGGGCACTGGCATCATAGTTAAGACTGGGTGAACAGACCGACCTCTGGACACCATTCAGTGTGCCCACCCACAAGCCCTATATGTATGTGTCATGTGACAGTAAGTAATGAGAGTGTCTAAGTGTGATGTATGATTGAGATGCAGGTGGTCACGAGGAGACAGAGGAGGAAAACCTCCCCTGTATCCCAGCAACGCACCCGCACCTCAAAGCCCTACATGTATGTTGGTGTGATGGAGCGGGAGGGGGGAAGCAGTAGGGATGGGGAGGAAAGAAACAGAGGGGGCAAGGTACCCCCCTGTGGAGCCAGCTCCCCCGCTGACCCCCATAGGCACCCCCGTTGCCCAAGAACTACCCAGGGCGGGGGGCACAGGCCCATCCAGAACAGGCCCCATGGCCCTGGCACCACCGGCCCCCACAGAGCCCGGGGAGGCCCACCAGGCCCCACAGCAGAGGAAATACTACCCCCACCCCAACATTCAGTCATCTCCCAAACTACATAAGACAATAGACACCCAGGTTAGGCCCGTCCTCCACCTCTGTTGGATCTCCCCTGCAGTGTGCATCCTGACAGATGGTAAACAACATCCCCACCAGCGAAAGGGGCCCCTGGATTCACCGATGCGGCGAAGGCCCCCGCACCAGGGCCGGGCCCAGCGTAGCACCAACCCACACTCCCGGCGGTACACCCACTAGGACTCAGCCCCCCAGGCCCAGCCGGAGCCCCAGCCTGGAGGCAGAGTGCCCCCAGGACCCCAAGCCCCCCCCCGGATCTTCCCTGGAGCAGTACGGCTGCCAGACCGGAAACCCACGCCTGCCGGCACAGGCCTCCCCAGCACACAGTCACACACTTACCTTTTCAAAGACATAACCACACGTACATACGCGACCACGCCCCTCACCCACGCGGGCGCAGACACGCACAATCACACACACCATTTCAAAGACACAGCCACACACACGCGCACACATATGTAACGCCTCGATGTATGACTCAGCCGAAATGGGGTTGTGTTGTTGACGACTACTTTGCTTGCCATTGATGTTTGTCAATAAACGCTGTTTTATTGAATTCTGTGTCTGTGGTATCATTCAGATATTGGCTGAAGCCAATGTACTATTGCTGAACCCCTAACCTTCAGAACTTAAGTTGTTATTATTAACTGTAAATAAAATTATAGTTGTGATAATAAACTTCATTAATTAATCTATTACTTATTGTAAATTTAATGTTAATTAAATTCACAACACTTTTTAGGTACAAGTAATTTTATGAGACTGATTACTAAAAGATAAAGACACTGTGTGTTACCAACATAGTAGTGCCCGGTGCCAGGACCTACATTCCTGTCAAGGTTTCTTCTTACTAGAGGGAGTTTTTCCTTGCCACTGTTGCCTCAGGCTTGCTTGTTGGGGGTTTGAGCCGATTTTATGTAAAGGGCTTTGTGACAATAACTGTTAAGAGCACTATATAAATAAAATTGCATTGAATTGAATTGGTGAGATTGATTGGGACTCTTACTCAGGTACAGTTTTGCTTATGCTCTAAACGTGCCCTAGGTATAGCGGAGCTCCTTTTTTAGTGACAGAATCATTCCCAATCCGGTGATCTGTACACTGCAAAAAATAAAAATCTGTACAAGTGTAATTGACTTGAATTCAGCGTTTTAATCTTGTTACACCATTTTTTGGATTTATTTTCTTGGTAAGACTGAATTTTGTTTAGATTATTTGACATGTTTGAAGAAAATGTATCTTGAGTTATCCTATCTAGGTAATACAACTAATTTTGAGCAGTTTTTTCTTAAAACAACCTACATTGGTAAAGGAGTTGTGTTAACAGGTAGACTGTAAGTATATTTTTACTTGTTTCAAGAGAATTGGAGGAAAAAAAACTAGTATATTCTGCTTAATTTAAGTTGTGTATGCTTAGTCTTTGAGTATTTTTTTTTCTTGTTTTAAGAAATCTTAGCAAGTGCAATTTTCTTGCTGCACTGGCAGATAATTTTGCTTGAAATAAGTATTTTTTTTCCCAAAAATAGTAAATTTTTTCTTATTTTTAAAAAGGCATTTTTGCAGTGTATGTGCTGGGTGATTTTTTAAAAATCTGTGGTTAAGCAGTGATACAGTAAACAGTGCACTCATGTCACTTCAAAAGATAATCTTAATATTAATCGGGATTAGTACCTAGTATTTGGACAGAGAATTTAAAAAAATGAGATAATTTATTTCCTTCAACATTTTAATTGAACAGATCAACAGTGTCAGCACTGGTGTCAAGACATTCTTATGATACAATATTACTGTGAAATATTGTTATGGCCCCCCTGGACTTTGGCCATACCAGCCCCCTGGACATTTGTTCTGTGGCCAGCAGATGCCGCCATTTCAGTTTGTTTAGTGTATTGGGTTTTGTCCTGTGTGATCCCTGTCTGTCAAGTCCATTGCCCCACCTTCCTGTTGTGTCTGATAGGTTGATCAGTCTTCATTAGTATCCCCACCTGTGTTTGTTAGAGTTTGGTTCAGCCCCTTTTCCTGATTGGTCTCCCCATTATGGTTTGATTTGGCTTGTTTAGGATTTGGTTTATGATTGGTTTTCCCGTTTGATTAATATTGTTATGTTTCCCTATTTAGGCCAGGTTTGTCCCATTGTTTCCTGTCTGTCCACCCTCACGCCACCCCTCTCATGTTGGCGTCCTGCTCGTTTTTTCAAGGAGAAGCGTTGTGTTTTGTTTGTGGCCCTTGTGCCCGTTTATGTTGTGTTTTTGACAATCTGCTACTAAAATGGCTTGCACCGTTACCTCGCCTTTTGTCATGCCGACACCACGCACCGTGACAAATATCTTAAAATACACTCTTAAAATATACTGAAGAAATACACAATAAATTGATCATTTCCTGTTTCTATTATACACAATACTATTAATTACTATTAAATTTTTACTTTTACTATTACTTTTACTAATTTTACTATTAATTATATATAAACATTTAATGTGATTTGTGTGCTACTTATAGGGCTGCCTACTGTTCAGAATGTTTTGATATGGATACCAGAAAGATAACTTGTTTTTTTTTTTTGTTTGTTTGTTTTTTTTTTTTGCAAGTATTGGTTGTTGAATTCTACTAAAGCTTCATTAGCTTCCTACTTCCTAACTAATAAAGTAAATAACATGTCCAACAGCAACCATGGATGGATCGATGCTCTAATGTTTTGTTTTCAAGATGTGCAAATAGGTCACTGAATACACTCCAGCTAGTACAGAATGCAGAGTACTCACTAAAACAACAAAAAAATATGATCATATAACCACACTATCTTCAGTCCACTGGCTGCCCATTTAATTTAATATTGACTATAAAATACTTCTTTTGACTTATAAAGCTCTAAATGGATTTGCAGCTCAGTATGTCAATGAGCTCATATACAACTACAATCCAAATTGCACACTTTGATAGTAAGACCCAGGAACAAAGTGTTACTTTGGGGGGGAAGAGCATTTGCTCAAAAATCATCACATTTGTGGAATTAACTTCCTATTAATGTTCAGAGGTCAGAGACAATCTCAGTTTTTAAGTGAAGGGTTAGGCTTAAGACCCACATTTTTAGTCAGTCTTTCTGGATATGAAAGTCCCCTTTTAAGGCAATGGCAAAATCTGAGGGTTCACAGTCATTTGAGAGTAAAGGTAAAAGAGGGATTGGTGCTGTCATCCTGCCACTCCCAAGCAATCACTCAGGTTTGTTGATGGTGGTTTGGGCTGATGCTTAGACCTCTGGAAGCCCTCATGTCTGTGTTACCTTCCAGCTCCCCCTTTTGGCCAGGCTGCTGTAGTTAGTTTAGAAATGTTGGAGCTTGGGTATTAACTTCTTATTTTTTCTTTTTTCAGCAAGGCAGCCATTTATGACACCATCTATTGAATATGATGAGTTATGGTGTGAACTGAAGCCCCAGCAGCAATTGAGGTGGAAGAAATGGGCTAGAGATGGTATGAGGAATTGTATGTAATGATGTGTGAACAGTCCCATTGTCATTCAAAGCAGCAGTAGAACTCAGAGTTGGTTGGCCATTTTGTAGGTTGATGATAGAGTGGAGGGCTGTAGGTTTGTAGTTGTTGATCTGTCCCTATACAAACAAATGCAAAGTTGTTTGCTGAGAACCTGTGTTGCAGAATCTCAGAGTACAGTTGTTTAGCATCTCTTACTGCCATGCTTAACCTGTTTTTCACCTTTCTGTACCTGACTTTGTTCCCACTTTTGAATGCTTCTTCCTTTTTTCAACCTTAACTGTCTGAGAATAGCAGTAAAGAGGGTTTGCTGTTGTTGTAACAAATCACAGAGGCTGTTGTGAGATGTCACAACAAGTGAGTACACTCCAAGGAAGACTAAAGGCTCTCTGCTAGGCAGCAGAGAGCCTTTAGTCTTCCTTGGAGTGTACTTTGCTGTACTAGCTCCTTGCTGGAGGTTTTTCCTACTTTAATTTCTGCCTGTATGCAGGTAGTAGGTGCATCATGACATGATCAGAGTGGCCCAGTGAAGCACATGAGACTGCATAATAGGCTGTGGTGACTGTCGTGTAGCAGTAATCTAAAATATTCTCCTCCCTGGTTGGGCATTTAATGAACTCATTCAAATTTAGCAGGTTTGTGGTTGAGGTTACCTTTGTTAGTCACCAAGGACAATAACTAGTGAGTCTGGATAGTCTGTTCCATTGTAAGTTTCTATTTGTAATGAGTGATGCAAACTAGAAGGGTTTAGATTAACAAATGTAATTCCAGATTTGAATCCTCCTCCTGCATCTTGCAGCATCAACAACTGTGAGAGCACCTTAAGCCAGAATGTTCAGTAGTTCCACGGATGAAAAAAAATTAGGAAACAAGTTATCTGTAATTGTATGCTTTTTCGATTGAAGCAGCATCAGTAGATTGATTGTCAGGGATCTGCACTGTGGTTGTTTGAGTATTCAGATTTTTCTGTGTAATTGAACATTAGTTTCTTGGTCAAAAAATTTAGTCAGTACTGGAAAATATTGGCATAGCTTGAGCTGTAGTCATGTCATGGTCACGGGTGTAGTCGGCATGACATGAATCGAGGTAACATTACAGCCATTTTATTCAGGAATTCAAACTAAACTGGCACGATGTCCACAAACAAAACAGAACTCTTTTTTTGGATCTTGAAAACACAAACCTGAACACTTCAAAACCAACTGAATAGTGGCATCTGCTGGCTGCTCAGCAGATCCATGAGGGCCTGTTGGCAGACCAGGGAGCAGTCAGGGACCAGTGGCAGATCAGGGAGCAGACAGGTGTCCTGTGGTGGACCAGGGAGCAGACAGGTGTCCTGTGGCAGACCAGGGAGCAGATAGGTGTCCTGTGGAGGACCAGGGAGCAGACAGGTGTTTAGTGGCAGACCAGGGGACTGAAGGCTACAGCGTGAGCAGACAGTGGACTGAAGGCTGCAGCATGAGCAGACAGGGGACAGAAGGCCTCTTTGAGAGCAAACATGGGACGGAAGGCTGCTCTGGAAGCAGACAGGGGACTGAAGGCTGCTGAAGACAGACAGGGGACTGAAGACCAATCTGGAAGCAGACAGGGGACTGAAGGCTGCTCTGGAAACAGACAGGGGACTGAAGGCCACTCTGGAAGCAGACAGTGGACTGAAGGTCACTCTGGGATCGGACAGGGGACTGAAGGCCACTCTGGGATTGGACAAGAGACTGAAAGCCACTCTGGGATTGGACAGGGGACTGAAGGCAAGGTTGGGACCAGAAAGGTGACTGAAGGCAAGGTTGGGACCGGAAAGGGGATTGAAGGCGAGGTTGGGACCAGAAAAGGGACTGAAGGGATTTTTGGGACTGGAAGGGGAACTGAAGGTCTTTCTGGGAACAAAAACAGGTTTCGTGACCTCTCGGGAAACAGAGACAGGTTTCGTGGCCCCTCAGGGAACAGACACAGGTTTCACAGCTCTTTTGTGGGCAGACACCAGATGTAAGGCCTCCTGTAAAGTAGCTACTGGGTTTGTGGCCTTCTTGGGGGCAGACACTGGCTGCAAAGCCTCTCTTGGGGCATACACCAGCTGCGGGGCCTTTCATGAGGCCAACTCGGGCTGTGGGGCCTCTCCTGAGGCTGACTCAGGCTGTGGGGACTCTCCTGAGGCCGACTCGGGTGCAAAGATTCCTCCTTGGCTGGGACAGGGGCTGGCTGGACTCCTCTGGGACTGACAGGGACTGGAAGTGCTCCAAGGGGACAGAAAGTCAGGGAAGGTCTGGGCAGGAGGAGGCAAATCAGGGGAGGTTAAAGTGACTGGGTCAGGTGCAGGGAGGGTGCCAGGGAAACAGTCAGGAGGGCACAGGTTCTGGGAAAGGGAGGTGAGCAAAGCCTGTCCTCCGTGGCAGAGTCGTCTGAGGCGGAGCCATCCATGAATGCCGAGGCTGGCAGGATGGTCAGCGCCCCTCACCATTGCCTTCCCCCAGCTGGACCCACCATCCAGGGTTCCTCCTCCTCGGACTTGAGATAGCCTAACAGCTATGGGATGGAGAAGTGGCTAACCTCAACCCACTCTCCCAGCTGCCAGACTACCCCAGCCTCACCTCTTTGGCTTGCTGTACCTCTTATTTTGGTCTGTCCATGTGTCACGGGTGTAGTTGGCATGACATGAGTCGAGGTAACGTTGCAAGCCATTTTATTCAGGAATTCAAATAAAACCGGCACGAGGGCCACAAACAAAACAGATCTCTTCCTTTGGATCATGAAAACATGAACAGCATGCCGACATCGGACAGGTCTGACCTTTGCCTAAGAAAGAGAATTTAATATCCAAAAGACTGACTAAAAAGGTATGTGTTAAGCCTTGACTTACCAACAGAGATTGATTCTGAAATCTGAAGGCTAATAGAAAGTTTATTCCACAATTGTGGTTGTGGATATTAAAAACCTCTTAATCCCGACAGCCCCCGTAGCAGGGGCGGAACTGTGACGTCGTCTTTAAAGGCTTTAAATAGTGGGTAAACGTAAACAAACATAGGCATGCGGCATATCACTGTCACCGTTAGTATCTCGTCTAACAATTTCTAACAACAAATTCCACCTAAACATAACGTACTCGGTTACTTACATATCCTCGGTTCCCTGAGATATGGGAACGAGTACTGCGTCATAAGACGCTATGGGGAAAACTCCTTTTTCCTCTTCGACTGAAGCCTTTTTTCAATCACGCAGTGCAACTGCACGCTGATTGGTTTCTCAAAGTTAACTGATGAAACCAATCAACTGACAGCGGAACGAGCTGGCCAATGGTCGCGCCGCTTCGCCGGCTGTCGCTATTTGCATGCCGGCTCTATAAATGTGGCCGTTTCGCCGTCAAGTTCAGATTTTTCGTATGAAGCATCTGAGGCGTGCAGCACATGGCACGGCAAGGAACGCAGTACTCGTTCCCATATCTCAGGGAACCAAGGTTACGTAAGTAACCGAGTACGTTCCCTTTCGATATTTCACTCGTACTGCGTCGTAAGACGCTATGGGGAACCAGTACAATCCCGCCGTGCCATGGTGGGGTGCGACTCAGTATGACACCCAAGGGGGACAACCCCAGGGGAACGTCACAATATTACACCAAGCACAGGGCAAGCCACGAAGGGGGCCGCTGTGGCTCGGGTGTCGCCCCGAGCCCAACTGGGCTCGAAAACTTAGGACTCACACCAACAGGTAGTTAACTTTAAAATACACAGTCGGTCCACTGACGGACTTAAATAGACAAACTCTGACTGCAGAGCAGGGACATTTAGGTTATAAAACCTGATAAATGTGGACGGGCGGTGACCAGCCGCCGCCTTTCACAAATCTCCAGAATGGAGATCCCGGCCAACCATGCCCAGGACGAGGCCATGCCTCTGTGAGTGGGGTTTGACTCCAAGGGGCACTGCAGCCCCAAGGAGGAATAAGCCAGTAATGGCTCATAATCCACTTCCTTTGAAAGTCTTTTTGCTTCAGAACTGGATGGTCTTTGGCGCCAAGCATTGAGTTAACAAAGAGCTGCTCCTGAACCCTGAATGAGGCAGAACGCCCACATAAACCCTTAGGCCCTAACGGGCAGAGCAGGTGCAAGTCCTGGCCGCCCACCGAGGCGTGGCAGGGCAGAGAGACTACGACTCTGGGCTCTGGAACGGAGTTGGAGAGCACTCTTAGGCACATAACCTGTCTTTGGTTTCCAGGACTACCCAGAGTCATGGTCCACCTGCGCAAGACGGGTTGACAGACAACGCCAGTAAATCGCCCACACGCTTGATGCTGACGCCAAAGCAGTAGCAGGGCGGTCTTAAGCGCGACAGCATTTCGTTGGAGGAGTGCCAGAGTTCAAAATGGGGCCCTCAGGCCCTTAGCACGGTGGATAAGTCTCGCCAAGGAACCGTGATGAGGGCGGGGGTGCAACTGATGGCGCCTCAAAAATTGGATCACCGCTACTAAAGCCTGCCGACCGAGCGCCCCGCAACAGGGCATGAAGCTGCTATTGCTGAAGCGTAAACCTTGACGGGTCAAGGAGAACGCCAGTTTATTCCAGCAACCCTGCAGTGAAGACTACAGAGACTCCGAGGAGACTGGATCGGGTTCCAGCCCCTGCACCAAGCCTCAAAGACGTCTATTTGCTGCATAGAGCTGACGTAGACGGGCTCTAGCCTCAGACATGGTGTTCAGGACACGCCCGGAGGCCCAAAGGCGCCTATTGATGCCAGATGCTTGTAAGGGGCCCACAGCTCGCCATGTGCCACAGCGACAAAGCCTCGCTGAGAGAGGAGGCCCCCGCCAAGGGGATTGCCACGGGCTGCTTTCAACAACTGAACAGCCTGACACCACGTTGGTTCCCTTCCAGAAGGGGGCTAACAGGAGAAGTTTGGAGTTCGCTGGCCCTGACCTGCTCTGGAGTACCTTTTTGGCAACAGAGCTGGTGAGGGAACGCGTGAAGTGGAAGGGTCTGGCCACTCGTGAGCCACAGAGCATCCGCGGCTCTCGTGAAATAAATTGGGCAGAATTGTCTTTGGAGGCAAGAGGCTGACTCATGCCCTGCCGAAGGTGTCCCAAATCCTCTGAACCGCGAGGGATGGAGGCCCAGTTTCCCTTCGACAAGACATTGCTCCTGGATATATGTCTGCCCCTGGTTCAGCTTGCCCGCACGCGGCGAGCCCTGAGTGAGCGCAGGCTGCTCCTGGGCCCAAATCACGGCGCTTTGTAAAGAGCAAAAGGCGCTTGAGACAATCCCGCCTTTGCAGGATTCACATAAGACACCACGGAGCGCTGTCTGAGCACAACAACATGGTGCCCTTCACCCGCAGGAAAGCTTGGCAAGCACGTGCACACCGCGAAAACCCCAGGCAGTTGATGTGCAGCCCCGCCTCTGGACCAGAGGCCGAGGCCGGTTACCTCGTGACAGCGCCTTCTAACCTGTGTTGGAATCGCCTGGTCAAGACCACCTTCCTCCTAAAGCCGATCCAAACGCAAAGACCCCTTTGGGCTAGCCAACCTAGGGTCCCTCCAACGTGGTCAGGACTGCAACGCAGGGTCTGAAACAAATGGCCAAGCGGGTAGGCGCCGCGGGCGCCATGTTTAATCCGAACTCTGCTTCAACCAGAACTGATGGGTCGCATATAAAGCAGGCCCAGCTGAATTCATCGGTGAAGCTGCTGCCATGAGGCCGGAGAAGTCTTCTGAAAGGCCTTGAGGGTACGTAGGAGCCTACAACGGAGGCTGTGTGGCCTAGATCGACTCTACCCGCTTGCTGAGAGATTCCCTGCCAGCTCATTCAAGACCGAAGTCGACATTATCCCCAGGAACTAGATCTGGCTGGCTTGCAATAGCATGCTCTGGCTTAAATTGACCCTGAGTCCCAGACACTCCAGGTGGCTGGAGAAGAATGGTCCAATGCGACACTGAACTGCCCCTGACTGGGCCAAAATGACAGTCACGAGGTAGCTGAAAACGCGACCCCATCACGCAAAAGTGCGAGCCAGAGATAAACCAAACGCAGCTGACCAGCTGATATGCCACACCGGCGTAACCCCAGAAAGCGCCTGTGCTGGGGGGCAATATGATGAAAGGTTTTTCAGATCCAGGACATAAACCAGTCCTCGGGAATTTGGCGCGAGGATCTGCTTTACGTCACCATTCTGAACGGTCAGCTACCAGAGCGTTCAGAAGTTCGAGGGTCCAAAATCGCCGGAGACCGCCGCCTTTTTTGGGGACGAGGAAGTACCGCCAAAGCCTGACTCGCTGGAGCTGGAGGAACAATTTATGGCCTTTTTCCAGCAAATTGGCCACTTTGGCGGAGAATCAGAGCTGTCTCACCTACAAGACACAAGTGGGGGACCACACCCGAAGCGGGGGGTCTATGGCAAACTGCAATATGTAAAGTCCTTCTGACAGTTCTATCAACAGCCTGATCATGATGGCCTGCCAGGCCTCTACTCCGCTGGGACAGTGGCTGAATGAGGTTCAGATTTTGCCGCTTTTGGGGGTTTAATCTAAGATATGATTGAGTAGAAAATTGCTCTTTTTGAGGATGTAAATTTTATTTCGCCATCACAGCGGTCGACAGCCGGGCACCATGGCCGGGCAGGTCAAACACACTATGCTTCTGCACCGCACTAAGCGGTGGAGGTTACGAGAGTCATGAAAGGTCCGGCCGCGGCGGGACTTAACCCCTTCCTCTTGCCTGGGTGTTCACGAGGCCTTCTTAGGAGCGGGTCCATGGCTTATCTTGGGTCGTGACTCGCACGCTGGTAAGCGTTTTTGCTGAACGTATTTCGCCTTTTGCGGTCTCGAACGGGGGGCAGGAGCATGTGGGCTGTCGAGTCGTTTTGGCCTCAGCGGCATTAGAGCAGACGTACGCACTGAACGCTTTGGGGAGAAAGTGGTCGCATTGCCTGGGACGCGAGCTGCTTCAGCAAAACTTTCAACCGCGAATTTCAAGAGGCCACCTGAGTGATAGAGCGTCAGAGAACGGATTTATTCCGCTCTTCATTCTCGCCAGGGTTAAAGCCAGAGATGGCGCCCAGGACCACTTGCAGCCGACATAGAGCGTCGGCGGTTTGTGGCTGTGGTTGGTGGTACGCCAGGTCCGCTGTACTTCTGTTGCGGGCGTAGCGGCGGTTGAATCAGCAGCTCACGGCGCACGAAGGCTGAACACCTGCAGAACGTGCTTGGCGGAGTGCAGCCGGCGGGCTTATTCGCGGCGGCAGAGCGCACAGCGAAGGCCTGAAGCGGTTCCCTGCAGGGGTTTGAAGGTGGTTTCCTGCTCGTGGAGGGTTCCTCGGGGACTCAACAAGTCCGAGCTCGGAGACAGCTTTAGACAGACGCTGCACGAGCCCCCATCGTCCTGTCTTGGCGCCACGTGGAAGATGACGCGCCGGGGGCGGGTCAGACTCCAGAGCCCGCCAACTCCGCCAAGGCCAGAGGCAGCCAGTGAACAAGTTGTCGTCGTTGCTGCCGCTTCTTTCCACGTACCGAATTTAACCAGGTCGCCGCAGGCCGCTGAGGACGCTGGTCAGCGCCGATGAAGGACGGGGTCAGAAGGGGGTGGCGAGGCTCTGCAAGCACAAAGCCGCGAGAGTCACCACAGACAAACGTGTAGCCACTTTTTCCCTCGGGCCGCTTTTCCCTCACAGGGCCCTGGGAGGATGTAGAGGGGAGGAGGAGGGGGCGCGGGTCACGCTTGAAAAGAGGCCACCACAGCAATAACGTAGAAATGCTGAGAGCCTCGCAATGCGGGCAATCAGCGGAGGGAGATACTGCGTATTTGCCGAGACAGAGCACTTGATGGCCGCTGCCGAGCGTTAGCGCTCGGAGCACGAGTAACGACGCGCGCAGGCATAAAATGCTGCGGCGTTTTAGAAAGAAAATAAGCTCAGCCGGAAGCGCAGGGGAAACGGCGAAACCAATTCCAGCTACGAACGCGAATCGACGGCAGGTTTCAGGACGAGGGAGTTCAGCTGCTAAAACAAATGCTAAGGCTGAAAGAAGAAAATCTGAACTTGACGGCGAACGGCCGACTATAGAGTTTATGCAATAGCGACAGGCCGAAGTGGCGCTGCCATTGGCCAGCTCGTTTCCGTCAGCCAGTTGATTGGTTTCATCAGTTAATCTTGAGAAACCAATCACGCAGTAAAGTACCGCGTGATTGAAAAAAGGTTTCAGTCGAAGAGGAAAAAGAGTTTCTATAGCTTCCACACGAGTAATTTTATGAAATATCAAAGGGAACCCAATTCCACAGCAATATAAATAAACGGCGCAGAAACATCATGCGATGACCACGTGAAGGAAATATTTGCTGAATCTATACTTACTATGGACAATTCATGCCGACGATGTCATATGAAAGTTTAGACTATCATTACATAAATAGTTTATATTATTACTTCCGGAGGAACTGACCAAGCAGCAACCAAAAACTGCAAACGCCACAAAGAAACAAGATGATACGCCTTTACCTTTTGATGTTTTGGTAATCATAAATCCCATTAAAGTCAATAAAATCCACATGAAACTGTAGACCAAAACACCGTCTTACTCTGAAATCAGTCCGGGTACCCTTCAGAGTCTGGTCTGTCGCTTCAGGGCAAACGAATCAGCCCTTAGTTTTTGGGTTCTTGTCCTTGACTCCTAGTTTTTCTGCACGCTGTAACTGGTGAATTATGTTGCTGATGATTATTCAATCAATCTTCAATACTGTTGGCTTCGAGTAAAATAAGTCGAATCGTCCACTGACCACCGGTTCCTGAGATAGTAGTTCAAGTATCTGAGGAAACCGAGAGAGCGATTTACGCTAGTAGTAGATCGCGCGAGCAGACCAGCAGGAGGCTGCTTTTGCTCCTTTGTTTTGATGCAGCGCTTCGTAAAAATAGCCAGATATAATAATGGCAATATGAAGCAAATCTACTACTGAGGAGATGTACTTCGATATGCTTGCTTATGACAGTGGAAATAATATTTGTCTTGGACTCACTAGACAAAGATGATCTTTGACCACAGACGATCCAGAGAAATAGTGATCCAGATTATGGAGATTCCATTTTCTCTTGAAAGGTTGTAGTCTGTTTTAGAACCATTTATTGAATTGCCAGGATGTCCCACTGTGCCTCATCAAAAGAACAGTTTTCAGTTGTGGCATGATGGGACAGTAATGTTAAGCTGTTATAGTTACAAATGTTTATTACTTTTTTACAAGATCCATATGATTCTGAATAAATGTTCCAGTTTTGGCAATTTCATTTATTATGTTTTTTTTTTTTTTTCAAATAATCCCAAACAGCTGTAACAGATGGAATGAACACTCATGACACAGAAGTGAAAAAAAAAAGTTTTTATAGCTTGGTTCCTGAAATCAATATATATGAAAGCAAAATGTACCTAAAGGTGCTTCAAATGGATAATTTAGAGGGTCTGTCTAGATATGTCTTTACTAATATCTTTACCAATATCTCTCTGTTGACTTTTTAGCAATACTGTTGGTGCAATTGACAGTCAAGATGTTGGACTATGGTTTGTTTGAGGTTTTGGGCTACTTGAAGCTTATTGCAAGAGGAACAATCAATTTCGAATATGTATTTTTAGGTAGATTTTTTCTCATGTTTTGCTGTGTTCTACCTTCCATTATTCTGAAACAGTAACATGTATGGTGATGCCAACATTCCATATAATCAATAAGTGTTGCTCTTACAAATACAGCAAAAGCATATAGACATTGTATAAGCGAGATATACACTTTTATTTTGGGTATCTTTTAGAGCAAAATCTGTAAAACAGGCCCAGGGCTTAAGAGGTTACAAGGTCATTAAGGCATCATTTAGATTTAGTAACTTAGTAGATATTTGCATAAAATTTACTAGTCGTATTTGTAGACTAGTAGTACTGACAGTCTGCACAAGTTCTAAATTATTATGAATTACATTTGAAAAGAATGCCTTTCATGGTTTACATTGGCTCTGGGCTCAAGAGCTTGAGATAGTGTCAATGGTCGTACCTGAAAGTCCAAGGGGTCTCCACCTTTATCTGATATTGATCCTGTTGACTGTGCCAGAAAGTGTCGGAGGGGAGGTTTGCTCAGGTACCTAGAAGTGTTACACCGCCCCGGCTATTTGGATATGGTGGCCCTAGAGGTCTCTCTCTCCATTGACCTGGTTTTAGTTTCTGGGGTTTTCTTGATTATTTTAATATCTGATTGTGCTTGAGTTCCTGCACCTGAGCTTAAAGAGTTCTGCTTGGCATAAAGACTATGTAGAGTGGCTAGTCCACTGCTACCTTTGTCCTGAACGCAGTGTGTGTCTCTTGTGTGTGTGTGTGTGAGATTATATATTGAACCCGCCAGCATGTCTGACATTATTCTGGTTGTAAATAACTGCCCAATATTCGCAGAACTGAATTATGGGTCCCTAATTTGTGGCTGAGAAGAAGCTAAGGAGTGTCTCTGCCTGACAGGGGAGCCTTGTCACAAATGTATGCTCATTCTTTTGCCAATCTGGAAAGGGTGATAATTAGAAGAACAGAACAGAGTATTGACCCTGCATGTGGGTCTCTAAATAAAGAGGGGAGTAATAGGTGCTTCATAATTCCTTATTAGTCTGTTTTTCTTTCCGAGACGGTAGACATTGTGTGAGCATTTAAGTGTGCTTGAAAATATAGTATTAGTTACCCTAATTAGTCATATAAATGAATTAAAATAACATGCAACATCATATTAATTGTGAGATTCGTGACTCCTAGATATTTTAATAGTCTTTTTTTTTATGTAGCCATTTCATTTTTGCCA
Source organism: Distichodus sexfasciatus (assembly GCA_032718565.1). Classification (NCBI taxonomy): domain Eukaryota; kingdom Metazoa; phylum Chordata; class Actinopteri; order Characiformes; family Distichodontidae; genus Distichodus; species Distichodus sexfasciatus. Next base: position 1,195,627 of record JAVGVS010000093.1, on the reverse strand, counting down.
ATGAAAATATATCATATATATAATGTATTGATTTGGTTCAGGTGACTCTGCCTTGTGTATTCTTTTTCTTTAATGACAGTAAATAATGTGTGACTATGATGAGCCATACGATATTTTTACAGGCATACCACTCAGCTTGGACTGCAAGGCTTTCTTTGGGTACAGTGGTGAAAACAGACCCATAATCTACTGGATGAAGACAGATAAATTTGTAGAGGAGTTGGAAGGGCATGTTCAAGAAAGTGAAGCCAGGTAGTATTGCAATATTTGAATTTTACACATGAAATTAATGATTAGTTTTTGTTTTTTGTTTTAATATCACATATCTGAATTTTAAGTCTTTTGATTTTTATATGCAGGATTACACTTATTCCTGATCAGGTTCACATTTTTAAATCAAATAATGTCAGGAAACACAGAAAAAATAATATCGGAGACATGATTTGAACCATATTCAACAAAAGGGCAAACACTGATCGAACCAGGTGCAACCAAAATTGAAAAAAAAAACCAAAAACATATCAGCATGCAATGTTGGTAGCTGCTAGGAACAAGCTTTTCTCTTATATAAATAAAGTCATTATAGTCATCTTAACCTGATGTATGTAGATTGACAGTAAAGTTGTTAACTTTAGCGCAAGTAACCTTAGCGCAACAGATGCTTATAAAGCATTAATATTTGTAAATAATGAACTAATTATGGGAAAAAAACATTTACATAGGTGTTTAATTGATAAGGAAAAATGCTGTTAATATTTAATATGAATTTGTTCTTTTTCATTTGAAAAATATTAGTCAATAATGGCATAATGGTTAGATAACTAATAACTAAACAATTACAAACTTTTACCAAACTTTTTACAAATTGTGCATCATTTCTGAACATTGTTAAATGATGAAATTATTATTTGAAAATAATTAGTAAACAAGTAATTTGTAGCTATGTTATTATTATATTATGATTTTCTTTTGTGTTTACAAGTGTGATTGGAAAGGAAAGCTATGCATGGAAACTTACAAATATGTAAAATGTAGATTTAATTAATGTTTATATCCACTGCATCCAGTATTAGACAATTAAGAATGTAAATATTTATATTGTTTTTATAAATAAAGAGCCGGTACGTTACCCATTGCATTGACAAGGTGCAGGTCATAATTTCAGAAAGAAGCAGAGAAAATCAGTAAACATTTATGAATCACTTCTTGATATGTGACTTAATATGTATTAATTATTTATATACTCTATACCCAAGGAGGTAAAAGACTTCTCATTGTCCCAGGTTGTGTTCATAGATGGGGCATATATTCACTCTCACCTGTTATTATGAATCATTTGTAACATACACTACCAGTCAAACGTTTGGACACACCTTCCCATTCAATGTTTTTTCTTTATTTTCATTACTGTTTACATTGTAGATTCTCACTAAAGGCAATCAAACCACACAACCAAAGGGCTATTTTGACCAAGAAGGAGAGTGATGGAGTGCTGCGCTGAGATGGCCTGGCCTCCACAGTCAAGAGTCAACATGAAGCTTTATCGCCAGGTAAAACGAATAAAAACAGAAACACAATGATTTGCAAATCCTTCAATTTATATTCAATTGAATACACCACAAAGACAAGATATCTAATGTTCAAACTGATAAACTTTATTGTTGTTTTCTGAAATTTCAATTATTTTTGTGGAATTTGATGCCCGCAACACGTTCCAAAAGACTGGGAAACGAGGAATTAAAAAACACCTGTTTTGGAACATTCCACAGGTGAACAGGTTAATTGGAAACAGGTTTGTCATGATTGGGTATAAAGAGCATCTCCTGCAAAGGCTCAGCCTGTCTGGCTACAAGAAGATAAAGGAATCAATTAATTATGAACAACTGCTTAAAATAGTCCAGCAGCTACAAACAACGTTTCTCAACGTACAATTGTAAGTAATCTAGGGATTTCATCCTCTACTGTCCATAATATCATCAAAAGATGATATCATCAAAAGAGTCCACATTTCACTTTGTTTTTGGAAATCATGGATTTAGTCCTCCGGCCAAAGAGTGAAAAGGACCATCCGGATTGTTCAGCGCAAAGTTCGGTGCCAGCATCTGTGATGGGGTGTTAGTGCCTGCATGGGTAATTCTGCACATCTGCAAACGCATTAATGCTGAAAGGTACATACAGGTTTTGGAGCAACATATGCGCGTCATCCAAGCAACGCTTCTTTTTTCACGGACGCCCCTGCTTATTTCAAAGAAGATAATGCTGGCCATATTCTGTATGTGTTACAACAGCGTGGCTTCGTGAGTAAAGAGTGGGTACTAGATCAGCCTGCCTGCAGTCCAGACCTGTTTCCAGCATTGGAAATGTGGAAATATTATGAAGCGCTAAATACTTAATAATGGAGACCCCGACTGTTGAGCAACTGAAGGTACATCAAGCAAGAATTGGAAAGCACCCACCTACACAGCTTCTGGCCAGTTAGTGTCCTCAGTTCAAACGCTTATTGAGTGTTGTTAAAAGGAAAGGTGATGTAAACACAGTGGCAGTAAACATGCCCTGTCCCAGCATTTTTGGAACGTGTTTGCAGGCATCAAATTCAAAATGAATGAAGATTTACAATAACAACAATAAAGTTATCAGTTTAACATTAGATATGTCTTTGTAGTGTATTCAATTGAATATAGGTTGAAAGAATCAAAACTCATTTGTATTCTGTTTTGTTTACGCTTACACAACATCCCAACTTTGGAATTGAATTGGGGGTTGTATCCTATAAATTAGTGTCCTAACATAGTTGACGGCTAATAAAAATAATAATAATTGTGTAATTAATTGTCTTCGGCTATCTGTTCATTTCTTTATTCACCTTTATATTATCTGTTGTGGCGAACAAGATTATTCAAATCTGTAGACTAGAGTTATTTCCTGCCCAGCTTGTACTTTCAGAAAAAAAAAGATCTGTAAAGCAACTCCGGCACCTATACTACTTCTCGGATTTGAACCAATGACATGATAATGAGAAAAGCCATAAGCTATAGTGTTTGTTGCACTGTGTACTAAAGACAAATTGCTTCCTAATAACACGATTAAAATAATCTTTTACTATGCCCTATTAAGCCTTAATAACAAACTGGGTGACTATAGATGAAATCTTTGCTGGTTCATATCTAAATAAATAGAACGCCGACTTTCGACTCATTACGGCAGATTTATATATATATATATATATATATATATATATATATATATATATATATATATATATATATATATATATATATATATATATATATACTGTATATGTGCTCTAATGCAAAAAGTGAAAATGCTGTGTCAAAGAATGCTTTTCAAAATGGAAGGGTTAATCATTTATTTTCATTAATCAACAAAATGCAGTGAATAAACAAAAGAGGAATCTAAATTGAATCAGTATTTGGTGACTAATTTTTGCCTTCAAAACAGCATCAGTTCTTTCTAGGTACACCTCCACACAGTTTTTGAAGGAACTCGGCTGTTAGGTTGTTCCGAACATCTTGGAGAACTAACCACAGATCTATAATCCTGTAATCCCACAAAATAATATAACGACTATAATCCTACAAAATCCCTCTGACTTTGTGCAAGTGTACCTATAAGGTTTGAAGGCAAAAAGGTAGGTAAATAATCAAATATTGATTTGATTTAGATTTTTCTTTTGTTTGCTCACTTTGTGCCTTGTAAATTGGATAAAAAATAAACAATCATCATTATTTATATATTTCTTAAAGTACCTTTTGTTTACAGCAGTTTTCACACCTGCCTAAAACTGCACAGTACTGTGTATATATATATATATGTATGTTGTGTGTGTGTGTGTGTATATATATATATATGTATGTATATGTGTATGTATATATATATATATATATATGTGTGTGTAACGTAACTAAGGGATTCTAACCAATCATCCCCTGGACAGAGGGGATGACAGACAAGTAGACACTACAAATACAAGACAAGATAGACAAATAAGGCAAGAGTGATCTGAATTGGCTGCCTGAGGCACAAAACAAAGGAAGCCATTACAGTTCAAGCTCCTACAATCTTTCAAAATTAACTACAAATAACATTATTTGATTAAATTGCAAAATATTTCCACCCTGATGTTGTTTACAAGTTTATAGGTAAATTAAATAATTATCCATAAATTATATCATAAAACACATTTTCTGAGAGCAGTTTTGTCCCTTAATCAATAATTTATTTTAGATTTTAATAAATGAAACACTGCTGGGACATCCTTAAGTATCGAAATTGACAAAATGTCAAGCATGTCTTTTACTGCCACCCATGATTCAGGGCTACTCAGGACATTACTTTTCTCAGTCAACCAAATACTCCAGCCACTCCTGGTGATGTCAGGGGCAAAGGAGTTCTTGAACATAATAAGCAACCTCCTTGCTATGTACAGAGAGCTGGTGTTTGAGAATCCATAGTTGAGGTACAGTGTCCTCAGAAATGCCAAACTGAAGCCTGAACGTCTTGTAAGAGCGGTCTCTAATTGTAGCTCCCCTGGTTGAACATGTGACATGCTGATGGTGTCTGGGTATTTGTTTTTAGTTGCATTAAGCACATGCTGTAGTAAAAAGCAGTTCCTCTGTCTGTATGAGGTGTGAGATGGTGATAACTGAGATAAACTCACAAGGCAGATGGAATGAATAGCGCCTTATGGTCACCACTTGATTCAGCTCTAGGGAGGTCAGCCAAGTCTAAATAAAACACACAATCTTGCAGTTCCTTTAATCCTGTTGAAACTTTATTTTCCCTCATAAGTTATCCAACTTATTTTTCTTTTCTACAAAGAAAAAAAACACAACTGCTGCTTTATGGAGGGGCAGATGATGCCATTAGCTAGGGCTTCATCAATGTAATCAGTCATGGTTGCAATTTCCAAGTGGCTTAGTGGGTAGGCTCTACCCTTAAGAAGACGGACATCAGTCCAATGGTGCAGTCCCAAGGCGGAGAGATGGGAGACTTGGTGCCAGCCCCTTGAAGACATTAAAGAATATCTGAATAAACTAAAAGATTGTAAAATGGTGGGATAAGAACATTCTACCTGGGTGGCACACATTAGTAGAGTCATGAAGATCCAACCAGTGTTGGCCAGTCACCATAGGGTCTAAAGGTCACACACTTTGATTTAATCACCCTTACGCTTTCTCACTCAGAACTCTGGTTTATCAGTTTCCATGGAAAGGCAGTTGGGCATGTCCCCATGCACCATTACAATGCCTTTATTGTGAGCATGAACTGTAAACAGGCTTATTCAAAATATCTTAGCAATGTCACTGTTTTAGTCATTGTTCAATTCAATATATGGGGCTGACATTATCACATACATTATCACAAAGTGCTTTACATAATATTATGCAAAGTGCATAATAAGCAAGTCTGTTAAACAAGCCCATGTTCAACATAACACTCTGCCAGTAGAATTCTTCATTGCGATTCAAACCTTGAATCTGGTGTGTAGTGGGATGAAGCTGTTACACAATCTTGTGGTGGCAGATCAGAAGCTGGCAAATGGTATCGTAGCTTCCGATCTGCCACCACGACATTGTGTAACAGCTTCATCCCACTACACACCAGATTCAAGGTTTGAATCGCAATGAAGAAGTCTACTGGCAGAGTGTTATGTTGAACATGGGCTTGTGTAACAGCTTCATACCACAAGCCATCAGGACTCTGAACGCACATTAACATAAGATCTCACTTAAAATCCTGCAATTGCATATGCTCAAACTACCTCTCACCTGCACTTTACGTACCTACTGTCTACTGTTTACATCAGGAACACTCAAATGCACTAGTGTTAATACAATAACTGTAATTCACTGATGTCTTCAATTCTCCATCTAACCTGTGCAGTATAATAATCATGTGCAATATCAGTCATTAAGGTTTACATCCCCACCTTCAAATAGTACTGGAGTGTTGTGTATTTATTGTTCTGTCTATTTATTGTGATTGTTTTGTATTGTAATTCTCTTGCACTTGATTTCTTAAAAGCTGCTTAGATGCTGATGCTGCCAAATGCAACCATAAGAGGTCACAAGCCAGTGATTCCTTGTGCCCGTCCCAAGTCCAGATAAATGCGGAGGGTTGTGTCAGGAAGGGCATCCAACGTAAAACCTAAGCCAAATCAAACATGCGAATCACAAACAGGGATTTCATACCGGATCGGTCGAGGCCCAGGTTAACAACGACCGCCACCAGTGCTGTTGACCTACAGGGTGCCAGTGGAAAGTGGGCTACTGTTGGTCGACGGAGGAGAGGACGAAGGTGTGTGTGTAGGCAGAGAGAGAAGAGGAAAGGCAAGAGTGTGGAACTGAAGGTAGGGACTTTGAATGTTGGCACTATGACAGGTAAAGCTAGAGAGGTGGTGGACATGATGCAGAGAAGGAAGGTGGATATACTGTGTGTTCAGGAGACCAGGTGGAAAGGTAGCAAGGCTAGAAGCTTAGGAGAAGGGTTTAAGTTGTTCTACCATGGTGGAGATGGAAAGAGAAATTGAGTAGGAGTTAACCTGAAGGAGGAGTTTGTTAGGAACATTCTGGAAGTGAACAGAGTGTCAGATAGGCTGATGAGTCTGAAGCCTGAAGGAATAATGATCAATGTTGTTAGTGGTTATGCCCCACAGGTAGGATGTGAGCTAGAAGAGAAGCAGAACTTCTGGAGTGAGCTAGATGATTTGATGCAGCGTATCCCCAGAGTTGAGAGAACGGTAATTGGTGCAGACTTTAACAGACATGTTGGTGAAGGGAACAGAGGTGATGAGGAAGTGATCGTCAGGTTTGGTATCCATGATAAGAACAAAGAGGGACAGATGGTGGTAGACTTTGCGAAAATGATGGAAATGGCTGTTGTAAATACTTTCTTCCAGAAGAGGCAAGAACATAGAATTACTTATAAGAGTGGAGGGAGGAGCACACAGGCGGACTACATCTTATGTAGACGTTGTAATTTGAAGGAGATTAGTGACTGCAAGGTAGTGGTAGGTGAGAGTGTAGCGAGACAGCATAGGATGGTGGTCTGTAGGATGAAACTGATGGTGAGGAAGATGAAGAGAACAGAGGTGGAGCAGAGGACCAGGTGGTGGAAACTGAAAAAAGAAGAGTGTTGTGAGGTTTTCAGGAAGGAGTTGAGACAGGCTCTTGGTGGCCAGGAGGTGCTCCCAGATGATTGGACAGATACAGCTGATATGATTTGGGAGACGGGTAGGAGGGTACTTGGTGTGTCATCTGGAAAGTAGAGTTAAGTAGATAAGGAGACTTGGTGGTGGAACGAAAAAGTCCAGGAGCATATACAAAGAAAGAAGTTAGCTAAGAAGAAGTGGGACACTGACAGGACTGAGGAGAGTAGACATGAGTACAGGGAGATGCAGTGTATGGTGAAGGTAGAGGTGGCAGAGGCCAAACAAAGAGCATATGATGACCTATATGCTAGGTTGGACAGTAAGGAGGGAGAGAATGATTTGTACAGGTTGGCGAGGCAGAGAGATAGAGATGGAAAGGATGTGCAGCAGGTTAGGGTGATTAAGGATAGGGATGGAAATGTACTGACAGGTGCCAATTGTGTGATGAGAAGATGGAAAGAGTACTTTAAAGAGCTGATGAATGAGGAAAATGAGAGAGAATGTAGAGTAGAGGAGGTGACTGTTGTGGATCAGAAAGTAGCTGAGATTAGTAAGGATGAAGTGAGGAAAGCTTTGAAGAGGATGAAGAGCGGAAAGACAGTTGGCCCTGATGACATACCTGTGGATGTATGGAAGTGTCTAGGAGAGGTGGCAGTAGAGTTTTTGACTAGGTTGTTCAACAAGATCTTGGCGAGTGAGAAGATGCCTGAGGAATGGAGGAAAAGTGTTCTGGTGCCGATTTTTAAGAACAAGGGAGACGTACAGGATTGTGGCAACTACAGAGTAATAAAGCTAATGAGTCATACAGTGAAGCTTTGGGAAAGAGTGGTGGAAGCTAGGCTTAGGTCAGAAGTGAGCATCTGTGAGCAGCAGTACGGTTTCATGCCAAGAAAGAGTACTACAGATGCTATTTTTGCTTTAAGGATGCTGAGGATACAGAGAAGTACAGAGAAGGCCAGAGGGAGCTGCATTGTGTCTTTGTAGATTTAGAGAAAGCATATGACACGGTGCCGAGTAGCTGTGGTATTGCATGAGGAGGTCTGGAGTGGCAGAGAAGTGTGTTAGAGGGGTGCAGGACATGTATGAGAACTGTGAGACAGCAGTGAGATGTGCTGTAGGAGTGACAGAGGAGTTCAAGGTTGAGGTGGGACTGCATCAAGGATCAGCTCTAAGGCCCTTCTTGTTTGCTTTGGTGATGGACAGGCTGACAGATGATGTTAGACAGGAGTCTCCATGGACTATGATGTTTGCAGATGACATTGTGATCTGCAGTGAGAGCAGGGTGCAGGTAGAGGAAAGGCTAGAGAGGTGGAGATATGTGCTGGAGAAGAGAGCAATGAAGATTTGTTGCAGCAAGACAGAGTACATGTGTGTAAGTGAGAGGGGCACAAGTGGAACAGTGAAGTTACAGGGAGTAGAAGTAAAGAAGGTAGAGGACTTCATGTACCTAGGGTCTATGGTCCAAAGCAACGCAGAGAGTGGAAAAGAGGTGAAGAAGCATGTGCAAGCAGGTTGGAATGGGTGGAGAAAAGTTTCAGGTGTGATGTGAGATAAAAGGGTTTCAGCAAGAATGAAAGGAAAGGTGTACAAGACAGTAGTGAGACCAGCCATGTTGTATGGTTTGGAGACAGTGCCAATGAGGAAAAGACAGGAGGCAGAACTGGAGGTTGCAGAGCTCAAGATGTTGAGGTTGTCTTTGGGAGTGACGAGGATGGATAGGATCAGGAATGAGTTCATCAGAGGGACAGCTCATGTTAGATGTTTTGGAGATAAAGTCAGAGAGGCCAGACTGAGATGGTTTGGACATGTCCAGAGGAGAGACAATGATTACATAGGTAGAAAGATGTTGAGGTTGGAGCCACCAGGCAGGAGGCTGAGAGGAAGACCAAAAAGGAGATTTATGGATGTGGTGAAAGAGGACATAAAGTTAGTTGGTGTGAGGGTAGAGGACGCAGAGGATACCACTAAATGGAGACAGATGATTCGCTGTGGCGACCCCTGAAGGGAAAAGCCAAAAGAGGAAGAAGAAGATCCTGATGCTGCCAATGCGCCTTGGAAAACATACACTAAGCAATACCAAACATCCTGATGTTCACTTTGCATCTCTTCACTAAATGTCACTTTCGTACTGTATTTATTGTGTTCTTACTGTATTTATTGTGTTGCTTGTTTGCACCTTTTGTCCTGTTAAAGGTAATGTTCAGTGTTACTATATGTTGCACCGGGGCCATGGGGAGAAGCTCTCTCATCACACTTTGTACATATATAAAGTGTCTGATGACAATAAAGAACCTTGAACCTTGAAATGCTGGTGCTTGCAAGAAAAAATGGCAGATCAGGAAGAACTAACAGTTCTACCTGGTGGGCAGAGATCCTCAGGTAGGAGGGTGATTATTCAAAAATCCCCTGATGTGATGTAGAGTTAGGGAGGAAATCGAAATGACTTGTTATAAGTTAAGAGAAGTATTTTATGTCAACAAGAAATTTTACTGGGAGCCAAGGGAGTGACGATAGAACTGGGGTAATATGGTCATATTTCAGCTTTGATGAGAATCTTGTCTACTGCATTCTGTACTAGCTGGAGTTTGTTTAATGATCTATTTGGGTCTTCTTCTTCTTCTGGCCTCTTCTGTTAGGGGGTGCCACAGCAGATCAACTGTGTCAACTTCCTTCTGTCTTCCACATCTTCCTCTTTCATGCCAGCTACCTGCACAACCTCTCTAATCACGTCCGCAATTTTCCTTTTAGTCCTTTCTCTTTTCCTCTTTCCTGGAAGCTCCATCTTCAACATCCTTTTCCCAATATACTCAGCATCTGCCCTCTGCTAGTGTCCAAACCACCTCAATCTCACCTCCCTGACTTTATGCCTAAATTGTCCAACATGAGCTGTCCCTCTTATATTCTCATTTCTAACCCTGTCTATTCTCTTTACCAGCAAATCTTAACATCTTTAGTGAAAGTGATTGAATATTTGTCATTGTCAACCCACAACAGCACAGCACAGAACAGTACACAGTGCACCACAATGTGACCTCTTGCTAACCCATATAATATAGGTCTCCCCACCATCTAGTGAACTTTCCCTTTCATTATTGCTAGTACCTGTCTGTCACAGATTACTTCTGCCACTGTTCTCCCCCCTGCCTGCACTCTCTTCTGCACTTTCTGTTACTCTGGACTGTTGACCCTAAGTATTTAAACTTATTTGCTTTTGCCAACTATACTCCCTGCACGCTCACCATTCCACTGTCTTCCCTCTCATTCATGCACCTGTATTCTATCTTTGTCCTACTGACTGTCATTAATCTCATTTGAATAGCATATCTCCACCTCTACTTTACCTGCTCCCTACTCTCTTCACAGATCATCATAGTCTGTGATATATCATGGTCCACAGAGACTTCTGTCTAATCTTGTCTGTTAGCCTGTTCATCACTATTGCAAACAAGAGAGCACTCACTGCTGAACCTTGATGTAACCCTATCTCCAGCTTGAACACAGGAATCACTCCCAACACAGTCCTCACCACTGTCACACAGCTCAAACATATCCGGTGTCACTTTTACATATGTCTCTGCCACTCCTGTCCACAAAGAGATAAGGTCATTCCTTTTGAACTTCCTTGTACTTCTCTATCAACACTCTCAGAGCAAACATTGCATCAGTGGTGCAATAATAGTAAAATAAAATGATATTGCTGCTCACTAATCCTACACTTACTACAACTCTGAACATTACCCTTATTTTGAAAAATTGCCACCAGTACACTGCTTCTCCACACCTCAGTCAAAGTCAAAGTCAAAGTCAAAGTCTACTTTATTGTCATCTCTGCTATATACTGTACAGATACATAGAGAGACGAGACGACGTGGCTCCAGGTTATTTCCAGTGCAAACAGAGCACAGTAGAACAGAGAATAAATAGGCAGTGGCACAACTAGGCACATGGGGTAGACAATAAATAAGTAAAAATACTAAAATAATAAACATTTTAAACTATACAATATGCAATACACATTTTAAACTAGACAGTGAGTTTTAAATATAATTAGAAACTGGAAATAGACATAGAGGTAAAAATTTAGTCAAGTCAGGATGCAGTATTTTTAACAGGTTGAAATTGACATTTACACTGAATGTGCAAAAGGTAGAGTTATAATATGACAGATACTATATCCGGACTATTTTCAAGTACAATGTTCAGTATATGTGCAAATATGCAAACATTTAAACAGGTGCAAAATTGACATTTTACATTGGATGTGCAAGAGGTAGAAGGTTATAATATGACAGATACTATATTCAGCTCTTTATGTGTACAATGTTTCAGTGTATGTGCAAACATTTTGTACAGCAGCGTATAATGTTGTGCAAATAAGTTCAAATTCAAATTTATTCATATAGCGCTCTTAACAACAGTCATTGTCACAAAGCACTTTACATATAACCGGCCTAAACCCCCCAACAAGCAAGCCTGAGGCGACAGTGGCAAGTAAAAACTCCCTCTAATAGGAAGAAACCTTGAGAGGAACCAAGACTCGGAGGGGGACCCCATACTCCTCTGGGCGACCGGGTGCACGAACATTTAATGTACAACAAACAATAGTTCAAGATGAGTTGTTAGTTATTTAAAGAAGCAAAGATACAAAAATAGTCCAAGGGATATTTCGAATCCCGGGTTGTTGATGGGCCACTTGCAGGACCCTCTCAGCAACATTAAGCTGAATTTAGTTCAGTATTGTGCTGCTAAGTCAGTAGACGTCCATAGGGTCCAATCCCAGTTGGTTTCATGATGATGTCCCCATGGAGTCCTGGTGAGGGTTCAGTGGGTCAGGATCAGCTCGGGAGGGTTGACAAGGTCAAGCGTCAGCTCAGGACGTCTCCGGGACTCCTGGTGAGTTCGGTTGATCAGCGTCAGCTTGGTAGGGTCGAGATGGTCAGTGTCAGCTCGGGGCATCTCCAAAGAGTCCCGGTGAGGGTTCGGTCAGCCAAGCGCCATCCCAGGATCAGCTCGGGAACAGCTCGGAAAAAGAAGAAGAGAGAGGAGAAAGTTAAGTGCCCTAACCTAACCTCCGGCAATGCTAGAGTAGCTATGGCAGCCTAGCTAAGAAGGGAGAGCTGGAAGGTAACACAGACATGAGGGCTTCCAGGGGTCTCGGCATCACACCAAACCACCGTCTGCAAACTTGAGCGATCAGCAGAGTGGTAGGATGACAGCACCAATCCCCCCTTTCACCTTTAATCTCAAATGACCATGAACCCCCAGATCTTGCCTTTAACTAAGAAAAAGGGATTTTAATAACCAAAAGACTGACTAAACAAATAAGTCTTAAGCCTTGACTTAAAAGCAGAGATTGTTTCTGAGCTCCGAACACTAACGGGTAGTTTATTCCACAATTGTGGTGCTTTATGAGCAAATGCTCTTCCCCCCACGGTAACGTTTTTTATTCTAGGTATTACTAAAAGATCTGCGTCTTGCGATCGAAGCATACGCGCCGGATTGTAAGTGCAAATGAGGTCACTCACATACTGCGGTGCAAGACCATTTAGAGCTTTATAGGTCAAGAGAAGTACTTTATAGTCGACACGAAATTTTACTGGTAGTCAGTGGAGTGAGGATAGAATTGGGGTGATATGATCATATTTTTTAGTTTTAGTGAGGACTCTGGCTGCTGCATTCTGAACTAGCTGGAGTTTATTTAACAACCTATTTGGACAACCGGAGAATAAGACATTACAGTAATCGAGTCTTGAGGTAATAAATGCATGAACTAGTTTCTCTGCATCTTGAAAGGATAGCACGTTTCTTAATTTAGCAATATTACGGAGTTGAAAGAAGGCGGTGCGACTAATGTTAGAAGCATGTACATCAAATGAAAGATTGGAGTCTAAAGTAACACCAAGGTTTTTAACAACATTACTTGGTACAATGGATAATCCATCAAGACTGACCGTGATGTCAGATAGCTGACTTCTGGTGGCGTTAGTGCCAGTAAGAAGGACCTCAGTCTTGTCCAGATTTAGCTGGAGGAAGTTGTCCGACATTCACTTTTTTATGTCACATAAGCATTTTTCCATTTTCTGAAATTGCTGTCTGTCTTCTGGTTTAGCCGATATATATAACTGTGTATCGTCTGCAAAACAGTGGAAACTAATTCCATGCTTACGAATGACTGAGCCTAAAGGTAGCATGTACAACGAGAACAGCAAGGGACCTAAAACTGATCCTTGTGGTACTCCATATTTCACCCTGACGTGCTCAGAGGAATCACCATTTACATTCACATACTGATAGCGGTCTGAAAGGTAGGATCTGAACCAAGAGAGGGCCACTCCCCTGATACCAACAACATGTTCAAGTCTATCTAGGAGAATGGCATGGTCAACAGTATCAAAAGCAGCACTAAGATCAAGCAGCACTAGGAGCGAGGCATAGCCCTGATCAGCAGATAAGAGAAGATCATTCACTACCTTCAGCAGAGCAGTCTCTGTGCTGTGGTTGGCTCTAAACCCAGACTGAAACATTTCATAAATATGGTTTTCCTGCAAGAACGAGGTTAGCTGACTGGCAACAACTTTTTCTATTATTTTGGAGATAAATGGGAGATTAGATATTGGTCTATAGTTTAACATTACCAGGGGATCCAGGTTGGGCTTCTTCAGCAAAGGTTTAATCACTGTTAATTTAAGAGATTTGGGTAAATAACCAATGCTAATAGAGGAGTTAACTATTGGTAGTAGAGGTTTAATCACTACTGGAATCATCTCTTTGAGTAGCCTTGTTGGAACAGGATCTAACATGCAAGTAGATGAATTTGAGGAAAGGATTAAAGACGTTAGATCTGACTGGTCAACCGGAGTAAATGATTCAAATAAGATGGCTGCAGTATTAGTACTTGCCTTGTCAAGGCCAGCCACTGTAGTTACTTGAGATTTTAGAATATTCTGTCTAATTGAACAAATTTTTTGGTCAAAAAAGTTCATAAATTCACCACTAGAAAACAATGTTGGTACAGTTTGAGTAGTGGTCTGGCTCTTAGTCAGCTTGGATACCATGTTAAATAGAAACCTAGGATTATTTTTGTTATTTTCAATTAGCAATGATAGGTATTCTGATTTCGCAGCAGCAGTGCAGTGTCATAACACTGCAGTAGTTATTGTGCATCAAAGTGACGGTGGTGTGTAAAGTAAAGTGCAGTGGTGCAACAGAATCAGTTTTTTCGCAGTCCAGGTGTGTGTGTGGGGGGAAGTGTGATGGCTGGGAGTGAGTTCAAGAGTCTGATGTCTTGTGGGAAGAAGCTATCACGCATCCTGGAGGATCGAGACTTGATGCTGCGAAAGCATCTGCCAGATGGAAGTAGTGTGAACAGTCTGTGTGAAGGGTGTGAGGGGTCGAGCATGATGCAGGAGGCCCTTCTTTGACGATCCTTTGACGCCGCCTGATATCGGCAACAGCACTGTTACCGAACCAGGCGGAGATGCAGCTGGTCAGGACTCTCTCTATGGTGCCCCTGTAGAACGCGGTGAGGGTGGGAGGGGGCAGGTTGGCTCGCTTCAGCCGTCTCAGGAAGTGGAGACGCTGCTGGGCCTTTTCGGTGATGGAGGTGGTGTTGGTGGTTCAGGTGAGATCGTCTGAGATGTGAACTTCCAGGAACTTGGTGTTTTTTACAGTCTCAACCGTGGAACCGTGGATGCTGAGTGGTGTGTGGGTGGAGCGAGTTCTCCTGAAGTCGAAGATCATTTCCTTCATTTTGTCCACATTCAGCGACAGGTTGTTCTCACTGCACCAGGCAGCCAGCTGCTGAACCTCATCTCTGTACGCCGACTCATCGTTGTTGCTGATGAGCCCCCACCATGGTCGTGTCATCGGCAAATTTGATGATGTGGTTTGAGCTGTGCAGGGCGATGCAGTTGTGAGTCAGGAGTGTGAACAAAAGTGGACTGAGAACGCAGCCCTGAGGAGCTCCGGTACTCAGCCTGATGGTGCTGGAAACGTTGTCGCCAATTCGGACGGACTGAGGTCTCTCTGACAGGAAATCCAGTATCCAGTTACAGAGTGAGGTGCTCAGTCCCAGCTTGCTCAGTTTTACACACAGTCTTTGGGGGATGATGGTGTTGAATGCTGAACTAAAGTCTTTGAACAGCAATCTAACATAAGAGTCTTTATTGTCCAAGTGTGAGAGGGAAAGGTGAAGTGCAGTGCATATTGCGTCCTCAGTTGACCTGTTTGTGCGATAGGCAAACTGCAGAGGGTCCAGTGAGTGGGGGAGGTTGCTTTTCACCTGTGCCATGACAAGTCTCTCAAGGCACTTCATGGTGATGGGGGTCAGAGCGATGGCCGGTAGTCATTCAGGCAGGAAACTGAAGATTTCTTTGGCACTGGGATGATGGTGGTGGACTTGAAGCACACTGGGACAATCATCTGGCTCAGCGAAGTGTATACTCAGGCATACTCTCACCCTCCAAGATTGTGTTAAAGAGTTAAAAACTCTTTCTTGAACACCTCCACCTTGCACTGATACGTCATTTGGACCAGCAGCCCTTCCATTTTTCATTTTCTTCATAGCTGTCCTTACTTCATCCTTGTTAAACTGATGCACTTCCTGATGTACTATCCCCACATCATTCTACCTTCTCTCTCTTTCATTCGTCTCTCTATGTACTCTTTCCATCTTCTCGGCGTGCTCTCCTTGCTTGTAATAAAATTGCCATCCTTATCCTTTATCATCTTACCTTGCTGCACATCTTTCACAGCTTGATCCCTCTACTTAGTCAACCAAAACAAGTAATTTTCTCCTTCCTTAGTGTGCGTCATCTCATGCATCTCCCCATATGCTTTAAATTTAGCCTTTGCCACCTCTTTCTTTGCCTTATGCCTTATCTCCTTGTACTCCTGCCTACTAAAGTTTCTAGCTGTCTCTCTTGCTATTTCTGCAGTAACTGCCAAACTATCTGGAAACCTTTCACCTCCACACCCAGTGCCTGGCTTTTCATCCTCCCTCAATGCCACTTTACAGTCTTACTTCTTAAACCTCCACCATTTAATTTTTGGTGCTGCCCTCACCTCCATTCTCTTTTTCATCCCCATAGTCATCCTACAGACCACCATTCTATGCTGTCTAGCTACACTCTCTTCTAGAATTTCTCTTTCTCATACATCTCACACCCAACATGTGGGGCAAATGCACTTACAACATTTAAAATTACACCTTCAACTTCCAGCTTCATGCTCATTACTCTCTCTAACTCCCTTTTCACCTCATATTTACCAAGGCCTGGGAAAGGCCATCCAGAGAAACAGTTAAACGTGGCGAACACTAGGGATGCAACGTTCTTCTGTATTTTACCGAACGGTCGGCATGCCCTGTTCAGTTCGGTACACCCAGGTGAACCGCAATAGTTCAGTACGCCCGATATCAAACTTTCCTTTTTTAAAATGTGGTCATTGTGCACACATATTCAGGGATTAAAGTTCTATAAAGTTCTCTACAACGGATTTCCGCCCATTGGCCTCCATCTGTGACGGATTTTTGTCAATCAAAAGCAAGGGCATATTTGAGACAAAAGCAGATCCATGAAAATTAATTTGTGAGCGGGAGGTGGGTGTACATCTTATTAGAACTTATCAACATATTAGAAAGTTGATTATGCAGGATGGTCAGCTGTGTAAACACATGCACACTAAAACTCACGGCTCCCCCTAAAACGCTTCTGTTCAGGCAAATCTCCCCAATATTTTAGCTGAAAAATAACTAGCGTTCTAATCACAATACAGTCATTTATTGATATTTTGTAGTGTTTATTCCGGAAGCGCATCCATTGCAATATTGTGACATGGTGCTGAGTAGCGCGTGAGCGATTGTGAGAAATGTAGTTCTCTCCCAGAAAGGCCAAAACAGCTCATTTTATAGGCAAAAATGAGTCCAAATCGGCTCGAAACTATCCAAAACTTGATCGGCTTTATTCATTCATCCCAACTGGGGTCGCGGGGGGACAAGAGCCTATCCAGGGAACTTTCAGGCGCAAGGCAGGGAACAACCCTGGGCAGGCACCAACACACCACAGGGCACACACACGGTCACACACACATTCACACCTTACGGGGCCAATTTTAGAGTTGCCAGTTAACCTATAGCGCATGCCTTTGGACTGTGGGAAGAAACCGGAGCGCCCGGAGGAAACCCGCGCAAACATGGGGAGAGCATGCAAACACCACACAGAAAGACCCTACAGCCATCCCCGGGGTTCGAACCCAGGATCTTCTTGCTGTGATGCGGCAGCGATAACTACTGCGCCACCGTGCCGCCCACACTTGATCGGATTTTTTAAATTAAAATTTATAACGTTAGAAAGTAATCAGTAGGAAAGAAGAACTATAAAAATGTATTCGTTATAAATATGTACGTATGATTCACATTCCTTTCGCATCTGTAAATATATTATGATCTAAATCAAGACAGCTATAATAACAATAAAAGTATTGCTATGTAGGCTGTTAGCTCACTACTAATCCAACATCAAGTTGACTTCCTTTTTCCTCAGTGAAAATTGAGCGACTGGTCTGCTTTGAGTCTTAGACATAGCCTAGTGACTGAAGCCTGTTTTGTGTTGTTTTTGTTGTGTTTGTTATGTTTGTTTTTGTATTGCTGGTTTAGCTGGTTTGTTTCTGAAACACTTTAGATGAAAAAAGGAAAAAATAAAATGAACACTTTTCTTGAGAACACTGCCTCGTAGGGCTGCTCGATTATGGAAAAAATCATGATCACGATTATTTTGGTCATGATTGAAATCATGATTATTTTAAACGATTACTCATTGACTTTGGAAATATGTTGCATTTATTGAACAGAACAGTGAATTCTCCTTAAAACTGATTAAGACAGATAAAACAGATAAAGGCAAACAAGATCAACAATGTAGTGCACTTCCACAATCTTTTGAAAACAAGTAATAAATAAAATATAAATATTAAATAAAATAATAAATAAATTAGTCCAAAATAAATTTGCTCACGTATGTGCCTTAACAAACTGAAAAATTCAAAACAGCATTTTACAACATTCTACATTTTAAACATAATTAACAATAAAATTCCGGTCAGTAACTCAGTCCAAGAATATTTCAAGGCTGGCACACTATCGCTCAGAACTAACAGCAAATATGTTTAACTTCAACTTTAGCCTATGTAAACATGTTTCAACATGGCCAAAATGCTGATAGGGTTACAGATCTAAACCTTACAGGTTTTTAGCCAGAAACACCAGCCTATTCACATGATCTGGTTTCAGTGATGAACGCAAGCAGGAGACAATATTTCCGCTAGTGCTAAAGACTCGCTCTGATGAAGAACTTGTGGCTGGAATGCAAAGATATTTCCTTGCCAGGTTGGAAAGACGTGGGTAGATTCTCTGAGATTCCTTCCACCACTTCAGTGGGTCTTCCTCAGCATCCAGTGTCTCTGTCTGCAGGTACGACTGTAGCTCAAAAGTTATGGCCTGGTCCTGTTGCAGAGGAGGTCCAGCAGCTTTGTCTGTGGTGACCTTGAAGAAGCTGCCCAGGCCCTTCTTCTTCTTTGGAGCAGCAGCAGCAGCATCCTCTGTAACATCAGCAGACATTGCTGCTGTCACAAGAGGGGCATTCTCCTTGGAGGGAACATATTATAAGAAAAATAAGAATTAATGTCATGGTATTAAACTTTCCAGTAAAAAAATCCAGTTAACTTTTCATTATCACCATCATTATCATTATTATTATTAATATTATTATTACTACCTTGGCAGTCATCACACTCTTCATCTCTGCTGTCAGTCTGTCTTCAATAGACCCCCGGTTGTCTTTATTAACATATTTAAGCTTGAACCTTGGGTCCAGGGCAGAGGCCATGTCGAGTAACTCTTGTGTCTCTGGGTCACTGTATTTGTCATTGAGGTAGTCTACTATCTTCTGTTTGATGCTTTTGACAAGGTCTGTGTCATCCTCCTGCACTTCCAATATTGAATTTCTGAAGAGATGGAGGGTTGGTTTCAGAAAAGACACACTTATGTATTTCTCTCCAGAAAGTGCGTCAGTGAATTCAACAAGGGGGCTAAGAGACTTATTGATGGCCTCCAGTACGTCAATATCCTGCCAAGAGAGGGTGAGATGTCTGAGTTTTCGGTCGCTAGAAAGGACCTGGGCAATGGCCTTATGCTGCTCAAGAACTCTGTCTATCATGGCCTGCCTAGATCCCCATCTGGTTGGGCATTCTGTTTTAAGGGAGTGTTCAGGTAGCTTCAGCTGCTTCTGTGCCTCTGCAAGATCCCTCTTTTTTTTCCAACTATAGGAAAAGCTGCTGACAAGCTTCTTGCAGACCCCCATTGCACGATCGATCCCAGGATCCTTCATTACATTCTCTAAAATTACAAAAAAATACTATTTAGTATCAACTATATGACAGTTGCAACCTTCATCAAAGCAACATATATTAAGACAGATTAAGAAAGCATCAAAGAGTAGTTCAAGTGGTAGTAATAATAATTATAATAATAATGGTAAAATGTTAGTGAGAGACAGTGACACAGAATTATTATTTTTTGCCATATTATTTCTAGTATTGTTGTTACTGTTGTTAAAATCACTTAATTACATACAATTAAATCACCACATTGCATATAGTCTGTATGAAGGATTCCTACTCACCTATGGCCAAGTGGAGTCTGTGCCCGAAACACTGAAGCCTCATCCATCCATTTAGCTCAGCTGCCAGCTTTATGTTTGCAGCGTTGTCTGTTGTGATGCAGGTGAGCTTTTCCTCGTTTAAACACCATGCAGCCATAGCTTCCCTGAGTCCTTGCGCTATGTTTTGCCCGGTATGGTCTTCAGGAATGAACGCAGTTTGGAGACATTTCGTATTCAAATTGAAATCGGCGTCGATGAAGTGTATTGTTAAGCTTATATATGGCTCCATTGTGCGGCTAGACCAAAGGTCTGTTGTGGTGGCGAAGTACTCTGCTTTTAATACTTCATTAGCCACTTCTGAACGGCATTTTTCAAATAAAGCAGGCAGAGCAACTCTCGTGAAATGGTGTCGAGATGGCAAAGCATAACGCTTGTCCAGAGTATTTATCATTTTCCTGAATCCTTCGTTCTCAACCGTGCTAATAGGGCACATGTCTTTGGCTAAAAAGTATGCAACGGCATCTGTTATTTTTTTGTGCCTTTCGGAGCTGGATGGATACGGAGTTGCACTGAAGAGCGTGTCTTTAATGGATGACTGTGTTGCGGAGGATGTTGTGGGGGTTGTTCGTCGTTCTTTCTGTTTCTTTATTAGTTGGTCATATGTCGGTCTGTGTTTAAATTTTAAATGGTTAAAAAGATTTGTGGTGTTACCAACCGGTGCCGACACAACCGCGTAGCAAATCTTGCACCTAATATGTTTTTGATCCACGTCCGCTTCTTCGAATCCAAACTGTTCCCAAACAACAGAATTGCTTCTACCTCTTTTGTTGACCAAAGACTTCTGTGGCTGCTCTTTTTCTGCCATCTTCACTCGCGCTGATTTTTAAATGCGATCAGATACCACATACGTAACTTCTTCGCTGACAGTATAGAGTGAGAGAGTTCGGGCTTCTGGAAGGGCGAAAGTGCGGATGCGTGCGCGCGCGTCAGAACGCAGGTCAAAATAACTTAACTGAATAATCGTTTTTTTCGATTACACCATTTTTGTGATCGTTGAGACCCGAAATCGAAATTGAAATTGAAATTCGATTAATTGCACAGCCCTACTGCCTCGTGTCTGCTCCACTGATGGCTAGCCTGCCACATTACACATTATACATATGATAGGAAGGAGGACAAGGATGTTGGTCCTATTTGAGCATCTGGCCAGGAAGTATGCATGGAGTCCTGAGTGAGTGGACCAACTGCTTGAATGTTTAAGAGGAACTGCAATTAGATTTGTCTGCTCACTGCAAGAGTGCACAAGGGAGGATTATTTGATGCTTTATCGTATTTGCATATCCAGGAGTGGATCTCCAGCTACAACATCAGCTAGCAACTGATGCTTTTCTGAAAAGTTTAAGAAATCAAAAACTGAGCTTGCATAAAACGTACCTTGTGAATGCAGGAGTTTAAGACGGCATGAAGACAAAACTCAGACAGTTGACTGGGATGTGCATATAGCTCCCATTTGTTGCTCTGTTCTCCTGGGGCTGAATTTGATGAAATCCCACGATGTTCATTCACACCCCATGGCAAAGGTTCCATTGGTGATGGATGCCTTCCAGATAGTGAGGGGAATAGATCGTACTATAGTGCTGCCAATGTGACCCTAGATAAGACAACCACTATCCACCCACGTTTGAATGTGTGGTATGAGGGAAGGTTTTAAGCAGAGCAAAATAATGCATACAAAGAGCAATACTGGTACAAAGTACTGAGCCCGTGTAGGGAAGTACTTCCCAAGAGCAACTGGATCAAAGGAAATTGACTCAGTCCCGAGTTTCAAGGCACCACCAAGTGCACAATGATTACTGTTCATTTGTATGTTTAGTTGAGTCACTTTTAGAGAGAAGGAAGCGTAAAGCAGTGTATGTTCATACTATGTTTTTTCCCTTATGGTCTATATATGTAGCATGCATGAAGCATGCTGATTGGCCATGGATATGAAGTAAGCACACATAAGCACACATAAGAGGCATTGATGCTAGGTTGGAGGTGAGGCTGATGACGCTGTAGGTGACGTCAGACGCCGGAGACTTGGGAAACAGGAAATGCTAAACAAAAAACGTAAAGCAAAACTAGAATTAAATGAAATTATTAATTTAATAAACGCAATTCTTAGCACAAAGACTTCGCTGGCAAAAATTTGAATATGGTAATAAATCAGGTCAATTCCTAGCTAACCAGTTAAAAATAAAGAAAGAAAAAACAACTATAGGTGCTGTTAAAGATTTAACAGGGGATACAGTATATGACCCTGAAAGAATAAACAACACTTTCAGAGACTTATATTCAAATCCTTATATTCACCACAGATAAACCCATCTATAGACGAAATTGATCAGTTTCTTGATAATATAATTCTTCCAAAATTATCAGACATTCAAGCGATGGCATTGGATTCTCCATTGACATCAGATGAACCTCAGGAAGCCCTGAACAGTATGCCTAATAAAAAGGCTCCAGGTCCAGATGGCTTTCCAGCAGAATTCTATAAAGAATTCTGGGCAATTCTGGCACCAACATTCCACAGAATGTTACAGGAAACCAAGGACATTGGTAAACTTCTACCAAATATGAACTCTGCCAACATTAATCTTTTGCTAAAACCAGGCAAAAACCCTGTGTTGCCTACCAGCTATCGTCTAATATCCCTTATTAACGTGGACATTAAAATAATCTGCAAAGCTCTCTCGAAAAGAATAGAGAAGATAACCCCTCTCATAATTCATCCCGACCAAACTGGTTTCATAAAGGGGAGGCATTCCTCAACAAATACACGTAGATTACTTAACTTGATAGACTATTCATGCAATAAAAACGTTAAAATTACTATATTGTCTCTAGATGCAGAAAAAGCTTTTGATAGGGTTAACTGGATTTTTTTATTTGCCGTTCTACATAAATTTGGCTTCAGAAACTCTTTTATAAATTGGTTAAAAATATTATATAATTCTCCAACAGCATGTGTCAAGACAAATGACCAAACATCCTCCAGCTTCTGTCTTAAAAGGGGCACCACACAGGGATGCCCCCTCTCACCTTCACTGTTTGCAATTTTTATTGAACCACTAGCAGCAATTAGACAGGCTACAGCAATTACAGGCATTAAATGCAAGAATGTAGAACATAAAGTCAGTCTTTACGCAGATGATGTGTTACTTTTTCTCCAGCAGTCACAAACCAATCTATCTGAGGTAATTACATTAATAAACTCTTTTTTAAGAGTCTCAGATTATTCGATAAACTGGTTAAAATCTACAGTTCTCCCGATTAATTGCTCCTTCGAGAACTCTGCTTCCACTCCACTGCAATCTGGAAATATCAAATATTTAGGCATTAATGTCTCACCTAGACTGGCAGACTTAACTAAATTAAACCATATCCCACTTTTAAAGACGGTAGAAGATGATCTAGCCAGATGGAAGTCTGGCTAGGAGGACTAGATCTGCCAAACTTTTATCACTATTTCTTAGCCAATAGGCTTCAACACATTTCAGGGTGGTTAAAACACACCTTCTTAGATGAGCCTTGGCTAGATGTAGAACAGGCACTATGCAATAATATAGAGATTTCGGATCTGCCATTTATTAGCTCAATCATCAAACGACACATATGCTTCAAAGGCATCAGTATCAGCTCTTCTCTGACAGCATGGTGGGAGTTTCTTAAAATGACTGAGTCTTCACTAATCCCATGCAAACGTACTCCTATTTGGAATAACCCTGACATATTACTAAACAACAATATGATAAACTTCACCGACTGGAGTTGTAAAGACATTAAATACTTAGAACATATATTTGAAGGGACAGACTTTATTCCGTTCGACATATTAGTTAAACAATATGGGATTAACAAGAACAGATTTTTAGAATATCAACAAGTTAAATCTATAGTTAAAAAGGACATTTAAGTCTAATCATATAAAATTACAAATACCACCAAGTGTGGCAGAATTCCTTAACCCTAAAACCACCAAATTATTGTCTAAAATATACAGGACATTTTGCAAAATAGATGAATCAGTATCGCTCCCTATTGTAAAATGGGAGGCAGATTTATCAGTCAGCTGGGACCACAATTTCTGGTCTGAGATATGCTTAAAAACCTTTAAAATGATTAGAAATCCCAATTTACAATTAATACAATACAAAATCCTGCATAGAGTGCACTACACAGGTCATCGCATGTTTAGGATGGGTTTTACAGCTTCTAACAACTGCTCACACTGTCAAGGCAATACACCTGACAATTACATCCACGTTCTATGGTTCTGTCCGCCTGTTCAGAGGTTCTGGTATGGGATTTGTGAAGACTTATCAAAGTGTCTTAAATGTTCCATTCCAACCTCTCCTTCAGTCTGCTTGTTGGGCGACCTAGATGGTGTCACTACAGAGGTCAACACAATCCACGTGGCTTTCACCACTTTATGCATCGCTAAGAAGACTGTCCTCATGAACTGGAAAAATAAAAATAATCTTAATATCAATCAATATAGAGATCGTTTGTTGGACTATATTAGTCTGGATACAGCTTCTGCCTCTACATTAGACCAATCTCTCTGGGCTCCTTTGATCGGCTCCATCACCTAGTGTGAGGGGGGGTCACGATTCTGCCCGGCTTTGGTCTTTGTTGTAGATGTGGGGAGGGCCATATGGGCTTGGGGAGTCTGGGGGTACCTCTGGGGGGGGATACCTGGGGGTTCAGCGCTGTGGCTGGGGTGCTTGCCTGGATGGGGTGTGTTGGTGGCTCTTGGGTGGTGTTTTTCTGGGGCCGGGTGCGGCGCTGCTGGGGAGGCCTGTGCCGGCAGGCGTGGGTTTCTGGTCTGGCGGCCGTACTGCTCCGGGGAAGATCCGGGGGGGCTTGGGGTCCTGGGGGCACTCTGCCTCCGGGCTGGGGTTCCGGCTGGGCCTGGGGGGCTGGGTCCTGGTGGGTGTGCCACCGGGAGTGTGGGTTGGTGCTGCGCTGGGCCCGACCCTGGTGCGGGGGCCTTCGCCACATCGGTGGGGATGTTGTTTACCATCTGTCAGGATGCACACTGCAGGGGGGATCCAACAGAGGTGGAGGACGGGCCTAACCTGGGTGTCTATTGTCTTATGTAGTTTGGGAGATGACTGAATGTTGGGGTGGGGATAGTATTTCCTCTGCTGTGGGGCCTGGTGGGCCTCCCCGGGCTCTGTGGGGGCCAGTGGTGCCGCAGCCATGGGCCCTGTTCTGGACGGGCCTGTGCCCCCCGCCCTGGGTAGTTTTTGGGCAACGGGGGTGCCTATGGGGGTCAGCAGGGGAGCTGGCTCCACAGGGGGGTACCTTGCCCCCTCTGTTTCTTTTCTCCCCATCCCTACTGCTTCTCCCCTCCCGCTCCATCACACCAACATACAAGTAGGGCTTTGGGGTGCGGGTGCGTTGCTGGGATACAGGGGAGGTTTTCCTCCTCTGTCTCCTCGTGACCACCTGCATCTCAATCATACATCACACTTAGACACTCTCATTACTTACTGTCACATGACACATACATATAGGGCTTGGGGGTGGGCACACTGAATGGCGTCCAGAGGGCGGTCTGTTCACCCAGTCGTACCTCTGGCGCCAGTGCTCACTTCCCAATTTTAAGCTGCATGTAGACATTGAGGGCTCAGGGGAGGGGCCAAGCTGACACGAGCTGGCGGAGGGTGGTTGGTGTCCTGCCGCTCCCCTGTTTTAAAGCACTGTAGAACAACACACACACCAACACTACATTTGAGCGGGCGGGGTGAGGCATGGGGTCTTCTCACACCCCTGTTCTCTGTCCAGGGCCGGGGGCTGTGAGGTCGAGCTGGCCGTCCGGTCGGGGTCTGGGCTGGTGGTGCTCTCTGCCGCTGCGGGGACCGGGGTGGTCTTCCTGTCTCCACGCCAGAGCGAAAGGGGTTCAGCTCCAGGGTCTGGCGCCAATTGCCCCCTTGGGGGTAGTGGCATCCGGATCTAGGAGCATAGAGTATATATGGGGAGTGTGAGTGTGGGTACCATGTCAATTTTTGTGTGTCTACATGTGGGCGAGTGTATATTTGTTTGTGTGCATGAGGGTGGGAACGTATGCTTGCGTATATGTGCGCCTGTTGGTCTTTGTCCATGTGTCAGGTCAGGCCTTAGACTCCACCTCATTCAACATCTCAGGCCCTCCTGCCCTGCCACCACACCCTGCCGGTGGAGGGTGCCCCTGGCCGCCGGTGCGTTGGCGGTTCCTCGCTCTGGGGCTGGTTGCTCGGGGGAGTGCTGGCCCGCTCTCGGCGGTCGCCTGGCGGGGCCTGGCCCTCCTGGCTCTGCTGGGCCCCGGCTGGGGGGGTGGGGGGCCCTTGGATCTCCAGGCCCAGAGACCGGACTGCCCTGGGGTGGGCGGCCGCTGGTGGAGCCTGCAGGCCTGTCGCCGCGGCCCCCTGGGGCGTCTGCGCTGCGGCTGCTGGATGACTCCTCCGGGCTTTCCTCTGCTTTTTCTTGGGAGGGAACCACAGATCTCCAAGTGGTGTTTCTCCTGGGACTCCCGGGCCCTGGGGGGCCTCCGGATGTCTGGGTCCCGGGTCCTCTCCGTGTCTGGACGCAAGGCATGAAGCAGACACGGAGAGGACACCGGGGCTGTGGTTCCCCACACACACTACTAAGCACTTACATGGAGGAACCTTATGAACTCAAGCGCGCTCACACACACAGCTGTGCACACAAGCATCCACATTGGTGTAAAAACAGGTGCTCACAGATACACACTGTCTCGATCTGCTGTTCCTTCAAAATATATTCTGTAATATTTGTTATGTGCGCTGCTCAATAACATTTAACATGTAGCATTTACTGTGATTCATACAGATGTTGGTTGTTGCTGCAATTTCTCTGCTGTTGTGTCCTCTGTTTTCTATTTTTGTCCGCAGGTATGGAAGCAGATTATCTGTTTTTTTTTTTTTTTTTGTGGTGTTCTTTTTTTTTTTTTTCTCTATCCTCCTTTTCCTCTCTTTTCTATTTCTTTCTTTTCTCTCTTCCCTCTTCTTTTTCTTCTTCTCTCCCCCTCCCTCTGTTGCCTCTCTCATCAACTTTATTTATCCTGTTTACGTATTTTATTAAATTGAAAAAATAAATAAATAAATAAAGTCGTCCTTCGAAGAGGGGTGGTGGTGGCGGGTTTAACAACAAAAAAAAAAGAGCACACATAAGTTCAAGTGCAGTTTTGATTTAGGTTGAATGTCGACCCAGAGCTCATCCCATAAACAGCGCTGCTAAATGACTGTTCTGTGCCCAAGCCAGAGCCCACTACTTAATACAGCCCCAGTTAGTCAGTGTACTGCCTGATGTTTATTCTCACTCTCCAAGGTTCAGTAAATTCCAAGAAAAGGAGGATTATTCTTTGTCATGTATATTTGTCAGTATATTTAACATATTATTGTCAGTATTATAATATATTGTCGATATATTTAAGATATTATATATTAAAGATATTTGCTCATTAAAGATTTTATGGATGCTTTAAGAACCTTTAATGTTAATTTGCATGCAGTATAAGATGTGATGTGAGGGTGCATAACTGCCATGCTATATCATATTTTTTAACGCATTGAAATGCTTTTGGAACTTCATATGTCAGACGTATGAATACAGTAGCAACGCATATTATAAGTGTATATTAAAGCTGTTATATTTTTCATTTAAAGCTGTCATTGATGCTTTATGAATCTATTAATATGTATTATAAATGCCTCATTAATGCCTTATAAATGCTTTATGAAAGTGTACTTAGTGTAAATTATTACCTAATAAAGTAATAATAATATTAGTAATATTGACTGACTAATAAGGTGCTTGTGGCCACACACATTTTATTTGGAGGTGTGCACTGGAAAAACATACTGGGGAATGTCAAATAAAAGCAAGTTTTACAAATGACTCTTTACATTATGGTAGTATTGGTTTAGTAAAGCAACACTATTCAGACTCTTGAGTTGAAATATTGTTATTTTAAGGTTAATGAACATGTTACTAGTTGTCTGTCATGTCAGCTATCTGCAGTTGGCTGGAAGCTGGTATGGAGGAAGACTTTAGGTCTTTAAATAGAAAAAGTGGTGCTTATTTTGTGACAGACATTACAATATGTACAATGTCTGAGTGATGTTTTCATTTTGGATCAATGCAGTTGACTAAAACATTACTCTCTTTATTTCACAAAAGTCAAAACAAAACAGCAAACACACACAGCAATCAGGTTATGCTCACATATCACACTCCAAGTCCACTAACCCGAGCTCCACCTCACATCTCGCAAAAGTGAAACCAAACGCCATTCAGCTCAAATTGAAATCCAGAGCATTTCTGGGGAGCAAGCTTTCAGGAGCTGTGCTTCCAGGTTGCATAGCATAAGCCTAGCTGGCCATAGTGGCGACACTCAAACACTCTGAAACAGACAAAGGGTTAGCGTAACGGTTACCGGACGGCGAGCTCAACCCGGAGCTCAGAGCTCAGGCATAGGAAAGAAAAAGAGTGCTTGAGCCGTGAATGTGATGTGAAAATCCAGAAGTTAACATAAACCAAACCAAGCAACATAACTAAGAACAGGTGCAATTAATCATCGTAATTCCAAAGCCAATGAGTGAGAAAGGTGCAAGCAAACCTCTGATAGAATTTCAACGACCAGGATCGCCAGCCGTGACACTATTGGATTGTGGATGAGTGAATCAATGTATCGATGTAAATGGATGTACCATTGCACCTTTAATAATGTGGCACCATAATGGGTTAAAGTTATTTCAGTTCTTTTTGCTTGCCATTTTGACATACACTGTGAATTTGCACACATGGGGTTTGCACTCAGTAATTTTTAAAGCTGTGCTTTTCGAATACATTTTAAGTAAAGTGAAGGCAAGCCTTTTTGCTTTTCATTTTTGAGGGTCTGCACAGTGATTTATATGATGAGCACTTACGAGTTTGTATTCTGTGCAGGGTTATCAGAGAGCACCTGGGTGAGAAAGAGGTTCAGTTGTCTCTTACCTTTGATGGTGTGGAAGAGACAGACATGGGCAATTATACCTGCTATGTGGAGAACCATAATGGACGTGGGCGAGGAAGTGTTATTCTTCAGAAGAAAGGTAAAGTTGTAAAGTCCTTTTATGATGTCTGCCCCTTTTGAAAGGTCATTTTCTATTTCTCTTTTCTCATTTTATATTTTAGTTTTTTATTTTCCCTATGGCATAAGTACTATGTAATAACTGCGAGACAGCACAATCCTCTGCCTCTTCCTCTTTTTGATTCATGGTCATCAGATTCCCATGGTAAACACATGCATTTCAAGCTTCACCAATCACAAGAACATAGGCAAATATGTAATTTGTCCAATGTTTCATGGTTGCACTCAAAGAAAAGCTTTAAGATGTGTGTGTTGGCAAATTATACATTCATAATCCTGTAATACTATTTGTTTTGCTCTGAGAATTCCAGTAACAGAAACACTTTCTCGACAGTGAGGAAGAGAAATGAATGACACTGAAAATGAGTGACAGTATTACAGCTGCAGCCCCGATTTGACCAAACGTTCAAGTTTTTGTATTTTCCTCTCAGGAGGCTTCCTCCAGTAACTTTTGATGTTTTTCTGACTGAAGCATGGTTTATAGTTGATATGTTTATACTAACACTTGCCTATAAACATTTATAATGAGAAATAGAATCCTTTTTCATCGCATCTGGATAGTTTTGAATAAATATTCGACAGCTTGTGCTCACATCGAATCTTCAACAATCCCGTGCTTTACCTCGTCATTTGTAGGGCTTCCTTGGAAAAAACACAAAATCATCTTTCCTTTTTCCTCAACAGCTTCTTCCATGTTTTCAAGGATGGAGATGTCTGTGAGTTGCTTGACATGACTGGCCAGTAGCTCTAGTATGGATGGTGCTGAATTTGCATTGCTGGCTTTACAGTGTAGATAGTATGTTGACTACATTAGCTGAGTAAGGTGCCCCCTCTCTGCTCCTGCTGGATCCTCATGAGAGTATCTTCTTCTTCTTTCTCTTTCGGCTTTTCTCTTCAGGGGTCGTCACAGCGAATCATCTGTCTCCATTTAGTCACACCAACTAACTTCATGTCCTCTTTCACCGCATCCATAAATCTCCTTTTTGGTCTTCCTCTCAGCCTCCTGCCTGGTGGCTCCAACCTTAACATCTTTCTACCTATGTAATCATTGTCTCTCCTCTGGACATGTCCAAACCATCTCAGTCTGGCCTCTCTGACTTTATCTCCAAAACATCTAACATGAGCTGTCCCTCTGATGAACTCATTCCTGATCCTATCCATTCTCATCACTCCCAAAGAGAACCTCAACATCTTGAGCTCTGCAACCTCCAGTTCTGCCTGCTGTCTTTTTCTCATTGGCACTGTCTCCAAACCATACAACATGGCTGGTCTCGCTACTGTCTTGTACACCTTTCCTTTCATTCTTGCTGAAACCCTTTTATCACACATCACACCTGAAACTTTTCTCCACCCATTCCAACCTGCTTGCACATGCTTCTTCACCTCTTTTCCACTCTCTGCGTTGCTTTGGACCATAGACCCTAGGTACTTGAAGTCCTCTACCTTCTTTACTTCTACTCCCTGTAACATCACTCTTCCACTTGTGTCCCATCATTTACACACATGTATTCTGTCTTGCTGCGACTAATCTTCATTCCTCTCTTTTCCAGTACATATCTCCACCTCTCTAGCCTTTCCTCTACCTGTGCCTTGCTCTCACAATGTCATCTGCAAACATCCTAGTCCATGGAGACTCCTGTCTAACATCATCTGTCAGCCTGTCTGTCACCAAAGCAAACAAGAAGGGGCTTAGAGCTGATCCTTGATGCAGTCCCACCTCCACCTTGAACACCTCTGTCCCTCCTACAGCACACCTCACTGCTGTCTCACAGCTCTCATACATGTTCTGCACCACTCTGACATACTTCTCTGCCACTCCTGATCTCCTGACTCCTGATCTGCCACTCCTGGCTGCATCAAATCATCTAGCTCACTCCAGAAATTCTGCTTCTCTTCTAGCTCACATCCTACCTGTGGGGCATAACCACTAACAACATTGATCATTATTCCTTCAACTTCTTGGTTTTAGACTCATCATCCTATCTGACACTCTTTTCACTTCACAATGTTCCTAACAAACCCCTCCTTAAGGATAACTCCCACTCTATTTCTCTTTCCATGTACACCATGGTAGAACAACTTAAACCCTTCTCCTAAGCTTCTGGCCTTGCTACCTTTCCGCTTGGTCTCCTGAACACATAGTATATCCACCTTCCTTCTCTGCATCATGTCCACCAGCTCTCTAGCTTTAGCTGCCATAGTTCCAACATTCAAAGTCCCTACTTTCAGTTCCACACTCTTGCCTTTCCTTTTCTCTCTCTGCCTATGCACACGCCTTCCTCCTCTCCTCCATTGACGTACAGTAGCCCAATTTCCACCAGCAGTCTGTAGGTCAACAGCACCAGTGACGGTCGTTGTTAACCCAGGCCTTGACCAATCCGGTATGAAATCCCTGTTTGTGATTCGCATGTTTGATTTGGCTTAGGTGTTTACGTTGGATGCCCTTCCTGACACAACCCTCTGCATTTATCCGGACTTGGGACCGGCACAATGAATCACTGGCTTGTGACCTCTTATGTTTGCATTACCCTCATGAGAGTATAGTTCTCTCATTTCTTTCTGCTTATCCTACAAGCTGGCTTCACTTTCTCTTGCGGTACAATCAGGCTGCCATCTGATGCACCCATACATGTTTGATGGACCTCTTGGTCTTGCACTGCCATTGCTTGATGAGCTGGAGAGCCTTTTCTCTCTCCTGCGTTGGGCCAAGACATTGTGATGGTCCTGCGTTGGGCCATTACATTGTGACTGTTGAAATGCTCAACACGTGTTGTCATCTGATTTTGAAGGGAAGCATACCCACTCCCAAGTTTGGTACCATCTTTCAAGATATCTGCAAAACTCCTGAGGTACTATCACTTTTGCAACAGTTTGGCAACCTGATCTTCAGGGATTAATCTCAGCTTGAGTTCATTGACTCTTATTCTGTCCATCTGTCTATGATTTCAAGGACTTGGGTGTTGCTCTGTAGCTATTGCTGATTTGATTCCTGGGGGCCTCTTGCTCCATGGTACCTCAAAATTGTCAGGCCAAGCATTGAGATCTAATATTGTGGGTGTGCTGGCTTGATTAGGGGTGCTATAAGTGGTGGGGAGCCATGACATGACCACAGACGATGCAGCACAGAACACTGGCTGCACAGCTGATGATCTCTTCTTCTGGTTTGAAATGTCTAGTGATGCAAAACAATATTTTATGTTGGATCATCTAACTGGACAAAAAAACTGACAAACTGGACCAAAAAATGAACAAACTGACATTTTTGAGTAAAGAAAATAATTATTACATGAAATACCTACCTAAATGCAACCATGACATGACATTTGCCAAGTGACAGCAAAAACCTCACAAAAACCTTAAATGATTCTAATATAAAACTACTTACAATTCTAAAAATGACCAGATACATTACCCTCTGCATTCTATGCCTGCAGCATGACACTGTATGGGTCTGAAGTGATCCACTTTTTTTAACCAAACTCAAGTCTGACTTACACTCAGCTCCTATACTGGCAGGTTTCTCAAGAAGGGATGAGAGGGTTTGTTCTGGCAAGCTTGGTAGAGTAGTAAGGATTCCCTCTGTGATCTCCTCTACATTCAATGCTCTACAAAGCAGGGAGTGAGTGATGGAGAATTATTACTGCTAAATCATTTAACTTGTATTCTGTCAAAGGGTAGTAATCAAGAAGTTCTTCATGTCTAATGCACATAAAAAATAAGTGCTGCTCTAATGCTTTCAATTAATGGACTGGCAGCAGGTAGCTGCTCAGTCTGGGCTCTCTCTACATAAAATATACTTCATAATCACACTGAATCAAAATCAGCTTGATTCTTCCAACTAACAACCCGTTGTCACTCCTACCAATGATGACAAACAATCCCTTTTTGTATCTAGAGCCTTTTACAGTTAGGTTCTTTGTTACTTTTGTTGTGTTGGATGCAAAGTCAGCATTCATATTCATGTGCTTATATGAGTTGATGCCTCACTGCTAGTGTTGCAAATAGGTTTTTAAACATGTGATTTTTGAGCACACTGTATGAAGTAAGTGTGCTTGCTTTTGAATCTTGATGTCCACAACCGTATGAGAAGGCCGAACTTCATAATGAGCTCTGGGTAATGACATAGATAGAGGTGCTTTCGCTTGAGAGGATTTTCTGGAAATGTTTCAACTCTGAAATATAGATATTCATGGAGGGGACGAAGAAGCAAAACCAACTGCCATGCTGGACTATCTCCTGGAGTCTACCCATCCATCAAACCAATGCCAGCGTCCTTCAGCATCTTCGGATCCCTAATCAAATCACCAAAGACTACATCTCTCCCAAATTGTTTAGAATCCTTCTTCCTATGAAATGTTGCCTAAAGTTAAATATTCAGAAAGTACCTTTTGCTTTCTTTTTCCTGAACCCAAAGGATTTGCCACCGCAAATGAGTCTTGATAAAGTATCAAGGCCAAAATGATGCTTCAGTTCCAAACAGTTTGTTTTGTGAAATTACTTGTCCATCCCAAATGTTGTGGAAAAGATCATGGTTTGTAAGACAAGAATGTACTTCCTCATAAACTCCGTTGACTGATTCAGACTTAAATAGAGTAAGAAGTGTTTCTTTTATGGGGATGTATTGAGCAAAGCATTTTTTGCCAGAGTCATCTGAGCCTAAGTATAAAGGCAGCCATTCAACATAGTTGAAACTATTTTTTTTATTGTCTTTCAGCACTGATCTGTTTTTAAAAGCCTGTTGCAGGCCTTAAGATGATCTTGTTTTTGAAGTTCATCAATTAAATTTTTTACTGTAGAATGAGGAATGTTGAGGAATGTCAATTTCTCTTTTAATTTTGAGAATATATGAGACTGTCCATGGCTATGAATGTCATATAATTCTTCCATGTTTTGAATTACTGATGCAGGCAGAAGCAGTGTAGCTTGAAGCTTTAAGTTAAACAATGTCAGATTTTTTTTATTGTGTTTCATCAACATCAAGAAAATAACCATCCTCATCTGGCACACCACTGTAACACTCATCATTTAATAGGTAGTAAAGACTCTGTGAGAACTGTTTCACACTGGTTAACCAGCACTCAATCATGCAGATCTTTAAAAAAGTGTCTTTGTGTGTTCTAGATAAATGAGATGCAAATGTGCTTTTTACTCTATAGGTTTTGTTACATCACTTGAAAGGACAACCAATTTGCCCTGGCCTTTCAAGGCCAGAAATTAAATCTTTCAAATCATCAAACTTACATGTGGTAAATTAATCCAGAGATGTTTGATTCAGCCCTTCTGCGAATAGATATTTCCTGTGATTTCTGTACAAATGTGACTTAAATGTTGCAAACCCTCTAAATGAATGTGAACATTCTGGAACACCCCAAAGGAAAGATTGGCCAATTGTTGTGTATGCTGTGAAGGCTAATATGGTATTGCACTCACAGTTACACAACTTGCAAATGTACATGACTGATATTAGCTGCTCTAGAAAGCTCAGTGTATGTTTTGCTATGTACTTGCTAAATTTGAACGCTTAACAGCTACAGTTATACCTAACTGGTGATGGTTTAACTAAGGTATACTAACTATTGATCAACCTCACACAGTCTGAAATAAAACAAGATGAAAAGATGTGCAATCCAACTGATTTTCGAATGCCCAAATACTGTTTTACTTACTGCAGCTAACTAAACCAATAAAAAACAACACCCACATAACTATACATATAAACAATTACTGAAAAATATTCTTATCTGCACTACATTTAGGTATAACAACTAACAGAAAAATCATTATTCTTACATTAGAGTTAATTCAACTTCTGCATCTGGAGCACCAACCATCACTCATTCCCTCCTTGTCTCTTGATGTAAATGTGCAATAATTCCTCGGTTTCCACTTAATCCATGTGTTCCCAATGCTCGGCCAACCCTAATTAAGTCACCATCTGTTTCACCGTTGAAATCAGTTGGACACTGGATTTTAGTTCACCTTTCCTATTTGCCCCATATCATCTTTAACAGTTGTGTCTGTTTGTATCTGTTGTATTGATATTGTATCCTTCTTCTGTATTACACGTGTTGGTGTGCGCTGTTGAATCACATCAAATCTATCTATGTTTACCATGATTTAAGTTATGCGATTACATATGTAAAAGACTATGTCACAGCTTGGACACATGGAAACAACATTAGCTAACTATAACAACCAATACAGAGAGTTGTTTGAATATATTTGTTTGAAAATATTGCATTCAATGAATTTAGTATTGAATTATGTGAGTTAGGGAGAAACATAGGACTGACATTGACAAATATTCATGATTTAAAAATGTAAGCTAATTGTCTCTCTTTCTAATTCTAGTTTAAAGTTTATATTTTATATTCCACTTCTAGTTTAAAGTGTATATTTTATATTCTATTCATATATTGTTCATTTTATGTGCCTTATTTGTTCTTTGTACTTTACACTGTTAAAACTGGAGTCACGTCATCTCGTCTTTCTGTATACTTGTACAGTATATAGCAGAGATGACAATAAAGCTTACTTTGACTTTGACTTAAAATTGGAATTACATCAAAAAATAATAATATTGTCATCTTTAATACCTAGTCAGTTTTTCTTGTTAAATTTGCTTAATATTACAGACATGTACAGACTGGAGCTGGCTAGTGGGCTGGGGACCATCTTGTTGTTGCTCGGGGTCTTCACTGCCCTCTACAAGAGCTATAAGTTTGAGATCATGGTCTGCTATCGACATCACTTTGGCAATGATGAGACAGAGAATGGTGAGTGGTGATTTTGTTCTTCTTTTTCAAATTAAGTAGCATGATTAGTCAAGACTTTTCCAGTAATGGCAGTTATGGTAAGGACCACATAATGCTTTTAGTAATCCATTATTTTGTCTCCCCTTTCCCAATCATTGTTGGTATGTTTCCAATCCAATTATTTGATATTATGTTGGTAATTATGTTGTTTATGTCCTAACAATGGAAAATGACTGAAATGTTGAGAAGAGAAAATATCTTATATACCCTGATATCACAAAATTCAAAGATTCTTTTGAGTCAATAAATAGTTTATTTTGGACATCCAACAGAAAGTAAACCAAAAAGTATATAGTAAACCAAATGGATTTCTTATTTCTAATTTTTTTCTCATATTTATAATTCAGACTTTTTAAGGATGGGTGGAATTATATCACAGGAACTAATAGTAGGATTCATATGAGTTTTTCAAATGTCCCCTACTGTGACATAGAAGTAGGGGAGAAACAGAGACAGCTCGTTTAAGCACGTGATTTCTGACATTAATAAATTAATACGAACTTAGATTCACTATTTTTTAATCAAACTTACAGTGTGTGTAGAGGCAGTACTGACCCAAATGGATGTCCAAAGAAAAGAAAAAGTGATTTTTTTCATAATATGGGACCTTTGAAGAATGCTTGGGGCAGATGTAACCTAATGTTCTCAGCTTTATTGTAGTGAGTAATTATTTGTAATTGTGAGTGCAGCATAACATGGCACATGGTGCACCACAACAAAATGTGACCTTTGCATTTGACCTATTCATAAAAGAGCAGTGGACAACTGGCAACCTTCGAATCACAGGGCCAACTCCCTACCCATTACACTACTAACTGCCCCTTCGGGATAAAATGCTTCAAAAAATTCTCACAAATCTCATTTTGATATGTTTTTTTTTACATGAGATGCTGACATCTAAGTTAGAGTGTTAAATCTCTGTCATGAGTTGGACAATTACATAAAAGAGAAGTTAATTACATAAAACATTTGCAAACATTGCCTAGACACCAGAGTTTTCACCAACTCTTTTAAATGGAGCTGTGCACCAGTGCTCACCATACTTTTACTCAAAAGGAAACATAACATTAGTAGATTGAGTAAGTGCTTAACTTAAATGTGATACTCCCCAATTAATTAAATGTCACCAAATGTTGACTTGTCTGTGCTATTGTAACTTTAACAAATACACTAAATCAAAACAAAGGAAAAGTGACATAGAGTAGCTGATTCTCCTCTTAAAAATGGCTGAATAAAACTTTGTTATTACGAAGAATATTGCTATGTATGTTAAATTAAAGATAAAACATAAATGAAACAATGATAATTTTGCGAGAACATATCCAAATCAACAGTGATATTTAATGTTACTTTTTCAAACAAAGTTGTCATGATGTGGTATGAAAGGGAGTTGAGGACACTGATGCATGCAGACGAAAAGGGTTTATTGGGGGAAAAAACAGGCAGGGCGAAAACAGAGGCAAAAATACATGGACAAAAATTATACAGGAAAAAAGTAGCAAAATAAAGACGGGTCTCGTGCTCCCAGGTTACTAAAATCTGGTTAGGGGAATTCTTCGTGGGAAAGCAGAAGGAGCAAACTGAAACAAGCAAACCAGGAGCAAACCTGTTTTCCCACGAGTCGAAAACAGGCGATCCAGACTCTGAGGCAAAACGACAGTCTGACCGGACGGGGTTTCAGTGGGAGACATCAGCCCGGGGAAAAAGAGACAAGGGTGAATGAGAAAAACTGGAACAAACAGAACGTAGCAAACATAATCCAAACCACTCTTATCATGAGGGAGACTCGGGGAGGCATGGGTTGAACTGGGTTAAATAGAGCCACACAACTGAACGATTGCTTGCACCAGTCCTAAACTGAAGGCAAACGAGACGCAGATGAAAGGAATAATAAGCACGGGTGTGCTCTAAACAGACACTAACCTACTAGGTAGGGAGCATGCAGTGCAGACAACAAATATGGAAGTGGGGTGCGCTCTAAGCAGAGAGTGAACTACTCGTGAGGGCACAAAGTTAAAACAGCAAGAACCCGGAAGTGGGGAGCAAGCTAACGGGGAAAGCTAAGACTAACCAAGGACACACAAGGTGGACTAGACACAACAGGAATGACACCGAAAGTGAACCTAGAAGACAGAACTAAACAAATGAACTTAAATAGCGGCAGTTACTGCCACTTAACCGTGTCCGAGGGGGCACTGTCCGGCCAAAGTCTAGAGGAGCCATGACAAAAGTGGATAGAATATTAGTGTCAGTCTTAGTATATTCCCTGAAGGAAATGTTTTTATGTACTCTATCTGGTCTGGAGTAATGCCTGTATTTTATGCTTTGGTCCTTTTGAAACCTTGTCTGACAGACATTTTGGTTATGGCCAATTGCACCCATTTTGTACAGTCATTGTTAAAGTAATCAAGGTGGCAGTGTGAAGTCCAGGAGAAATAATTGTTTATAGAGAATAAATACCAGGACTTCCGGTGGCGCGCGCTGCAAGATGACAGCTCAGCACTAGGCTCCGATAAAAACCTCCTATTTTCTGTCATTTCTTTCATATTGAGGAAAGATCGTTTTCTTGTCAACGTATCAGTTATACTTTAAGTATGGCAACTGGTAAAAAGTCGATATCGCCTCAAAAACAAGCTACGAGAGGAAAACGCCTCAAAACGTTCGAGGACGACGTGGCCTCCATTGTTAGCTGTGCAATCGAAGCGCAACAGAAGGCTATGCGCGACATGGTTTCCAGCATGCTAACAGAGGCAATAAAGACGTCTCTTATTCCTTTTAATGACTATATTAACGAGAATGGTGCTGTTCTCCGAACACTGAAAGAAGAAATGGAGTCTATGGGTAAAAGTTTGGCAAATATCACAACGAATGTGGACAATCTTCAAGGCAGTCTTTGTAAAACAAAAAAAGATACAAATCTTTGCCTGTCTCAGATCGAACAGATGCAACAAAAATGCACTGATTTAGAAGATCGGTCACGTCGCAACAATGGCCGCCTGGTTAATTTACCAACTGGAATGGAAGGGGATGATCCCGTCGTTTTTTTGCAGAAAATGATACCCAAATGGATCCCCGACCTCTCAGCGCGCCCGTGCCCGATCGAGATTGACAGAGCTCGAGTATACTCGAACTCTAACTCATCTAAACCTCTTTCGATGATATTTCGTCTTCTTCGCTATCCAGACAGGCAAGCTATCCTTCAAGGGGCACGTAAAGCAAAACCGACTCTGCCTGGAGGAACGACTCTGGAATTTTGTGCTGACTACAGTCCTGAGACGGTGCAACGGAGGAAGGCGTTTTCGGCCGTTAGAGCAAAGTTTCATCAGAAAGGCGCCGAAACTTTTCTGATCTATCCAGCAATACTAAGAGTCACCTACAAGGGCCAGAAGCATTCGTTTGAATCTCTGGGTTTTAAATTTTCTGAAGAAAAACAACAGAAATTGAATATTGAAAGGGCTGCTCTTAATGATTTGCTTCGACAGAGAACAGAATATTTAATGCATATTACAAAATATAAGTATTACATAGATGGAAGTAAACCAAGTCGACTCCTTGCGCTTACTCTGAAAAAGCATGAGCAACATTTTAACATTCAAGCAATCAAAAACTTTAAAAGTGGTCTCACATCGCATCCCATGGAGATCAATGAAGTATTCAAGGCATTTTTTGAAAAATTGTATACTTCAGAAACGCAACCTAACATTGACCAGTTAAATAGGTTTTTTCACCAATTAAATTTATCCAAACTTTCAAAGAAAGAAGCTGATAGTCTACACTCTGAAATTACATTGGATGAACTTCATAATGCAGTAATGGATTCACATAAGGGAAAGTCACCGGGAATTGATGGCATCCCAGTTGATTTATATTTGGTGCTGTGGGATCTTCTAGGTCATATCTGGTTACGCACTATTAATGACGCCATATCCAAGGGCCACTTTCATAAAGATCTTAATATGGCTTTAATTACGGTCTTACCGAAACCTGGCAAACACCATTCAGATTGTTCTAATTATAGGCCTATTTCCTTGATTAATGAAGATGTTAAAATATATGCTAGAGTTATTGCCAGACGTTTACAATCGGTGATTCATAAATTAATTGATCCAGATCAATCAGGATTTATTACAGGCCGTTTGGCTGCGGATAATGTGCGTAGAGTGTTACATGTTATTGGTGAATCAGGGAAATTGATAACACCTAGTGGCCTCCTATTTATTGACGCTGAAAAAGCCTTTGATCGGCTGGAATGGGGGTATTTATGGTATACATTGAAAAAGTTTAATTTTGGTGATAAGTTTATTAGAATGATACTAACCCTATACACCAACCCCATGGCCAGAGTGTCCACCAGTGGGCATATCTCAGACATCTTCAATATTTGTAGAGGCATGAGGCAGGGATGCCCACTATCCCCTCTTATGTTTAATCTATCAATAGAACCCTTGGCACAGTTCATCAGACAATGTAAGTATATCACTCCAATTCAGTTAGGCACATCAGCCCATTCCATTTCTCTATATGCAGACGATACTTTATTGTTTCTATCTGACCTGCAGCGTTCACTCCCTAATGCCCATAAAGTCATAGATGAATTTGCCAAGCTTTCTGGATTTAAAATCAATCATTCTAAAACGATTTTGATGCCTCTAAATTCAGGAGGTTCCAATGTCCCTAATTATAATAATATTCTGATATCAACACAAGTTAAATACTTAGGGATTGAATTGAGACCTACCTTATCCCTCATTTCAAAAGTCAGCTATATGTCAATCTGTAGAAATATTGAAGCTGATATTCAAAGATGGAAGTGTTTACCCTCATCACCACCTGCCTGAATGTCATCAATAAAAATGAATATTTTGCCTCGCATTAATTTTACTAGCTCCATGGTTCGTCTTTCCCCACCAGCAAATTGTTGGAAAAAGTTAGATTCTTTATTGATAAAATATGTGTGGAATGGAAAACGTCCACGCATTAAGTGGTCTACACTTCAGAAAAGCAAATCGGAAGGTGGATGGGGCTGCCCCAACTTCAAATGGTATCATTGGTCCTTCGTTCTGCTCCCAGTTGTGAAGTGGTTTGATCCTTGTTCACAGTCCTCATGGAAACAAATAGAAAAAGATTTTAATTTCTCCAATTCGTCTGCAAGACTTTCTATTTTCCGGCATCTCTTTCAGGAAGTGTTCATTATACTATGGTTCTATTTTGTCCTACACTCTTCAAATATTTAGGAAAATAGAAAAGTCTCTTCTAAGTGTATGCTTTCTCATACCCCTATTTGGCATAATTTAAATTTACTTTCTGGTGGAAAACCTTTTGTACAGCCATCTTGGGCAGAAAAAGGTATTCTAATATTAAATGACATAAAAGGAAAAAAATCAATCCTAGATTAAGAAGTAATTAAGGTTTAATATTTCTCAGAATACTTTATTTCTATATTTTAAATTACGTGCAGCATTAAATGCATGTAAGGTACCTAGGGGTACTGATCTTCAAACTCATCATCAGTAATAAATGGA
Source organism: Distichodus sexfasciatus (assembly GCA_032718565.1). NCBI lineage: Eukaryota > Metazoa > Chordata > Actinopteri > Characiformes > Distichodontidae > Distichodus > Distichodus sexfasciatus. The sequence continues at coordinate 1,154,282 of JAVGVS010000093.1, read as the reverse complement.
TTAACAATGCATGGTTTTCAAAGAACAGTTTATTATTTTTACTTCTGTTTTGCAACTCATAAAGCGGAGATTTTTCCAAAAGCAAGAACATAGTTATCTGAATTGATTCCTAACAATAGAAAAAATTGAATGGGAAAAAGTATGGGATAATACATTTCATGCATCCACAAACCCCAATCATCAGTTTATCCATTTTAAAATTATTCACAGGGCTTATTTAACCATCTTTTCTGAACTATGTTATGGGTTTATCACCACACCCTTATTAACAATTTTTGTGGGCCAGTTGCCTGGGCCTTGCTGATGCATATATGCTTTGGGAATGTCCAGATGTGCAAGATTTCTGGGATATGGTGCTTGATGTTCTGTACAAGATCACTGGAATCTGTTTTCCCAAAGACCCTGTTTGTTCTGTTGTGTGTTGAACGACAATTCTCAATTTCCCTCTAAAGGAGAAGGACTGGAATTTTGGTTAGCTGCCTCGACTGCTGCAAAAAACCTTTTAGTTCAACGATGGAAACCTCCACATGACATTTCTGTTAAGCATTGGTTACATTCCTTACTGAGATCTTTATATTTGGAACTATCTTCAACACGGATTAATCATGCTAAACCCACCATTTTATCTTTATTTACTGGAAGAACTGTATCTGTTCAGTTAGAGATTTTGGACATTTAAGCCATCTTCCCAATAATATTGTAGTTATTTTATTTATGTACCTGTAATAATTCCTAGTCACGATGGGTGGGAAGAGGTTAGAGGTTGTGGGGGTAGTAATTGTCTAACACTTTCTCTTGTTTGATGTAACAACTTATCGCTACTTTGAAAACAAATAAAAACACTGAATTACAAAAAAAGAGAATAAATACCAGAAAAAACATATTTAGAATCCTGCATTGACTATGATGTTTGCCTACAGACCACAAGGAGTATGATGCCTACCTCTCATACAACAAAATGGATCTCGATTCAATGGGACGTGAGATGAGTGAGGAGGAGCAGTTTGCTTTGGAGATCTTGCCTGATGTGCTCGAGAAACACTATGGCTACAAGCTCTGCATTCCAGATCGAGACCTGATTGCCAGTGGCGTTAATTTCCAAAGCTTGAAATGTTAAGCTATTTCAGTACTATAACTTCCTGTGGTGTAGCCCAGATTCTACCATCATTTCAGCATAACTGTTCTGAGCGCTAAACATTGTGGAAACTTGTAAATGTAGTTTGCAAGATGTAGTTCTAGATCTCCTTAAGATTAAGGGCCTTGCTCAGGGGGTCAATTGTGGTAGTGCTAAACATAAGATATAGCCAAGTCTGAAGCCACAAACACTAGGGTGTAACATGCATCAAAAAATCTAACAAGAAATCAAATCCCAGAAAATTTAAAATGTAAAAGCACATGTTCATTTTGTCCTAGGATGAGCAACCAACCAGTACCAGACAGGAAGCTAGTCACGTTTAAATATTTAATAATAAATAAAAATATCACAAAGATGAATCACGAACATGAATAATCTCGGCCATCACAAGTTTAGCCCAATAACTTGATCCTCACAAATCACACACTAAAATCACAGTCAGTTCAAATACCTTGTCTTTATTGTTTGCAGCTAGTGTAAAATTATGATTCCACAATTGTCAGCTCATCATGCTAACTTAGAATTCTAAGAAGTTCTGTTTCTTAGTTCTGTGGATTAATATGTTATAAAAAAGCAAGTAACACAAACGCATCATCAGAACTGTTGATATGGGTCAAGTGGCCAATTACTCCTTCATCATTTTTGTGTACTAAGAGTTATAGCATGAAAATGACAGAAATGACTATATACTTAAAACATTGGTATACTTAGCCATAAAATAGATTCAATGATTCAATGATGGTTGTTATACATTTCTTAAATAAATCTAATCATTTGCAATTACAGTTATGTGTTACTCATCTTAGTTAATAACCTACTGATTATTTTCACAAAAGTTCTAGAAACTATTAAAAAGGTAAGGAAACTCCCACCAATGTCACAATAAAGGGCATGAGAGTGTAGGGCCGTTTGCAAGGAAAGTTGTGACGTGAACACAAAGAGAGATGTGCAGACAGCTGTAATGCCGAAATCAGCACAGCTTCCGAGAAACGAAGGATTAACATCTAATTCACTTCTACATTGAGTAAACTCCAAAAGGTGTGAAATCACATGTTCTTCATATTTTAAAATGCACTGTTTAATTCAAACATGTAAACAGTAATAACTACATTCATTTAAAAACTAAGCTAAAACAAAAAAGACTCTTAAAAGCTTCTCTTAAAAGAACTATTTACAGCCCCTTTTAAACTGCTAGCATTCTTATTCTACAACACAGTACAAATCAGAATCCAAATATAACTAACATGCAGGGGCTGGTTTCCATAACATTGATTAAGCAAAAAAATATATATATATATATATATATATATATATATATATATATATATATATATATATTATATATATATATATGTGTGTAATTATAATTATAACAGAAAAAAATTATAATTATAGATATCAGTGAATAATTGTACATTAATATTTATAGATTAATTAAATAATTCATTATTTAATTAATTGATTGATTTTAAGGTTGTTTTTAACCAACACATTACATTAAAATACTGTCATTTTATCTAATGTGCAATTAACAAAACTGCCATAATAAATTTTTTTGAACAAACTATAATCAGTCAAATGTGCATATGACTGGTCTTGAGTGTGAGTAAATTCCAGATAAGAAAACTTTGCTAATGGTCAGAATCTTTGTGAAAAGTGTGTAAGATGGGTTTAAGAACAAATTTGTTTGTAACAATGATTGGTGGATGAGGCCTAATATCTACAAATACAACCATTTTAAACAATGCACTTCATGAACATTTTACCACGCTGTAAATGTATTTAAATGTAATGTAAATGTAATGTGTAAATTTATTTATTTTCTGTAAAAATAATCACATATGTAACATCACCAAGGTCTGCTTCATGTTAGATTCAAAGAGATGCATTATGCCCAAAGTACTGTTGCCATGCAGTTTCATGGAAACAACAGAAAATAAGCCATCACATCAGATTCCAATTTTACATGATTAAATCAATCTTAATTAATATCCATTTACATTGATGAAAAGATTAGATTGATGAATTTAGGGTTTATGCATGTTATTGTGAAATTTACTTATTTGAAAATAAGTACCCTGCTTTTACTGCTGCCTAACAATGCACTATTGATCACGGAGGCACAGATAGGCAGGCTGTTTGATTATTGTCAGGAATCTGTGGGTATTTCTCACATCATCAGACTGGAACAGTCATAAAAGATTCATTCTATATAAAATACCATGAAATAGACTGTAAAGTTTAAAAATACTATAAAGTTCCTGAGACTGATATTATGTCTTCAGATTTTTATTGTAAACTTGAAAATTTACTACTGGTCATTTCACCAGCAGTTTATAAGACTGTATGATCTCACCTTAATAAGTTATTATCTTTTATTCATTAGTTTACATTGAGGATCTGGCACGAAGTGTGGAGCAAAGCAGACGACTTATTATTGTGCTGACCCCTGAGTTTGTGGCAAGGCGGGGATGGAGCATCTTCCAGCTCGAGACAAGGCTGCACAGCATGTTGGTTATGGGTGAGATCAAGGTCATTATGATTGAGTGTGCTGATCTGCATAACATAATCAACTACCAAGAAGTGGAGAACCTCAAACATACCATCAAAATGCTCTCCATTATTAAGTGGCGTGGTCCCAAGAGCAGCCATCTGAAATCTACGTTCTGGAAGCAAGTGGTATATGAGATGCCTGTCAGGAAAAAAGAGACTCTGTCTCATAGACAGGTGCTGGACTCAGGTGAGCGAGGCCTCTTTGGAGACTTACAGCCAGTCTCCACCATTGCCATGGCTTCTACATCACCATCAGTGGCACCTATTCTTGCTGAGATACCTGACTTTAATCAGTCTAGCCACCCACAAATGCAACATTTTTCCCAGAGCTATGAGTATGAAATGCCATCTACAGCTGTACAAATAGCCACACTAAACAATCATTACATGTACAGTAATGTTCCTATCACAATGCTCAATGGACAGGGGACAAAGAACAACACTTGTGGAAAGATTAAACAAGACATTCACTTTAATAGCACATTTGTCCCACTTTCTGGGCAAGTACTAACCAGTGAGATCTGGTAGTCTTTAGAAGCAATATTATCAGAGGTTTCATCATTCTTCTCACTGGATCTGCATGAAGGCTCATTTCTTTAAAAAACATTCTTCTTTCTTTCTTGTTCTCACTCTATATATTTCCAAACATTATTTAGTGTTCACTTTCTACATTTCTAGCTAAAAACAATATAAAGCTGCTATAAATATAATTTTACTATTTGCATTTCTCCTTCTTGGAGATGAGTAGTAAAATTACCTGGGTGGTGTTGATACTGTAATTTCATGTGTAATGTTAATGTCATGTTTGGTAAGGAAGAACGAGGTACAAACACCAAGTTCAACGCAGTAAGAGCCGTTTATTCAGTACACTGAGGCAAATCGGATCAAAACTGAAACTAAATAATGGCACAAGGGCCAAAAAGGAAATAAACAAAGTTATGGCAAAAAGATACAGCCATACAGGGGAAGAAGCCCCCTAGTGTCCTGAAAAAGGTGAAAGTGGGAAAAAGAAAACTCACAACAAAGATGTGACAAACCTGACGACAACAAAGACGAGACACTTCTGGGTTGGGCTGGCTTGCTTATAAACAAACACAGGTGAAGCAGACATGGCGGTCAGCATGATTTGTGGGCTGAAACTAAGGTAAAGTTTAGTAGTCCGGGGACCCGGGGCGAGGCAGATGCTGGGGTGTTAAAGTTTTGAAGGTTGCTTAACATAAAAGAGGTTTTAAATAAAATTTTGTTGCAGCACATTACAGTCAAAATTTAGTATAATTAAGCACATAAAAAAATTAAAATGTATGAAACCTATATATTTTAAAACAAATTCAATATGGATATCTTGGTGTTTGATATAACTTAAACTTGCTTGAGTTTTTGTTATGTTTGCAATCTGTTCTGTTCTCATTTTAAGACTTTCTGTCTAATATTGTTTTCATTTATAAGCTTTGATGTCTGATCCTACTGTACCTTCTATTGTATACAAAATTCTAAAGGTTAACTTTGAATAACTTTGCTTAGAATAAGGCCACAAGACGATACCCTGAACCAGGAAAACAAATGAAACACAAAAAGAAAACAAGAACCTGGAGCACAGAAGCAGGATAGGGAAGGGATGGTGCAATGGTGACCCAGAAACTGACAGAAGAGCATGGACCTGGTACACAATGTGGAACCCAGGACAGGTTTCACAGGAAAAGGCTAAATGACTGTTAGGGACCTATGCACCAGGAAATAAATAAAGCATGGGAGATGCATGCTGAGAATGAGGAGGGAGTATACACCCACCAAGGATTGTACCATCCAGCAGCTGACGTCCACAGACATTCATTGCCATTGCCAGTACACTTGCTCTTGCCAACATTTGCATAGCATCCCTTCCACAGGGCAAATGAACCATGAAGACAGGTGAAGACATGTCAAGGAGGCCATTAGTGGCAGGCTGAGACCTTTATAATTTTATAGTACTGGTTTTATTATGTTTACTGCAAATGTTATTCATTGCACTTTTATAGCATTTGAATGTCACCTCTATCAAAAACATTGGTTAGAAGACTAATTCAAGGATTAAAGGCCAAATTTTTGTGGTGATTTAATATTAAGATTTTCATGTATCATTTACACTGCATACTTTGGAAATTCAGCGTTTGCATGGGACAAGTAGGATAAAAACTATATTCCATTTATAAATGATTAACACCATGTAGAGACAACATGAAAGCATTCATTGACATATCTTAATTTATATTCATATTATTAAAATAAATAATTTTATTATGCTTATTTGATATGTATTCCTAATACATTCACAAACTTTCAAGGTTATTAAACTGATAATGCTAAATGTAACATATTTTCATAATAGTGTGAAATAAAGATGATGAAAAATGTGCATTTTTTTCAAGTCTCTTTTACATAAAAGATCACAGAAATGCAGTAATTATTGTTATGCTCGTTGTGCTACAGCCTACTGTCTTGTGTCACTGCTGTATTGCAATAGAACAATCTCCCAAAGGTCCTGTAGTTAAATTTTGCCTCATCACAGGACCACAGTATTATAATTCTATAATTAATATATAATAGTAACATGCTTATATTGTGTGTAGCATATATTATATTAATATACAATTAACAATGTGTTTCCCTATAGCACGTGCACAAATGAATTTCAACAGGTTAGCCAGGTTAATGTCAGATTAATGAGTGAACGTAATCAAAACTGCATTTTCTTTTTATTTAAATAATTGTATTTGTTACATTCTATAGTTATGTCAGAGATAACATACTTAGACCAGTACTTATTACCCATAATCACAAAACAAAATATGTACACCAGTTATAATATACTTTCTTTACACTTGCATATCCACACACACACCAACACAGATCCATGTAATTTAAATTTACACACATCAACATCACAGTATTACATTTACATATATTCACATTAATGATCATCACAGTCATCCATACACACAATTTCCCAAACACACTTTTACCAAACACACCTTTACATTTAAGCACGCGCTCTCTCTCTCTCTCTCTCTCTCTCTCTCTCTCTCTCTAGTTGCAAGCCATTGACAATAACTCCAAACAGAAACCGGCACAAGGGCCACAAACAAACACAACTTCTTGAACTTCAAAAACACACGTAGCACGCCAACACAGGGAGGGTAGTGTGAGAGTGGAACCGCACTTATATGGGAAACAGAAACGAGGGGCTGGATCAATTAAACAAAGGGGAACCAATCAGAAAACAACCACTAAACAAGACAAATCAAACAATAAAGGGGTAACCCAATCAGAAGCATGGGCTGAACCAAAGACTAACCAACACAGGTGTGAGAACTCATGAACAGAGACTAACCAATGGAACACAATGGGAAGGTGGGACAACACAAGATAAACAGGGAGCACACGGGACAAAACTGAAGACATCAAAACCCAACTGAATAGTGGCATCTGCTGGCTGCTCAGCAGATCCACGAGAGCCTGTTATGGCCAAAGTCCAGGGTGCCATAACAGTACCCCCCCTCAAAGCGTGCCTCCTGGAGCGCAAAACTTGAGTCCAAGGGGGTCCTGTGGTGGACCAGGGAGCAGACAGGGGTCCTGTGGCAGACTAGGGAGCAGACACAGGTCCTGTGGCAGACCAGGGAGCAGACTGGGGTCCTGTGGCAGACCAGGGAGCAGACTGGGGTTCTGTGGCAGACCATGGAGCAGACAGGGGTCCTGTGGAGGACCAGGGAGCAGACAGGGGTCCTGTGGCAGACCAGGGAGCAGACAGGTGTCCAGTGGTGGACCATGGAGCAGACATGGACTGTGAGACCTTTCTGCAGACAAACTGGGGGCTGAAGGACGCTGCTTGGGCAAACTGGGGTCTGAAGGCCACTACTTGGGCGAACTCAGGGCTGAAGGCCACTGCTTGAGCGAACTGGGGGCTGAAGGCCGCTATTTGGGTGTCATGGAAAATTGGAGCTGAAACCCAGGAAAAACCAGCCACAGTCAGCAAGATGAGGCATCATTGTTTATTCAGACAAACCATGGTCATTGGAAAGCAGTGGCCAGTTGCTCCCCCCTTTATGAAATTGTACTCAGGTTAAATAGACCTTCAAAGACAACACCCCTTTTTCAGGTTACTCCCACTCCTTGGCTCTTGGCCAATGAGAGTAGTATACAAATATACAAGTCTCCACACCTAATGCATTCTCCAAAAGAAGCAAGATCATGTATTGCTTAATTGCCTTCCCCTGGTCATGCTTATTTTTTCCCTACCACCATGCTTGCACCCAATGGATGATTGATGTTCTCTGCCTGGTACCATAGGTACATATGATCCTGAGTAGCCGCCTAATGAAAACACCATTCCCATGATCTTTTGACCTAAGAAACCCCTCTCCTGATTACTTTACCGGACTACTCCTAGGTGACCAGACTTTTACATCTAGACTGAATTTTAGGCGTTATTGATAAGCAGGCATATTTATCTTAACTCTTAGACCTCCCTCAAAAACCTCCTTAGTGGCAGGTCTAGACTCCCTCCTTCTCCAAGAGGTCAAAGGCCACATGTGGTACATCCTTTTGGAGACCACTTCCAAGAGGCCCCTTCACTCCTAGCTCTGGTTATGTTTGAGTAATATTAGAGGAAAATCATGCCCTAACTGATGACTTTTCTTTACCATTTAAACTCTCGAATTCTTCATCAGAAGGCCATTGCTTGTACAAACTGGGGGCTGAAGGCCACTACTTGGGTGAACTAGGGGCTGAAGGCTGCTGCTTGGGCGAACTAGGGGCTGAAGGCCGCTGCTTGGGCAAACTGGGGGCTGAAGGCTGCTGCTTGGGTGAACTGGGGGCTGAAGGCTTCTGCTTGGGTGAACTGGGGGCTGAAGGCCGCAGCATGAGCAGACAGGGAACTGAAGGCTGCAGCGTGAGCAGACAGGGGACTGAAGGCCACAGCATGAGCAGACAGGACTGAAGGCCATAGCGTAAGCAGACAGGGGACTGAAGGCCGCAGTGTGAGCAGACAGGATTGAAGACCACAGCATGAGCAGACAGGGTGTAACAGCCCTGCACTCTCATGCTAGAACCATAGCATTGTTAACAGAAAGAGTGAAGGGACTACAACTACCTTGTTTGATTTGCCAAGTGTTTTGCACAATTCAAGTTCACAATCACCACCACCATGAAACCTTGTCACATGCACATACTCAGTCACCCAAAAGTCCAAAAGTCCGCTTGCTTTAGGTCACTCCTTTCAGAACTCATTAACCAGTCTCTTATTATCTACCAGTGGTCACAGTGTAGAGGAAACTCCACGTCATGCCCCGGCACCTGCCGTATGCTTCAGGATCTCAAACAGAGCTCAAACAGAACACATAACAAAAACCCACCTGCCCGACCGGACAGATGACATGGTGATTTACCAACCATAACCACTGTATTACTCATAAACATTGGAAAACAGGTTGTTCTTACATACAAAGGGAATAAACATTCCAGCATGCAGGTTTAGTTAAGGCATTCAGTGGCATAGCCTGTTGAGTTTTTGCATTAGTCTAGCCTAGCCACCTCTTGCTTGCTTTTATACATCAGCCAAGATACTCCCCTAAACGATCCCACCAGGCTGGGAAAAAAAACATAAATGAAATAAAACCGCACCCGCACTGTTGTAACAAACAGCAGGTGACCCCAAATGCAGAGTCGACAGAATCAGGTCACGGGCACAGGGGTAGATTGATGAAAAACAAAGAATTTATTCAGGCAGAGGTCAGAACCAAAAAAACACAGTCCATGGAGCAAACAAATCCCAACCACCAGAAGCATAGGGGTAATCCAAAAACAGAAAGCAAGGGTCAAAACGGAGGCAGGCAAACACAAAGAACACTCAGTATGTAGCACTAGGCATGACAATACTTTGCAAGGAATGGTGGTACAATACAGATATGTACTACCAATACTTCACAAGGAATGGTGGCCTTAATTACAGGTTCTGGGAATGTGATTGGCTTAGAATTCTGGTGACCTTGATCTGGTAAACTGGGGTTGTTGTGAAGGTCTGAAACTGGAGTGCTGGTCAGATGGCCTTTCTGGAGAGGTGGATTCCTCTCTTGGTCTGGGTCGGGGTCTTACAGTACCCCCTCTCCTTGGGTGGCTCCAGACAGCTGAGGTAGGCATGTGGGGGACGACCCTGAGGGCGATGACCAGGATGATCCAGGTTTTGGGCGTGAAACTCCTCAAGCAGACCAAGGTGCAAGATGTCCTTAGCTGCCATCCAAAACTGCTCCTCCAGTCCGTATCCCTCCCAGTCCACCAGGTACTCAAGTGTGCCTCGAAGATGGCATGAATCCAGGAGCATGCAGACCTGATAGGCAGTGTCACCATCCACCTCTACAGGTGCATGAGGACAGTCCTGGACTGGAGGGTGCACTGGCTTCAACAAGGTAGGTAAAATACGAAATTGTGGGGGCAACTGGAGGCAATAGGACACCGGATTGATGTGCCGAACCACCTTGAATGGCCCAATGTAGCAGGGGGATAGCTCCTTGGAGGGAAGAGGTAGTCAGAGGTCACAGGTGGTCAACCATACTTGTTGTCAGGTTCTGAGAAAGCAACCAATCTCCTGCTTGAGCCTCTCTTCTTGGCCATTACTTTGAGGGTGATAGCTGGAGATGAGATTGACCTGTACTCCTAGACGTGTCATGAATGTTTTCCACACCCGGGATGTGATTTGAGGACCCCGATCAGAGACAGTCTCCTCCGAGATCCCAAAGATGTGAAAGACCATCCTCATAAAGTCAGTCATTTCTAGTGCCATGGGGAGTTTGTGGAGAGGTATGAGCCGGCACATCTTTGAGAACTTATCCACCACCACTGCCACGACAGTGAAACCTTTGGACTCAGGGAGGTCTGTGATGAATTCCACTGCCAGGTGGGACCAAGGATGTTGAGGAATGGAGAGAGGTTCCAGGAGCCAACTGGGAAGTTGATGTGGGGTTTTTGACTGGGTGCCTTCCCACCTGATGGGACCCACAATGCAGTCGGGAGCAAGAACTGTGGCTGGAGTTGTGGTAGTGTCTTTTCCCTCATATTGCCAGGACAGAGCGTTGGCTTTTACGTTCTTGGATCCACAGCAGTATATGACCATGAACCAAAACCTGGTGAAGAACAGGGCCCACGGAGCTTATCAGGGGTTAAGGTATTTTGCTTCTCAAAGATACTCCAGGTTCTTGTGGTCAGTGAACATTGTAAATGGGTGAACAGCTCCCTCAAGCAGGTGTCTCCATTACTCAAGGGCCAGTTTGATTGGCAGCAACTCCCTGTCCCCAACCTCATAGTTTCTTTCAGCAGGGGACAGTTTCCTAGAGAAGAAAGCACAAGGGTGTAGTTTCTGGGGGTTGCCTTGTTGCTGGGAGAGTATGCCCCCAACCCCCGACCTATGATGCATCAACCTCTACTTCAAAGAGCAGTTCAGGGTTTGGGTGACAAAGAACAGGGGCAGAGTAGAAAGCTTCCTTGAAAGATCTGAAAGCCTGGGTGGCCAGTGGGTTCCATACTAATCTCTTGCTGTCACTCTTGAGCAGGGCAGTCAGAGGAGCCACCTTCTCTCACTGAAGTTACAGATGAACCATCGAATATAGTTGGGGAGGTGCAGCTGCTTAAAGAAGCTCTGGCCAAATGTCCAAGAATGTGAGTCCTTCCCCCAGATAACAAAGGGTCACCAGTTGCATGACTAGGCCAGGACCCTTCCCCATCACCCAGAGTTTATCTTGTGGGTTGGGGAAAGGAACCTGCTAGGTAAAACCCTGCTCCACTCTGCCCCAGCACAATCTATGTCTGTCCTTCCGGTCCCCCAAGCTTCTCTCTTGCAATTCCTAGGCGACATCATTTGGAAAAGTGACGCCCGGCACATCTATATGGATGTTGCCATTGAAGATCATGTCAAGATCAATGCATTGCTTCATACTGGGTCAGAGATTAGTCTCATATGTACTGACACCTTCTCCAGAGTCAGTCAGGCTATGCTTTCTGTGAGTAAATGCCTTAAACTTGAGATCTGAAACCTCAATATTGCTAGCTATACCCAAGATCAAGCACCAGTCACCCAGAGAGCATGGTTGGAATTTACCTTCCATGAAATGAAGATTGACCACCCTGTGTACATATCAAAGTTTTACACAGATAAACTGCTTATTGGCCAGGAAATGCTCAACAGGCTAGCCCCACTGATTGACTGCCACCATGGACAGTTATGGGCCTAGGTCACCAATCCCAGACCAGTGTGTGAGAAACCCAATTCCCAGAGTGCATGTGATGCCATGACATCTGGAGAAGAGCCCAGAAGCAATCCAGCAACTGTTGATCTGTACCTGGGAGGCCCACCACAAATGGGCAATATAAGTCCCACTCAGGACCTTCCTGACATGTCGGGCAGTTTGTGGTCAGAAGGTCACCTCAAAGAAAATAAGTCCTTCCTTTGCATGCTGGGTTAGAGTCCCAGTTTGCTTTTTACAGCCTCTTAATTGTAGGAGGCATCCAAGCAAACAGTATGACTGTTCCAGGTGTTATCATCACATGGTGGTATGAAAAATCAGCAGTGAGTCAAACCCTCTTTGACACACTTAGCCTCAAGACTCGCCCATTATTTGTACAAAAAATCTCCGAAGTATCCACTCCTGGACTTCCACAAAGCTCTGTCAAGAGCATGGGAATCTGCGCTCTCTCCCTCTACATAGGGAAGAAGCATTTATTACACTACATGAGTGTAGTTCCTGATTTGTCCCATTCCATCTTGGTAGGAGCCAATATCTTTGTCCGACTTGGGGTGCAACTAGACACCATTAACGGAGTACTTTGGTACTTTGGCACACGCTGGAAGCAAGATGCTGACGGCCAAACCCAAACACATGCGCTCAGGGCAAACCATCCCACAGGCATCCCAGGTTGCAAATGAGATTCACGTAGTAGTCCCAGCAAGGTCTGCTGGCATTCCCATTCACCTTGTTGTCCTGAAAGGATAAAAGCTTGATTGCCCACTAGCCTTTTTCCAACCTGCCCCATGTTTCCTTGAACTTAACCTGACTGTGTGCAGTACACCGTTACTTAAACTGACCCACCATTCTGCTTACCTTTTGGTCCAAAACCTGACCAATTGCACCATCCAAGTGACAGCCCACACCGTCTTGGTCTACCTGATTGACACAGCACCTTCTATGACTTTGAACTTTCCATCCCAGTGATTGGTGATCTGCCAAAGATCCTACCTGAGCTCGAAGGCCAAGGGGATGTGTTGTTCACCGTCCCTGCCAAAAAAGTCTCTCTGGCATCACAGGAGACTATGCCACAGGACAAAGTCTGTCAGGTCAACCTCAGTAGGAAGGATGAAATGGTTGTCCATGCTGTCTCAGTCAGTGACCAGAGTACACTCCCTAGTGGTGGTACAAGCACTGTAACCCCACAGGAAGCCTACATTGAATGGGAGAATGAGATACAGCAACAGCTTGCCAAAGCTGATGCACTCACAACAGAGGCCCAATGAGAGCAGCTCCATTGTCTATTCCATGACTTTCAACACATCTTTTCCAGGGATGCTTATGACTGTGGCGTCACCGAGCTACACACAGTTCACATTCCCACTGACCCAAGGTGCCACCAATGTTTGTGTGGCAGTACAAAATTCCACTTGCAGCATATGACTCCATGCAAGAAATCCTGGACTCACTGCTGCAAAAAAGATTATCTGGGAGTGTAATTGCACTTACAACCGCGGCAGTACTGAGACGCAAAAACTGACGGCAACCTCTCAGCGATCCTGCTCAACTAATAACAATGTAAGAGATATCTGTTCTTTTAAATAAGATGCCTAATGGTGATGTTGTTTTCTGTAAGTGGGTATAGAATGTTTAGCCTTAGCTCCTCCGTCAGCAGTAATAGGTTAAGTAGTGATAACTTTATCTGTAAAAGGTGTAAGATGGTAGAAGCTCTGACGGAGAAGATCATAGAACTAGAGGCTCGCCTTCAGACATTAGCACAGTCGCCAGGTAGCATTTTAGCTGCAGGTTTGCAGTCAGGGAGTCTGGAGGCTTCAGGTTCAGATTTAGAGCATTCAGGCCCAAAAACTCCGGCATTAGGGTTCCCGCAGCAGAACCAATGGGTGGCGGTTTGGCAACATAGACGGAGAGCCCGAGCTTCGGCAAAGGCTACTCCCGAGCACCACTCTCCATCTATCAGTGTGTCGAACAGGTTTACCCCGCTCAGTGAAACACCCGCTGAGACACCTGTTGAAAGTGCTCTGAGGATAGGTGATTCTATTCTACGCCACGTGAAAATAGCTAGACCCTTAGCGGCACCAGCAGTTGAGGTAAATTGTTTACCGGGAGCCAGAGCACTGGACATCAGGGCCAATCTTAAGGTGCTGGCCAGTAATAGATGTAGATATTCCAAGATAGTCGTCCATGTCGGCACCAACGACGTCAAGCTCAGACAGTCTGAAGTAACCAAAAGTAATTTTAAAGAGGTGTGTGAGCTAGCCAAAACAATGTCGCAGGCAGTAATTCTCTCTGGCCCCCTCCCAGCTAGACGTAGCTCCGAGACCTACAGCAGGCTCTGGTCGCTGAACTGCTGGCTGTCAAAGTGGTGCTCTGACAATAGCATAGGTTTTGTAGATAACTGGTCCACTTTCGAGGGAAAGCCTGGTCTTTTGAGCCGGGATGGTATCCACCCCTCGTGGGAGGGTGCTGCCCGTATTGCCCGTATCTGTAGCACTAAGCTGAAAGTAGGACTACTAAATATTAGATCATTAACTACTAAGGCACTTATTATTAGTGAAATGATTTCAGACCACGTCCTAAACACGCTCTGTTTAACTGAGACATGGGTAAGACCCAACGAGTATTTAGCCTTAAATGATGCGACGCCTCCAGGATATAGTTATGAGCATAAACCCCGACTCAGTGGTAAAGGGGGAGGTGTTGCAACGATCTACGAAAGATCTCTTTCAATAACACAGAAGTCAGGACCTAAATTTACATTTAAATCATTCGAATTATTATTCCTTAGAATTGCAGACATATCTGCAAAACCTAACTCTTTGTCGCTCCGTCTTATTACGATTTACCGTCCAACAGGTCCTTACTCTGAATTCCTAACTGAATTTTCAGAATTTCTGTCAGACCTGGTTATTTCAACTGAAAGAGCAATAATTGTGGGGGACTTTAATATTCATGTAGATAATGAACAAGATCCTCTGACAGCAGCTTTTACTAATTTACTAGATTCCATGGGCATTGTTCAAAATGTAACTGGGCCCACTCACAACTGCGGTCATACCCTTGATTTAATCCTATCGTTTGTTCTTAATGTAGATAATGTAACAGTACTGCCTCAGACAAGTATTATTTCTGACCACCATCTCATTACATTTGATTTTCACTTTAGTCAAAACACAAATACTACAACTCGCTTCTGCTCCAAGCGTACAATCACTTCAGATACAGCTAGTAACTTTATTGATAATCTCCCCGATCTGTCATTCCTGACAGTGGAAATATCTAATCTTGCTGAACTTGAGAGTAATACGGACTATCTAACTTCTACGCTTCGTTCCACGTTAGATAAAATTGCTCCGTTAAAAATTAAAAAGGTCAGAGAAAACAAAACATCCCCTTATTATAATGACCACCTACGTAGCCTAAAACTAGGGACACGGAAACTAGAACGTAAGTGGCGGCAAACTAGATTAGTGGTCTTTGAACTAGCATGGAAAGACGCTATGGGAAGCTATAAAAAGGCTCTTAGAGCTGCGAAATCAGAATACCTATCATTGCTAATTGAAAATAACAAAAATAATCCTAGGTTTCTATTTAACATGGTATCCAAGCTGACTAATAGACAGACTACTACTCAAACTGTACCAACATTGTTTTCTAGTGGCGAATTTATGAACTTTTTTGACCAAAAAATTTGTTTAATTAGACAGAATATTCTAAAATCTCAAGTAACTACAGTGGCTGGCCTTGACAAGGCAAGTACTAATACTGCAGCCATCTTATTTGAATCATTTACTCCGGTTGACCAGTCAGATCTAACGTCTTTAATCCTTTCCTCAAATTCATCTACTTGCATGTTAGATCCTGTTCCAACAAGGCTACTCAAAGAGATGATTCCAGTAGTGATTAAGCCTCTACTAGCAATAGTTAACTCCTCTATTAGCATTGGTTATTTACCCAAATCTCTTAAATTAGCAGTGATTAAACCTTTGCTGAAGAAGCCCAACCTGGATCCCCTGGTAATGTTAAACTATAGATCAATATCTAATCTCCCATTTATCTCCAAAATAATAGAAAAAGTTGTTGCCAGTCAACTAACCTCGTTCTTGCAGGAAAACCATATTTATGAAATGTTTCAGTCTGGGTTTAGAGCCAACCACAGCACAGAGACTGCTCTGCTGAAGGTAGTGAATGATCTTCTCTTATCTGTTGATCAGGGCTATGCCTCGCTCCTAGTGCTGCTTGATCTTAGTGCTGCTTTTGATACTGTTGATCATGCCATTCTCCTAGACAGACTTGAACATGTTGTTGGTATCAGGGGAGTGGCCCTCTCTTAGTTCAGATCCTACCTTTCAGACCGCTATCAGTATGTGAATGTAAATGGTGATTCCTCTGAGCACGTCAGGGTGAAATATGGAGTAGCACAAGGATCAGTTTTAGGTCCCTTGCTGTTCTCGCTGTACATGCTACCTTGAGGCTCAGTCATTCATAAGCATGGAATTAATTTCCTTTGTTTTGCAGACGATACACAGATATATATATATATCGGTTGAATCAGAAGACAGACAGCAATCTCAGAAAATGGAAAAATGCTTATGTGACATAAAAAAGTGGACTTCCTCCAGCTAAATCTGGACAAGACTGAGGTCCTTCTTACTGGCACTAACGCCACCAGAAGTCAGCTATCTGACATCACGGTCAGTCTTGATGGATTATCCATTGTACCAAGTAATGTTGCTAAAAACCTTGGTGTTACTTTAGACTCCAATCTTTCATTTGATGTACATGCTTCTAACATTAGTCGCACCGCCTTCTTTCAACTCCGTAATATTGCTAAACTAAGAAACGTGCTATCCTTTCAAGATGCCGAGAAACTAGTTCATGCATTTATTACCCCAAGACTCGATTACTGTAATGTCTTATTCTCCGGTTGTCCAAATAGGTTGTTAAATAAACTCCAGCTAGTTCAGAATGCAGCAGCCAGAGTCCTCACTAAAACTAAAAAATATGATCATATCACCCCAATTCTATCCTCACTCCACTGGCTACCAGTAAAATTTCGTGTCGACTATAAAGTACTTCTCTTGACCTATAAAGCTCTAAATGGTCTTGCACCGCAGTATGTGAGTGACCTCATTTGCACTTACAATCCGGCGCGTACGCTTCGATCGCAAGACGCAGATCTTTTAGTAATACCTAGAATAAAAAACGTTACCGTGGGGGGAAGAGCATTTGCTCATAAAGCGCCACAATTGTGGAATAAACTACCCATTAGTGTTCGGAGCTCAGAAACAATCTCTGCTTTTAAGTCAAGGCTTAAGACTTACTTGTTTAGTCAGTCTTTTGGTTATTAAAATCCCTTTTTCTTAGTTAAAGGCGAGCTCTGGGGGTTCATGGTCATTTGAGATTAAAGGTGAAAGGGGGGATTGGTGCTGTCATCTGTAGGTACCATGTCACACATATAGTGGCGCTCAACTGCAACAGCATAAGGGGAGGGTCCTAAACCCACAGACCTCCCACTTCCTGGAAGGAGGGAGATTTAAAAGAGAGTGCACTCCATTGTTCCGGGCTCTCAGAACTCGCCATCAAGGTGAGATCACAAGGAGAGAGAAACATCTTCAGAACAATTCCAGGAGAACAGAAGTCTTTGTCTGGCACACGGGCCCGTGCGACGAGACTAACTTCTCCAGTTCAAACGCGTTTTATTTTTTTAAGCTAGCCAAGTTCTCAACTGCAAGTCGGCGGTTGATGTTAGAGATTCGTGGACGGCCGGACCTCCAAGATTTCTCTCTGTTCCTGAAATCGTCAAGATTCCCCGGGAGGAACACCCCAAGCTTCCAGTTCAGACTTCCACTCGTGCAACGTGCGATCCGGCAGCTGCCCTTCGTGAGGTTCCCGCCTGGCCCCGCTCATCGGACTCCCTGCACCGCTGGACTCTCACCAACACGCCAGAAAACTTCATTCAACGCCGTGCGAGCAACATTCGGCCACGCTCTCTTCGAAGTGCTCTCGTCTCAAAGTAAGACTGTTTCATCGGTGCAGTGTTTGTGTTTAGTTAAAGTTAGGAGAATACTCTCAGTGTATCTGTTAGTTAGCCTAACTGTATAGTCCTTGTTACCTTACTGCTTAAGTCAGCCGGTTAAACGGAGAAATCTCCGTGGTGTTTTGATCTTTAATTTTATCTACTCGTGCAGACGCGCAAGTATTTGCATGCGAGCTCCTGATTCTCTTTCTCTCTTTCTCACGTACTAAAACGGTCATTTTATAGTGATTTCCAGTCAATGGTAATGATTCTGGGTTAAAGAATATTTTACTACGGTGAATGTTACTTCAATAGCAGATGTTGATTTTAGATCTACGTTATAACGAAGTGTGGAGCGAAAGTTTGCGTATACAGTGGGGTAGATTCGAATTTTCCTATTGTTCTTGAGATTCCAATCGTAAAGTTTGGCTGCTTTGTTCTCCCCTCCTCGAGAGAGAACAAAGGACCGTATCAATTCTAATCTTTAGTGGGTATGTAAATTTTGGGCCATAAATACCGAAGGCGCTGATGAGCAGCTCTCTTTTCCCACACGTACATACGCAACCACGCCTCTCACGTTCGCAGACGCAGACACGCGCAATACACACACTTACCATTTCAAAGACATATTCATACGTACATACGCGACCACGCCCCTCACCTTCGCAGGCGCAGACACGCACCTTCACACACACGCACGCACGCACGCACGCATGCACGCACACATATGCAATACCTAAGTCTATGATTCAACCGAAATCAGATTGTATTGTTGATGACTGCTTTGCTTGCCATTGCTGTTTGTCAATAAACGCCGTTTTTATTGACTTCTGTGTCTGTGGTGTCATTCAGATATTGACTGAAGCCAATGTACTCTTGCTGAACTATTAAGCTTCAGAACTTAAGTTGTTATTATTAACTGTAAGTAAAATTATAGTTGTGATAAACTTAATTAATTAATCTATTAATTATTGTAAATTTAACGTTAATTAAATTCACAATACTTTTAGAAGTAAGTAACTTTATGAGACTGATTACTGAAAGATAAAGACACTGTGTACCAACATAGTGGCACCCTGCGCCAGGACCCAACACATTCTACCACTCTGCTGATCGCTCAGCAGCGATCTTCTTCTTTTTCCGAGCTGTTCCCGAGCTGATCCCAGGATGGCGCTTGGCTGACCGAACCCTCACCGGGACTCTTTGGAGATGCTCCGAGCTGACACTGACCATCTCGACCCTACCAAGCTGATGCTGATCAACTGAACTCACCAGGAGTCCCCGGAGACGTCCTGAGCTGACGCTTGACCTTGTCAACCCTCCTGAGCTGATCCTGACCCACTGAACCCGCACCAGGACTCCTTGGGGACATAATCATGAAACCAACTGGGATTGGACCCTATGGACGTCTACTGACTTAGCAGCACAATACTGAACTAATTTCAGCTTAATGTTGCTGAGAGGGTCCTGCAAGTGGCCCATCAACAACCCGGGATTCGAAATATCCCTTGGACTATTTTTGTATCTTTGCTTCTCTAAATAACTAACAACTCATCTTGAACTATTGCTTGTTGTACATTAAATGTTCGTATACCCGGTCGCCCAGAGGAGGATGGGGTCCCCCTCCGAGTCTTGGTTCCTCTCAAGGTTTCTTCCTATTAGAGGGAGTTTTTCCTTGCCACTGTCACCTCAGGCTTGCTTGTTGGGGGGTTTAGGCCGGTTATATGTAAAGTGCTTTGTGACAATGACTGTTGTTAAGAGCACTATATAAATAAATTTGAATTGAATTGAATTGAATTTTCAACTGTTGACATGTCCAATGGCTTCTGGAGAATGAAAGTGGATCCAGTCAACCAATACAAACTTGCTTTCTCATTTGGCTATTGACAATTTACCTGGAACCATTGTCCATTTGGGTATTTGAATTCTCTTGCAGAGTTCAATATCTTTCTTCACTAAGCAATTTGTGATGCAACCAGGGCATCACAAATTGCAACCAGATTTATGTCGATGATGTGCTCATGTGAAGTCAAACTTGGCAAGAGCAACTAGCTGAAATATGCCACGTGTTAAATCAGCTCTCCAAAGCAGGCGCCAAACTATCCTTGACAAAGGGACAATGGTGCCACACAAAAGTTGAGTATATTGGACTCTTGGAGACGATGGCATCCAACCACAGTCCGGCAGAGTCAGAGCAGTTCAAGACATCAAAGCTCCGACTATCATCTTGGAGCTGTGCACTTTCCTTGGTATCTGTAACTACTCAAGGCAGTTCATTGGCGATTATGCTGACATCTGAGATCTTTTAACACAGCTTACTCCATAAGGATGAAGGTTTTCATGGGGTCCTCTCAAGAAGTTGCATTCAAAGAGCTGAAACAATGACCTGTCTTGCTTATCCCTGACATATGAATCCTACCTTGAAGCCGGTTTCTCACAGAATTGTCTCAGTGCAGCTCTGTCTCAGAAGTATGACCAAGACAAGCGTGTAGTTGCATATGCCAGCAGGTCACTCAGTGGTGTCGAACTAAAGTTCTCGGATTGTGAAAAGGCACTGCTTGCCACCGGTGGGCTGTGAACACCTACAGTTATATTGGCGCCAAAGTGTAATCTGGCTGAATGTCACATCAACCTGTGACCTTCCTGAACAGCCAGCAGCTTAGAGAAGGTATAGTTTCAAACAGTCATATTGCAGCGTGGATGATGGCCCTGCAAGGCTATGAGTTTGAGGTGAGGTACGCATAAAATCAGAAGATGGCCTTAAGCCATGGGTTGGCAGAATGCCAACCAGATGGTATATATTCCCCTCTAAGCCTTTCATCTGTTATGACTCTGTCATTACCTCTCAAATCATTATTTCTATGATGAGAATGTCTGCCGTCACCTTCCCAAGTCTCTATGTAGATGGTTGTTCCTTCACCAATGAAACTTAGATTCCAGAGGGCTTGCACGCAGGGAACATAACTCCCCTTGTGCAACCTCGAGCAGTACAAATTAGGCAAAAAATGGTTCAAAAGTGCTGAGCTAACAGTGATACACATAGTCCTGCAGCAAGCTGTAGGGGCTAAAATCGTGGAGTTGGTGATCTGCCCAGACTCCAACTATGCTTGTTACAGTTTTGTCTCCCATTTCTCATTGTGGAAACAAAAGGGTATGAAAAATGCCAGGAAAGGAAGTCAAACATGGGGAACTCTTTTTCTGCCTGTGACAAGTTTTGTTACTGACCATGGAATGAGAGTTTACTGAAAAAAGGTAAAGGCATTCCAACACACCAGGTCCTGAAAAGAATGGTATTGGATTTGCTGATCACCTTTGCTAAGGCAGGGCATTAGGTGCATAATTTTGGGGAATTCCTTTCTGAAGGTTGGTTTCAACACCAGAAGTGTGCATATATTATAGTCATAAAGGATACACAGGAGATAGTCGACTGCTTCCCCTAACAAATACTGTTGTTCACCTAGGCAGGAATCTGGAAATGATGATTTGTCACTATGCAAAAAACATGACCCAGCAGATCAAAATTCATCTACCAGTGGGTGACAGACTCCAGAAAAGTGTCTGTTCCACCTGAAATATTGAAACAGTGACCACGTGAGCTCAACGGGGTCTACACCCATACTCAAGATTGTTAAAGGATTGTTTTATGTTCCAGACAATCACAAGCTGCCTCGTGGTTGTCTTTACTCGACCATAGTGATGATCCAGCACGCCCATGACTCACCCCTGTAGAGGCCACTATAGTGCTAAAGCTACCATGCACACAACGGGAGTAGCATACTGCCTTTCAGTGCACAGAGATATAGATGCATATATCCAAAGTTGCCTAGTCTGCTGCCACTCAACCTTCCTGGCCACTGAGCAGAGCTTTCCACTCAGTCCAAAGGAATTACTTTCCCTTAATTCCTTCAGGTGGACTGACTACGAGTCCCCAGGTCCACATGAGGTAACAACAACAATTTCCTTACAGTCACTTGTGTTACCTAACTGATGGAGTGCTTCCCAGCACCCAATGACAAAAGCAGAGACCACGGGTAGTCTTAAGTACGAATCACATGTTCAGCCATTAGCCTGCTTCTGACCATCGATTCAGGAGTATAATATACATGACTAGGTGTTGTATTTCAATTTCGTAAACCAGTCGGCATCCCAAAGAAATTTTTGCCAACCTGGTCTGGCCTTTATGAGATAGTAGGCAACCTCAGCTGTCGCTAATCAAAGATCAGAGTGTCAAAACTCGAACCTGTAAAGTTCTGTGTACAGATGTGGGTTCACTCAAACAAGATTAAGAAATTTAGCTAACTACAACAGGTGGACGTGGGGAGCCCTTGACTAATGCCCACAGGTAATCTGGCCAAATAGGGTTGCATGTCCTCAATCGCTAAGCATGTGACTAACTGCTCTTCAATTTGTATGTTATAGACTTCTTCTTCTTCCTCTTTCAGCTTTTCCTTCAGGGTCGCCACAGCTAATCATCTGTCTTCATTTAGTCCCATCCTCTGCATCCCCACTCCTCACACCACCAACTTCATGTCCCTCTTTCACCACATCCATAAATCTCCTTTTTGGTCTTCCTCTCAGCCTCTTGCCTGGTGGCTCCAACCCCAGCATCCTTCTACCTATGTAATTGTCTCTCCTCTGATATGTCCAAACCATCTCAGACTGGCTTCTTGACTTTATCTCTAAAACATCTAACATGAGCTGTACCTCTAATGAGCTCATTCCTGATCTCATCTATCCTCATCACCCCAAAGAGAACCTCAACATCTTGAGCTCTGTAACTCCCAAGTGTGTTCTCTGTTCCCGCCTCTTGAAGCCCATACAAGTGCCTGGCTGTCCGGACCACTGTGATATAGTGGAAATAAAACAAAAACACACATCCTCACAAAAAGAGCAATTCTTCTTCCACACATGTCAGATTCATGCCTGGCAAACCAATCAATAAACCTTATTCATCCACTGTCCCAGCGGGCCGGTGCCTGGCAGCCATCCCTGTGGTGTCAGACTGTGATGGGTACAGGGATGAGGCTACACTACAGTTTGCTCGCAGACCCCCTGCTTTCATGTTGTGGTCCCCACTCGTGTGCACGACGAGGCCGCTCAAAACGTTCTCTGCGCCGAGGTGGCCAACTTGCTGGGAAAAGGAGCCATAGAGATTGCTCCTCCAGCTCAAAGCGAGCTGTAGGCTTTACAGCCGGTATTTGCCCCCAAAGATACAGCTGGCCTCCGACTGATTTGGATTCCTCAGGCTTGAACCAAGACTTGGTCAAGTTGCCACAACAGAATGGTGAGATCGAGCAGATCCTCATGCAAATTCCTTTGAGGACTGGGTTTATGTCCCTGGATTTAAAAGATGCGTACTTTCACATCCAAATTGCCCCCCATCACAGGCACTTTCTGAGATTCGCCTTCGAGGTGTGGTATACCAATACAAGGTCCTCCGCTTTGGTTTGTCTCTGGCTCTCACACTTTTTTTATATGGTGCATGTACGCAGCACTCTCCCTCAAGGCAGATGGGGTCCTCAACTGATTCTCGACGACTGGCCCATTCTGGCCCAGTCAGAGGTGGTTTCATTATTGCATTGGGCCCTTCCTCCTCAGCCACTTTGGAGTGTCAGGGGCTCAGGTCAATTTCACTTAAAGGGACAATGGAAAGCACACAAAAGTTGAGTATTGACCTGATGGGATGGCTGGCATCCAACCATTAGTCCCGGCAGAGTCAGAGCAAATTACATTAATCAAAAGTCTAATTATCATCTTGAGCTGTGCACTTTCCTTGGTATCTGTAACTACTCAAGGCAGTTCATTAAGGATTATGCTGACATCTGTAGACCCTTAACACAGCTACTCCATAAGGATGAAGGTTTTCATGGCCCCCCAAGAAGTTGCATTCAAAGAGCTGAAACAACACCCTGTCTTGCTTATCCTGACAAGGCTAAGGAATCCTACCTGGAAGCCGGGTTCTCACAGAATTGTCTCAGTGCAGCTCTGATGTTCCCCAAGTAGCGACCAAGACAGCATGAAGTTGCATATGCTGGCAGGTCACTAGCAGTGTCGAACTTGGGTTCTCGGATTGTGAAAAGGCACTGCTTGCCACTGCAGGGCTGTGGAACACTCACAGTTATATTGAGGCCAAAGGTAACTGGCTGAATGTCACATCAACTCAGACCTTCCTGAACAGCCAGCTTAGGAGAAGGGTGATGGTTTTAAACAGTCATATTGCAGCTGCGGATGATGGCTCTGCAAGGCTAAGTGAGTTTGAGGCAGAGGTAATGATAAATCAGATGTTCTTAAGCTGGCTACAGAATGCCAAAACTGTAATGGTGAGGATATTCCCTCTAAGCCTTCATCTGTTATGACTCTGTCATTACCCTCAAATCATTATTTCTATGATGAGAATGTCTGCTGTCACCTCTGTGTTCTATGTGGATGGTTGTTCCTTTCCACTAATGAAACTTAGATTCTAGCAGGCTTGGCATCGCAGGAACATAACTCCCCAGCACCTCAGCAGCACAAATTAGGTCATCAAAATGAGCGCTTGAGCTAACAGTGATACATAGTCCTGCAGCAACAGAAGAACTGGGAGTTGGTGATCTGCCCAGACCCAACTATGCTTGTTACAGTTTTGTTCTATTTCCTCAGGGAAACAAAAGGGTATGAAAATGCCAGGGTGTCAAACATGGGGAATCCTTCCTGGCTCAGACAAGCTTGTCACTGACCATGGAAGCTGAGAGTTTACTGAAAAAGGCAAAGGGCATTCCACACCAGGTCCTGAAAAGAATGGCATTGATTTGCTGATCTTTGCTAAGGCAGGGCATTAGGTGGCATACCCTGAATTTTCTTTCTGAAGGCTTCCAACACCAGAAGTGTGTGCATGGTTAATATACAAGTGTGCTGATGTGCCACAGGAGATAGTCGACCGTTCCCCTAACAAATACCAAGTTGTTCACCTAGGCAGGAAATCTGGAAATGATGATTTGGTCACTATGCAAAAACATGACCCAGTGATCAAAACCATCTACCAGTGGGTGACAGACCCAGAAAAGTACCAGTTCCACCCAAACATTGAAACAGTGACTCCACGAGTTCTTCAACGCTCACACCCTCATACCTCAAGATTGTTAAAGGATTACTGGTTTATGTTCCCGACAATCATGTTTACCTCGGTGGGTTGTTCCCCACTGACCATAGGGGTGATGACCAGCACGCCCATGACTCACCCTGTAGAGGCCACCATAGTGCTAAAGCTACCTACAAGACACAACGGGAGGTAGCATACTGGCCTTTCATGGCCAGAGATATAGATGCATATATCCAAAGTTGCCTAGTCTGCTGCCAATTTCAACCTTCCTGCCACTGAGCAGAGCGCCCACTGCAGTCCACAAAGGAATTACTTTCCTTGGCTCAACTTTCTAGGTGGACTGATTGTCGAGTCCTAGGTCCACATGAGGTAAATAAATACCTCCTTACAGTCAATACTTGTGTTTAATTAACTGGATGGAGTGCCTAGCACTCCAATGACAAAGCAGAGACCACGGGTAGTCTTGCTAATGAAATCATGTTCAGCCATTGGGGCCTGCTTGACCATCGTATCTAGGAGTATAATACATACGACTAGGTGTTGTATTTCACCTCAGTAAACCAGTCGCATCCCAAAGAAATTCTGCCAACCTGGTCTGGCCCTTATGAGATAGTAGGCAAATCAGCTGTCGCTAATCAAGATCAGAGTGTCAAACCAAACCAAAGCCCCCTGGCGACAGATGGGTTCACTCCAAACAAGATTAAGAAATTCTAGCACCATAACAGGTGGATTTGGGAGCCCTGACTAATGTCACAGGCATCTGGCCAAATAGGGTTGTATAACCAATCGCTACATGTGACTAACTGCTCTCTCTCAATTTGTATAAGAGTAGACTTCTTCTTTCTTCTCCTCTTCTAGCTTTTTCCTTTCAGGGTCGCCATAATCATCCGTCTTCATTTAGTCCTATCCTGCATCCCCACCCTCACACCAACTAACTCTGCTGTCCTCTTTCACACATCCATAAATCTCCTTTTTGGTCTTCCTCTCAGCCTCCTGTCTGGTGGCTCCAACCTCAGCATCCTTCTACCTATGTACTCATTGTCTCTCCTCTCCATATGTCCAAACCATTCCTAGACTGGCTTTCTGACTTTATCTCTAAAACATCTAACATGAGACAAAATTTCACGAGCCTATTCCTGATCCTATCCATCCTCATCACTCCAAAGAGAACCTCAACATCTTGAGCCTGCACCTCCCAAGTGTCTTTCTGTTCCGGGCCGCCCAGCAAGTGCTCCGGCTGTCCCACCACCGTGATAGTGGAAATAAAAACAAAAACACACATCCTCACAAAAAGAGCAATTTTCCTTCTGACACATGTCAGGATTCGCTGCCCTGGGCAACCAATCAATAAACCTTATTCATCCACTGTCCTAGCGGGCTTAGGCCTGGCAGGCTATCCCCTGTGGTGTCAGACTGTGTGATGGGTAATAGGGATGCGGGTTACACTGTTAGTTTGCTCGCAGACCCCTCTGCTGGTGGTTGTGGTTCCCCACTGTGCATCTATTTGCGTCAAATAAAACGCTTCTTCATACCGAGGTGGCTAACTTTGCTGGGAAAAAGGAGCCATAGAGATTGTTCCTCCAGCTCAGCGAGTCAGGCTTACAGGCCGGTATTTCCTCGTCCCCAAAAGACAGCGGTCTCCGACTGATTTGACTTCAGGCTTCTGAACTGCACCCTGGTCAAGGGTCGTTCAATGGTGACTGAAAGCAGATCCTCGCGCAACCTGCCTCCTCAAGGAGGACTGGCTTATGTCCCTGGATTTAAAAGATGCGTACTTTCACATCCAAATTGCCCCCCATCACAGGCACTTTCTGAGATTCACCTTCGAGGGTGTGGCATAACAATACAAGGCCCTTCCATGGTTTGTCTCTGGCTCCCCACACTTTTTATGCGGTGCATGCACGCAGCACTCTAAGGCAGATGGGGTCCGCTGGCCCTCAACTACCCTCGACCACTGGCCTGCCCTGGCCCAGTCAGAGGTGGTTTCGATACATTGGGCCCTTCTCCTCAGCCACTTGGAGTGTCAGGGGCTCAGGGTCAATTTCGCCAAGAGCATCCTATTACCCAGCCAACAGATCTCATTCCGGGGGATAGTAATCGTCTCTATGCGAATGAACGCAAGTCTTTCAGCGGAGTGAGCGGAGTCAATTCAGAACTGTGCAGCCTCCTTCATAGAGGGCTCCTCGCACCCACTCAAGGCCTTCCAGAAGATTCTGGGCCTTATGGCAGCGGCTTCGCCGGTACTTCGGCTGGGTCTGCTTTACAGGCGTCCCATCCAGTTTTGGTTGAAGCAGAGGGTTCCATTTGCGGCATGGCGCCACGGGCACCACCGCATAACGGTAACTCAGGCCTGTGTCACAGCCCTGACCCGTTGGAAGAACCCTCACTGGATAGCCCAAGGGGTGCGCTTAGACACGGCACACAGGAGGAAGGTGGTCTCGACGGATGCTTCCAACACGGGTTGGGGAGCTCTGTGCGAAGGCAAACTGGCCTCCGACCTTTGGTCCAGTGAGGAAGCGGGGCTACACATCAACTGCCTCAAGATGCTCACAGTGTGCCGTGCTTGCCAAGCCTTACTGCCTGAACTGAAGGGGCACCATGTACTGGTGCATTCAGACAGCCGCTCAGTGGTGTCCTATGTGAATCAGCAAGGCGGAATTGTCTCGAGGCACCTCTTTGCACTTGCAAAATGCCTTTTGATATGGGCCCAGGCCAACCTGTGCTCACTCAGGGCGTCAAATGTGCTGGGCAAATTGAACCAAGGGGCAGACATGCTGTCAAGGAACAATGTCTCGTCAGAAAACTGGACGCTCCACCCCCTCACGGTTCAGGGGATTTGGGACACCTTCAGCAGGGCACGAGTCGACCTCTTCGCCTCTGGAACCAGCCGTGGGTGTTCGAGCTGTTCCAGTTGTTGGAGACAGCCCCGTGGCCAATTCCCTTGAGGCGGGACCTCCTCTCTCAAGTGAACAGCTCGCTGTGGCACCCGCGGCCCGAACTGTGGGCCCTTCATGTCTGGCGCCTTTGGGCCTCCCAGAGCGCGTCCTGAACACCATGTCTAAGGCTAGAGCCCCGTCTACACGGCGGCTCTATGCTTCGAAATGGGCTCTCTTTGAGGCATGGTGCCGGGACCGGAACTTCGATCTGGTCTCCTCAGAGGTCTCGGTGGTCTTATTGTTCCTGCAGGAGTTGCTGGACAAGCAGCGTTCTCCCTCGACCGTCAAGGTTTACGCTTCGGCAATAGCGGCCTTTCATGCCCCTATTGCGGGGTGCTCGGTCAGCAGGCACAGCACGGTTATTCAATTTTTGAGAGGTGCCAGGCGGTTGCACTCTCCGCACCCTCATGGGACTTATCTACCATGCTAAGGGCCCTGAAATGGGCCCTGTTCAAACCTCTGCACTCCTCGAGCTTGAAAGGTCTTGCTTAAGACTGCCCTGCTCCTGGCACTGGCATCTGTCAAGCGGGTGGGTGACTTGCAAGCACTGTGTCAACCCGTCTTGCCTGGAATTTGGGCCGAACGACTCGGGTTTTCCTGAAACCAAGATTAGGTTATGTGCCTAAGGTGCTCTCAACTCCGTTCAGAGCCCAGGTCATAAGTCTCTCTGCCCTGCCCACCTCATTGGACAACCAGGACTTGCACCTGGTCTGCCCCGTTAGGGCCCTGAGGGCTTACGCAGTGCGTTCTGCCTCGTTCAGGAGCTCAGAACAGCTTTTTGTTGACTTCGGTAACCAGGCCAAGGGCCTTCTGGTTACGAAACAGGGGCTTTCCAAGTGGATTGGGGAGGTCATTACATTGGCGTATTCCTCCTTGGGGATGCAGTGCCCCTTCGGAGTCAGAGTCCACTCCACCAGAGGCATGGCCTCTTTCTTGGCGTGGTCAAGTGGGGTCTCCATTTTGGAGATTTGTGTGATGGCCAGCTGGTCCTCGCCATCCACATTTGTAAGGTTTTATAACTTGGACGTCCCTGCTCTGCAGTCCAGAGTTTTGTCAATTTAAGTCCGTCCGATAGGACTGACTGAATGGTTTTATGGGCTACTTGACCTGTTTGGTGCAAGTCCCTAGTTCCCGGGCCCGTTTGGGCACCTGCGGGGCAACACCCGAGCCACAGCGGCCCCCCCTTCGTGGCTTGCCCTGGGCTTGGTGTAATTTTTGACATTCCCCTGGGTTTTTCCCCTTGGGCGTCATATTGAGTCACACCCCACCATGACACGGCGGGATTGTACTGGTTCCCCATAGCGTGTTACAACGCAGTATGAGTGAAATATTGAAAGGGAACGTAGTTGGTTACTTACGTAACCTCGGTTCCCTGAGATATGGGAATGAGTACTGCGTTCCTTGCCGTGCCATATGCTGCATGCCTCAGATGCTTCGTAAGAAAAATCTGAACTTGACGGCGAAATGGTCACATTTGTAGAGCTGGTTGGCGCTGCCCCATGCAAATGTCGGCACCCTGTAAAGCGGCACGGCCATTGGCCGACTCATTACCACCGTCAGTTGATTGGTTAGATCAAGTTAACTTTGACAAACCAATCAGTGTGCAGTTGCACTGCTTGATTGAAAAAAAGGCTTCAGTCGAAGAGGGAAAAGGAGTTTTCCCATAGCGTCTTACAACGCAGTACTCGTTCCCATATCTCAGGGAACCGAGGTTACGTAAGTAACCGAGTACGTTCTGCCTCCTGTCTTTTTCTCATTGGCACTGTCCCCAAACCATACAACATGGCTGGTCTCACTACTGTCTTGTATACCTTTCCTTTCATTCTTGCTGAAACCCTTTTATCACACATCACACCTGACACTCTCCTCATTCTCCTCCCATTCCAGCCTGCTTGCACATGCTTCTTCACCTCTTTTCCACTCTCTCTGTTGCTTTGGACCGTAGACCCTAGGTACTTGAGTCTTCTACCTTCTTTACTTCTACTTCCTGTAACTTCACTGTTCCACTTGTGCCCCTCTCATTTACACACATGTACTCTGTCTTGCTGTGACTAATCTTCATTCCTCTCTTCTCCAGCACATATCTCAACCTCTCTAGCCTTTCCTCTACCTGTGCCCTGCTCTCACTGCAGATCACAATGTCATCTGCAAACATCATAGTCCATGGAGACTCCTGTCTAACATCATCTGTCAGCCTGTCCATCACCAAAGCAAACAAGAAGGGGCTTAGAGATGCTGCTCACAGCTGCTAACTTCTGACCTAAGCCTAGCTTCCACCACTCTTTCCCAAAGCTTCATTGTATGACTCATTAGCTTTATTCCTCTGTAGTTGCAACAATCCTGTACATCTCCCTTGTTCTTAAAAATCGGCGCCAGAACACTTTTCCTCCATTCCTCAGGCATCTTCTCACTTGTCAAGATCTTGTTGAACAACCTAGTCAAAAACTCTACTGCCACCTCTCTTAGACACTTCCATACATCCACAGGTATGTCATCAGGGCCAACTGCCTTTCCCCTCTTCATCCTCTTCAAAGCTTTCCTCACTTCATCCTTACTAATCTCAGCTACTTCCTGATCCACAACAGTCACCTCTACTGCTCTACCCTCTCTCTCATTTTCCTCATTCATCAGCTCTTCAAAGTACTCTTTCCGTCTTCCCATCACACAATTGGCACCTGTCGGTACATTTCCATCCCTATCCTTAATCACCCTAACCTGCTGCACATCCTTTCCATCTCTGTCTCTCTGCCTTGCCAACCTGTACAAATCATTCTCTCCCTCCTTACTGTCCAACCTAGCATACAGGTCATCATACACCCTTTGTTTGACCTTTGCCACCTCTACCTTCACCATATGCTGCATCTCCCTGTACTCCTGTATACTCTCCTCAGTCCTCTCAGTGTCCCACTTGTTCTTAGCTAACTTCTTTCTCTGTACATGCTCCTGGACCTTTTCGTTCCATCACCAAGTCTCCTTATCTACCTTACTCCTTCCAGATGACACACCAAGTACCCTCCTACCCGTCGCCCTAATCATATCAGCTGTATCTGTCCAATCATCTGGGAGCACCTCCTGGCCACCAAGAGCCTGTCTCTCCTCCTCCCTGAAAACCTCACAACTTCTTTTTTCAGTTTCCACCACCTGGTCCTCTGCTCCACCTCTGTTCTCTTCATCTTCCTCACCATCAGTTTCATCCTACAGACCACCATCCTATGCTGTCTCGCTACACTCTCACCTACCACTACCTTGCAGTCACTAATCTCCTTCAAATTACATCTCCATAAGATGTAGTCCACCTGTGTGCTCCTCCCTCCACTCTTATAAGTCACCCTATGTTCCTGCCTCTTCTGGAAGAAAGTATTTACAATAGCCATTTCCATCCTTTTCGCAAAGTCTACCACCATCTGTCCCTCTTCGTTCCTATCCTGGATACCAAACCTGCCCATCACTTCCTCATCACCTCTGTTCCCTTCACCAACATGTCCGTTAAAGTCTGCACCAATTACTACTCTCTCAACTCTGGGGATACGCTGCATCAAATCATCTAGCTCACTCCAGAAATTCTGCTTCTCTTCTAGCTCACATCCTACCTGTGGGGCATAACCACTAACAACACTGATCATTATTTCTTCAACTTTAAGCTTCAGACTCATCAGCCTAACTGACACTCTGTTCACTTCCAGAACGTTTCTAACAAACTCCTCCTTCAGGATAACTCCTACTCCATTTCTCTTTCCATCTCCAGCATGGTAGAACAACTTAAACCCTTCTCCTAAGCTTCTAGCCTTGCTACCTTTCCACCTGGTCTCCTGAACACACAGTATATCCACCTTCCTTCTCTGCATCATGTCCACCAGCTCTCTAGCTTTATCTGTCATAGTGCCAACATTCAAAGTCCCTACTTTCAGTTCCACACTCATGCTTTTCTTCTTCTCTCTCTGCCTATGCACACGCGTTCCTCCTCTCCTCCATCAACCAACAGTAGCCCAATATCCACCGGCCCCCTGTAGGTCAACAGCACCGGTGGCAGTTGTTGTTAACCCGGGCCTCGACTGATCCGGTATGAAATCCTTGTATGTGATTCGCATGTTTGATTTGGCTTAGGTTTTACGTTGGATGCCCTTCCTGACACAACCCTCTGCATTTATCCGGACTTGGGATTGGCACAAGGAATCACTGGCTTGTAACCTCTTATGGTTGCATTTGTATGTTATAGACATATAGCATATATGTATATATTTATCCTTCCTGTGTTTCCTTTGGTGGAGTGACCACTCGAGTAGCCACTCATGATATTTAATGTTCTTTGCAGACTGACTCTCAGAGGGATTTTTAGGACCATACCATCTTACTTAGTTTCAGTTGACATGGTTGAAAATATCATTAAGTCAGCAACTGTCACCACAGTTCAGACTTTGCAGGTGCCCTTTGCCTATAGCCTCGGTAGTGCTATTCCTATATCTGTCCACCCACAAAGGATGGAAGTAGACTTTCTTATCAATCTTCCTATTATTGAAACTGAAGACATCTGTAGGCTAAAGTCTGTACTTAACGTAGGGCTCTGGGAAGATAACGTACATGTTTACATTGAGACGCATCATGAAGATGATCCCACACTGTACCTCATTCCCAATTTAGGTATGTGTGCGGCTACAAAGATATCCATTGGGTTTGCCGAATAAACCTTTCATCAGGGATGCAGCTGATCGTCTGTGCGGCTTGCGAACCGGAGCCACAGACGAGAGATGTAGAGCCAGGTTGTCCATTGGGGATGATGTTACAGAGACTAAAATAGAAAGAGCAGGGGATAAATGGTTAATTAGTATACCCAAACAGGAAATCACTGTGACATATGACTGTCATGACACAGCCATTGAGCTAAAGCAGACTGTTTTTGTCCAAGTTCCTCCAGGTGCTACAGTTACCCTGAATGATATTGTCTTATACCTTAGCTCAGAGCGGTATGAGACAGAACTTGAGTTAATTGATGCATTTAGAGGCCACTGTCTGCAACTTGATGACACCCTACCCCTTAGCAAAAAGTAGTATACTTGAAGTTCATTTTATTAAGTATGTTTGAGTATAAGTATAGCAAGTATACTATGGACCATGTACCATGTACCTTGTAGTGTACTAGAAAGTATACTAATTTAATACTTCTTCAGACTAAACTGGAACATTTTTAAGTTTATAAAAGTATACTTTTAGTATACTTCATATGGTCATTTTAAAAGTACAAAAGTATACTTTTAGACTTTAGTAGACTTTTCTTTATACTTATCAGTATTAGTCAAGTATACTTCACTATACCATTCTTAAGCATATAAAATATAGTATATAAAAAGTAAACTTCAAGTATACTGCCTCAGTTTTAGTATATAATAAGTATACTTGTAGTACACTTAAATAAACTACTTTTTGCTAAGGGACAGCAGCAACTTCTGCTGGAAGGGACTAAAATGGTCCAGTTTAGCTTGGACCAATTTAGAATTCAAACCACCTTACTTGAATCAAGAGTCAAGAAATCATCTGGTCCATGGCGCATAATAAACATTGTTGCTCTTGGACTGCTCCTAATTGGTAGGTCATCACAGCCCATGTTTGTCTGAGATTGCTCAGATACACACAGGCTCTGCACTCAAGAATTTACTTACTCACTAACATTCCAGAAAGCCTTTGCCTCAGACCCCTCGAAATCCTTCCTTTCACCCCTTTCAGGGCCATTGTTTGGTCTGCTCAACAGTAAAGGTTCTCACCTTTCTTGGACTTTCCTCTATCTTGCTTAGTTACTAGTAGTAGAAATGTTTGCCTTCCCATAGGGAATGTTAGTGTTGTTACTTAGTTTTGATTTATGTTACCTAGTTGCTGTATTAAGAAAACCTGCCCAGGTGGTTACAGTCCGGTATGAACTGCCCAGATGTACAGTCTGTTATGAACTGCCAATGCTGCCAGTGTCTATTCAACTTTCAGGAAACTTACCATGGACTTCTGTACCACTTGACGCCCACTGTGGATCATGAATGGACTATGCTCTGAAGGCACCACTCCACTCCACCTTCAGACCAAGGGGGGAATGTAGGTACCATGCCACACATATAGGGGGCGCGCAACTGCAACAGCATAAGGGGTGGGTCCTAAACCCACAGACCTCCCACATCCTGGGAGGAGGGACATTTAAAAGAGCCTGCACGCCATTGCTAAGTGCTCTCAGAACTCGCTATCAAGGTGAGATCACAAAGAGAGAGAAACATCTGCAGATCAATCTTTAGGAGAACAAAGTCTTTGTCTGGCACACAGGCCCGTGCAACAAGACTCACTCCACCAACTCAAACACGTTTTTTTACTTTAAGCTAGCTAAGTTCTCAACTGCAAGTCGGCGGTTGATGTTAGAGATTCGTGGATGGCCGGACCTCCAACATTTCTCTCTGTTCCTAAAATCATCAAGATTCCCCGGGAAGGAACACCCCAAGTTTCTAGTCCAGACTTCAACTCGTGCAACGTGCAATCCGACAGCTGCTCTTCATGAGTATCCCACCAGGACGGAAGGCTCCGCTCATTGGACTCCCAGCACTGCTGGACTCTCACCAACACACCTGAAACCTCGTTCGACTCGGCTCCCTTCAAAGTGCTCTCGTCTCAAAGTAAGACCGTTTCATCTGGGCAGTGTTTGTGTTTAGTTAAAGTTATGAAAATCTCTCTTTTCCCCCACTCGTACATACGCAATCACACCCCTCACGTTCACAGGCGCAAACACGCACAATCACACACTTACCATTTCAAAGACATATCCACACGTACATATGCGACCACGCCCCTCACCTTCGCGGGCGCAGAATCGCACACACACACACACCATTTCAAAGACACACACACACGCACACATATGTAACGCCTTGATGTATGACTCAGCCGAAATCCTATTGTATTGTTGATGACTACTTTGCTTGCCATTGATGTTTGTCAATAAATGCCATTTTATTGAATTTTGTGTCTGTGGTATCATTCAGATATTTACTGAAGCCAATGTACTATTGCTGAACCCCTAGCCGTCAGAACTTAAGTCATTATTATTAAGTGTAAGTAAAATTATAGTTGTGATAATAAACTTAATTAATTAATCTATTAATTATTGTAAATTTAATGTTAATTAAATTCACAATAATTTTTAGATGCAAGTAATTTCATGAGACTGATTACTAAAAGATAAAGACACTGTGTGTTACCAACATAGTAGTGCCTGGTGCCAGGACCTACAACACCTTCCCATTTAATGTTTTGTCTTCATTTTCATTACTATTTACATTGTAGATTCTCACTGAAGGCATCAAAACTATGAATGACGTGTAAAGGCTATATGACCCAGAAGGAGAGTCATGGAGTGCTGCACCAGATGGCCTGGCCTCCACGGTCACCTGACCAAAACCACTTGAGATGGTTTGGAATGAGATGGACCGCAGAGTGAAGGCAAAAGGGCCAACAAGTGCTCAGCATCTCTGGGAACTCCTTCAAGACTGTTGGAAAACCATTTCAGATGACTACCTAATGAAGCTAATCGAGAGAATGCCAAGACTGTGCAAAGCAGTGATCAAAGCAAAGGGTGGTTATTTGCAAGAATCTAAGTTATAAAACCTGTTTTGAGTACTTTCATGCTCTTTTTTTTTATTATATAATTCCATATGTGTTCATTTATAGTGCCTTCAGTGAGAATCTACAATGTAAATAGTCATGATAGAATAAAACATTGGATGGGAAGAGGGTCCAAACTTTTGACTGGTAGTGTACAATTCGCACATCTTTTAGTAATACCCAGAATAAAGAATGTTACCATGGAGGGAAGAGCATTTGCTTATAAAGCACCACAGTTGTGGAATAAACTTCCTATTAGTGGTCGGAGCTCAGAAACAATTTCTGCTTATAAGTCAAGGCAAAAGACCTACCAGTTTAGTCAGTCTTTTGGATATTAAAGTCCCTTTTTCTTAGGTAAATGCCAGATCTGGGGGTTCATGGTCATTTGATATTAAAGATGAAAGGGGGGAATGGTGCTGTCATCCTACCACTATTTTTTTTTTATTTTATTATTATTTTTTTGTTGATCCCGCCACCAACCCCCCTCTTCGGAGGTCAACTTTATTCATTTATTTATTTTTCCAATTAATTAAAATACTTAAACAGGATAAATAAGGTTGAAAAGAGAGGCAACAGAGGGGGAGAGAAAAAGGAAAGGAAGGGAGAAGAAGGAAAAGAAAGAGAAAGAAAAGAAAGGAAAAGAAGTGTAGAGAAGAGAAAAAAAAAAAAAAAAAAGGATATTCTGCTTCCATACCTGCTGACAAAAATAGAACACAGGAGACACAACAGCAGAGAAATTGCAGCAACAACCAACATCTGCATGAATCGCAGTAAATACTAAATGTTACTGAGCAGCGCACATAAATATTACAGAATATATTTTGAAGTGATAGCAGATCAAGACAGTGTGTATCTGTGAGCACCTGTTTTTACACCAATGTGGATGCTTGTGTCCACACCTGTGTGTGTGAGCGCGCTTGAATTCATAAGGTTTCTCCATAGAAATGTTTAGTAGTGCGTGTGGGGAACCTCAGTCCCGACCCGCAAGGTATGGAGCAGACACGGAGGGGACCCGGGACCCAGACCTCCGGAGGCCCCCAGGGCCGGGACCCCCAGGAGAAACACCACCGAGAAGTCTGAGGTACCCTCCCAGAAAAAGGCAGAGGAGAGCCCGGAGTGGTCATCCAGCAGCCGCAGCGCAGACGCCCCAGGGGGCCGCGGCGACAGGTCCGCAGGCTCCGCCGGCGGCCGCCCACCCCAGGGCAGTCCGGTCCCTGGGCCCGAAGATCCAAGGGCCCCCCACCCCCCCAGCCGAGAGCAGGCCAGCACCCCCCCGAGCAACCAGCCCCAGAGCGAGGAACCGCCAACGCACCAGCGGCCAGGGGCACCCTCCACCGGCAGGGTGTGGTGGCAGGGCAGGGAAGCCTGAGATGTTGACTGAGGTGGAGTCTTAGGCCTGACCTGACATATGGACAAAGACCAACAGGCGCACCTATACGCAAACAAACGTTCCCTCCCTCATGCACACAAACAAATATACAGTCACCCCACATGTAGACATACAAAAATCGACATGATACCCACACTCACACTCCCCATATATACTCTAAGCTCCTAGATCCGGACACCACTACCCCCAAGGGGGCAATCGGCGCCAGACCCTGGAGCTGAACCCCTTTCGCTCTGGCGTGGAGACCAGAAGGCCACCCCAGTCCCCGCAGCGGCGGCGATCACCACCAGCCCAGACCCCGACCGGACGGCCAGCTCGTCTTCGCAGCCCCCGGCCCTGGGCAGCGAACAGGGAACAAGGGTGTGAGACGACCCTGTGCCCCACCCCGCCCGCTCAGATGTAGTGTTGGTGTGTGTGTTGTTCTACAGTGCTTTAAAACAGGGGAGGGGCAAGACACCAACCACCCTCCGCCAGCTCGTGTCAGCTTGGCCCCTCCCCCGAGCCCTCAATGTCTACGTGCAGCTTAAAATTGAGAAGTGGGCACTGGCGCCAGAGGTAGGACTGGGTAACCAGACCGCCCTCTGGACGCCATTCAGTGTGCCCACCCCCAAGCCTAACCCATCCTACCACTATTGCTGATTGTTCAAGTTTGCAGACAGTGGTTTGGTGCGATGCCGAGACCCCTGGAAGCCGGAGGTTAGGTGTAGGGCACTAACTCTTCTCTCTCTTCTTCTTTTTTCCGATCTGTTCCCGAGCTGATCCTGAGCTGACTCTTGGCCGACTGAACCCTTACTGGGATGCTGACGCTTGACTGCCTCAACCTTCCCGAGCTGACGCTGGCCAACTGAACCCTCACCAGAACTCTATGGAGACATAATCATCTGAAACCAGCTGGGAATTAGCAGTTAAATATTGAACTAATTTCAGCTTAACATTGCTAAGAGGGTCCTGCAAGTGGCCCAGTAATGACTTGGGATTCGAAAATATCCCTTGGACTATTTTTGTATATTTACCTTTTTAAAAATGATTAACAATTCATCTTGAACTAATGTTTGCTGTGTATTAAATGTTCATGCACCTGGTTGCCCAGAGGAGGATGGGGTTCCCTTCTGAGTCTGTTTCCTCTCAAGGTTTCTTCCTATTAGAGGGAGTTTTTCCTTGCCACTGTCACCTCAGGCTTGCTTATTGGAGGGTTTAGCTTATATGTAAAGTGCTTTGTGACAATGACTGTTGTTAAGAGCACTATATAAATAAATTTGAATTTGAATATATGTAAGATGGCCCGCAAAGAAGGGACAACCAGTGAACCCCCATTCCCGTCCACAACCCCCCACCAGTGCAAATCGTGCCGGAGCCACAGGCCCCATCGACCCCCACCTGCAGCACCAGATAAACCACAGGGTGGGCCCCCCATACTGCCCACACAGGGCCAGAGACAGAGGCCACTCGGCCCTCACCGCACCCCCATGTGAAATGTGTGTGTATGTGCATGTGAGATATTGTTGTGTGTTTGTCTGTAGTGCAGTAAAATTTGTGCGTGCAGTTAGGAGGAGAGGGCCCCCACTTTAGTTTGTGATTAAAATCCCTTTATTGATCACCATGGGTTAAATTGTTACAGCAACACAAAGGAAAACAAACTCTAAAACAAGTAAATATTGTTTAGTGTATACAAGTATAAAATAAAGTTGCACTAAATAATGATATAAATAAGAGACTAGGTATAATAGAAAACTATTTACATTCCATTGCCTTTGGGAAATGCACCTCAGTTTTTTTGATTGATTAAAAAAACAATCCTTTGAAGGCTCCACTGGTGCTGTCTGAAAGATAAATAGAAATTTAGGTAAACATATAATTTTAACCAGATTTATTCTATGAATTAAGTTCATTGGGGGATCTGCCCATTTAAACTTGCTTTAAAATCAGTAATTAGCAAAGAGTAATTGTTCTATTACAGTTTTGGTTTATCAGAGTTTATATAGCATCCTATATTCTTAATCTTTTCCTTTTGACATTTGAACTTCAATAACTCACTTTTGTTTGGTAGATGTCCTGTTGGCAAGAGTAGTTGTCTTACTGGCAAGAGTTTTGTCCATATTTCATAAATTGATATTTTGGAAAACTGTTTTATAAATTCCATTAAATTTGAGACAGATTTACTGATAAAGTTTAAATACAGCATCAGGTCATCTGCATAAACTCAAGACGGTCGAAAGCTTTTTTCTGCATCTACCACCATTTACGTTAAATCTATATTTTCCTTTTTAGTGTCATGGCCACGTTCCCCTCACTGGCCGTTCCACGCCCATGATCTCTGGAGTTTTGACCTAGGGGTATTTGTTCTGTTCTTCTGGGTCACTTACGGTTCCATTCCTGATGTTTCCAGTCCACCCTAGCTTAGCTTAGCTTGCTCCCCACTTCCGGGTTTTTTGTGTCTTCACTTCATGCAGCCTCAGGAGTAGTTCACGCCCCGTTTAAAGTGCACCTCACTTCAGGGTTTGTTTGTCTTCACGGCGTGTTCCCTACCTAAGTAGGCTAATCTGCCAGTGTGTCCTCCGTTCCTGCACCTTCCACATCCTGACATTTAGCAAACTGTATTGAGAAAATACTGTACATGTTCTGACATTGGTTTTTATATTTCTATTCTCTTTAAATCCCATTTGGTTATAATTATTAATTGATGGAATAACTTTGGCTATTCTGTTATTTTATTATTTCAATTTATTAAACTTATTGGTCTAAAATCTGAAAGTTTATTACATTCCTTCCCTGGTTTTGGGATTACATTTATAATAGTCTAATACATTGATGGGAGTAAAATTTTATTTATACTAGCACATTTTACAATCTCATGAAAAAGTTGTCTTATTTGCAGCCAAAACATTAAATTAAAATCAATATATTTATATTTACTATATTTATACGTATTATTTATCACTATTTATATTCACATATTGATATCGGTCTGTGTTATGTTCTTCTTGCTTCTTGCACCATCTAGCGGCCGTTTCTGGTTTTGCATGTTTATATTAGTGGCAGAAGAAGGAGGAACGGGAAGTTGTTCATTCAGTCTTACTGTTGTGACATGGCAGCTTCTCTCTCATGATTTTTGTTATTTTTTGGTGTTTATCCCAGCATTGTCTGTGAGTATTTGGTTTGAAGCTATGATATTCTCTGTTCTTATCATATAACTGTTGAAATCCCGTTTTAATCGAGCTTAATGAGGTGTTAAATTCTACATTTTGGTTACGCTAATTTTATGCTAATAGTAACCATATTTGCATATGTAAACGATATGTTGAAGCTATGTTAGCCTTGATTTATGTGAGTAAGACTCTGACTCATGTGGTATATTGTTTATTTCAGTTTCACAAAATTTAAAGAAGAAAACAGAAATCAGTAAAGAAAGAGAACTTCTACTTGAGTCCTGCTGAGTTTCTTCTCAAACGTTTAACTGTTTGGATAGCTAGAGCGCCGTCTAGCAAGGCCAAGTACAGTGAAAAGACAGCATCACAGTTAGCACCAGAGCTACAAAGTCACATCGTAGAGCCCTGCCATCAAGTTGAGACGGGTGCGCATACAGGCAAAGAAGCCTACGCAACTGCTTAACACCCCTACTCATAAAATAATAACTTAAA
This sequence comes from Distichodus sexfasciatus, assembly GCA_032718565.1. Taxonomy (NCBI): domain Eukaryota; kingdom Metazoa; phylum Chordata; class Actinopteri; order Characiformes; family Distichodontidae; genus Distichodus; species Distichodus sexfasciatus. The sequence continues at coordinate 1,113,643 of JAVGVS010000093.1, read as the reverse complement.
AATGGATGAATCAAAAGCAAATGAAAAGGAATGATTTGTTCAGGTCACACAAGTCATCTTTATCGTCAAGAAGTAGCCTGTAAAATGAATATTGAACTTTTAAAGGCAAAGGCAAAAGTAGAAGCTGCACAAACCAGAGCCTCCTATGCACAAAAGGAGATTGAAATAAAAGTGGAACAAGCACGTTTACAGGCAACTCTTGATGCACTTAGAGCAGAACAAGAAAAGGATGTGGCTGTAGCAGAGGCTAACGCCTAGAAGCTGGACAGCCGAGCTTGGATCAAAACACGAAAGGAAGCACGGAGCTCGCCGTCACGAAAAATCAGTAAAAACTACGCATTGTTCAATATGTATTGGCGATCAACGCTTACAGATCAAAAACCACTCCAGTGCACGCGAGAATCAATCGATGACAGACCTCTCACTCAACGTGCAGTTTCAAGACCGGGTAGCCAAACTAACCGCCTTCTAAACTATTACACATCAGAATGCGGTCCTGACGGGTCTACGTCTGTTAACTTTAGACCTCTCGAGCCCGTTGTGCAATCAACCCTCAAAACGCCTATGTCAGCTCATGGCTATGTGCCATCGCACCCTACCCATGATCTTGCCAAATACCTTGCTCGCAGTCAACTCATCAGCACTGGGCCTTCTTTTGCTTTGATGATCGCCTATGAACTACTGGGCGTGGAAATCTTCCTTCAAGAGCTTATATCAGGGTTTGGAGTTGCTCCGCAGGGAGAGGGAGCTCGACCTGCTTGTCCGCTACTCCGGCAAAATTCTGCTAAACTAGCTAAACAGATGAAAGCCAGGAACATAATGGTGTCCTGAGGCAGGCGAATGACATGGAGAGACTGAGAGACATACGGCTTACTGAAGCTGTAGAGCAAGCCCTGTTCAACAAAGTCGGTTTTCTAAAATTCACAACCCGAGATCCTTTCAAACTTCGGGGTGATCTCTCAGATTTATTAATGGAACTTGAAGCTGCTAAACTCGATGGATGCTTACCTGGCTTAACTTATTTAGACACATCCAGAGGAATTAAGCCCATTGTTGACAAACTACCGTACAATATACAGGAAAAAGTGGATATCTTATGGCTCGAGATACAAGGCGACCATGGCATTAGCCCTTTCACGGTCTGCCAACTTGATTCATACCTCTCTAAGAACACGACTAGACCCCAGTTTCAGTCTCCACAGTTTTTTTCTAGACAGCACCAGAAAGGAAGTATATTGAGAAGTCTCTAAAGTTCCCATTTCTGTGCACAAAATCCAAGTGGACACTAAGACAAACAAGATGCTGATACTATTAAATCAATCAGTCTCTAACAAGCAATGTCCAAAGTTCATTAATAAACCTCACCCTCTTAAACGGCGTGCCGAGGCTTCAGGAGAAAGGTATTAGATGAGCTGAACAAATTCTGAAGAAGTTCAGTATCTGCTATCGTTGTTGCTCATCCACAGAACATTCGCTAAGAACTGCACAGCAGAAATCGCTGTTTGAGTAACAGTTAACATTTCACATTTCTGGGTTCTTCTTTCATCCAGGTGCAGCTCCCTGGGAGCCTAAAGCGTCCTCTCCCCAAGCACACCACGGCGGGGAGCAAGACAAAGCGGACACCCAAGAAGTCGCTTCTAACTGCACTGAAGTTTAGGAGAAGGAGTGGGGCGCAAGGGAATGTTCACAAAGATAGCTAGCTTTGGTAACGTTTTTCCTCAAGGGCAATAGAGAGCGGATGCAGAAAATGCACGCGATGGATTTGAACAGCAAATCGCTCACTTCGCCGTTTCAGTTCTCTTTGACATGTTTCAGATTCATGGAGAAAGGCATCCCCACACTCTGAAGACATGTTCCGGCTCAGGCAAGTTTCAGGGAAAGGAGAGCTTTTTGGCCTGTAGGAGTTCATCGATGAAACACTGAACTTTCCTTACTCAACACTCCTTGAATGTAACGACATTCCCACAACCGCCTCCGGAGATCCCCACTGAAGCTGCATCGCCATCACGCCCCATTTGAGGCGGATCGCTGACAAGATTCCTCCATTAAAGCCCACAGCTGACATACTGCTTCTTGCCTGCAGGAGACGTACTGAGGGTACACAAGGTCAGAGAGCAAATTAACGGCCCAGGGAATTCTCCATTTGCTCAGAGACTCGACCTAGGCTGGGTGGTAGTAGGCGATGTTTGTCTGGACGGAGTGCACAGACCCCCGGAAGTAGGTACCTACCAAACATACATTCTGGAGAATGGCCGTAATTTGTTATTTCAAATCATGTAACAGCAAAAATCAAAGTCAAGAGACATTCAACATACCTTCCCGAACACTACCAAAGGGTCAGAACATCAGAACAAGCATCCATACATCAGATCATCAGATAGTATAATATACAAGAGATTTTCTATTGCGCAGATGATCATAGTTTGCGCCCATCGATCCAGGATGCACAGTTTCTTCAGATAATGGACTCCAGAGTTTCGCCAAGACAGTGACACAGCTGGTAGGTCCTCTGCCTTCTGTTACGACAACGCTATCGAACAACAAGCGGCTTCCGTTCTACGACCGCCTCTATGGTCACTCAGACGATTTGATAACCCGGAAATGAAAGCCCACTTCCTGGAGTTCATGGAGAACATGCTCAAACGAGGCCACGCAGAGGTAGCACCCCCTCTCTCACCCAACCAAGAATGTTGGTATTGCCTGCTCTGCTTGGAGTCTACCACCCTAAAAGCCTGACAAAAATCAGGGCTAGGTTGACTCTAGCTTCCATTCGAGGGAATACTGAATGATGTCTTGCTTGGCTAGGTCCCGACCTGAACAATAGCTTGGTGGAGGTTCTGATGTGTTTCGAAAGAGCAGGTAGCGTAACAGCGATATCGAAAGCATATGTTTCAATTGTTTTGTTGTTCAGCCCAAACACAGAGATTATCTCCGCTTGTGGTACAAAGATAATGACATGTCTTCAGGAATCAGTTTAATCGCATGTGTGTGTGCACATCTTAAACAGTCCTTCCTTCCGTCGCCAAGGTATGGCCTCAAAAGAGCTGCAGCCGCTGGAGAAGAGGCCTTTGGAAGTGATGTACGCCAGTTTATCGAAAGAGAGTTCTATGTCGATGATGCACTAAAGTCATTCGCTACAGAACAAGAAGCGATCTGCATCTTCAAAAGTGCTCTCAAAAAGCTCTGCTTCATCAAACCTCAGATTACAATAAAGTTACTAACAAGCCCTCTGTCCTGGAAGCCTTTTTCTGAGGACCGGTTAAAGACATGGAGAACCTGGACCAGGCGCTAAGATGTACCGTGCAACGCGAAGTCTCGGCTTTTTATGGAATATAAGTACAGACTGTTAATGCTTAAGTCGACATTAAAGAACAAACCATTCACACGAAGAGGGGTCCTTTTCTTTACGTCAATGGCATTCCACGACTCCACCGTTTTTAGCTCCTATCACAATCGGCGCAGATCGATTTTGAGAGAACTTCTAAGCGGTGACACGGATTGGGACGAAGCTTCTGCCAGAAAACATGAAAGCGGACTGAATAGATGGAAAGACTCTCACTCCAAGACGGTAAATTATTCCAAATACCACGCCCATAGCCACATGTCTTCGACTTCCAGCTGAACGAAGGAACTTTCAGATTTGCTGATGTTTTTTAGAAGCCATTTCTGCAGTCGCATACATCATAAGTAAGCCATTTTTCCAATGCAGAAGTGGGTTTTGTGTTTGGGAAGTCTAAACTAGTCTGCAAGAGTTTCACTGACATCAAGATTAGGAGCTTTGTGCTGCTGTGCTCGCTAGGAAGTTGCAGACTGATTGTATCAGAAATGGACCTTACTTGACAACATTGAGTACTTCACAGACAGCAAAGTCACTCTAGGGTACATTCACAATCAATCACGGAGGTTCTATGTGTTCGTCCATAACAGAGTACAGCGTATTCTGCAGTCATCACGCCCCAGTCACGGAAGTATGTTCCATCCGAGCTAATCCAGCAGATCATGGGTCCCGCTTCTGTTAAACAGCACGCATTGGAGTTCCTAAATGGTTTAAAGGGCCAGCCTTTCTTCTCAATTCGCCTGTCCAACCTTTCGCAGAGCAACATGCGCCGCCGAACCCGCCTTGATGTTGAGACACGCCCTCTGGTGACCGCTTTCAACCTCACTATGTCACAAAAGCACCGATAACGGTTGGGAAAAGTTCGCCAGTTCTCTCCTGAACTATAGCACGGCTTATCCATATCACCCGTCATTTTTATTCCCTGCTCGAACAAATTCTCCGGGTTGTCGTGGGATGGCACCTTGTAGACCTGAAGAAGAGCCAGGATAAGGCCAAGGTGTGCATTGTAAAAGGTGTCCAGATAGAGGCTACACAGAGGAGTTGAAATGTATCAAGGGAAATTCCAAGGCCCTCCAGCAGCCTCTTGAACCACCCTATACCGACGGAGAAGGGCTTTAAGAGTAGGAGGTCGATCGCCTAGTCGGGTCTGGGAATCGAGCATCATCAATCCTTTGATCATTCCTGCTCGACACCATCTTCGCAATTTCCTGATCTGCCACTACCACGAGTCTGTAACATCAAGAAGGCATTTCACAGAAGGAGACAGGATCAGCAGGCTTTTGTTGGGTCGGGCGCCAGCGACATCAGCTCGGTTCTACACAAGTGTGTCACCTGGGCAGAAAGTTAAGGCAAACAGGAAAGTGTCAACAAATGGGAAATCTCCTGCAGAACGCTGGGTGTTCACTTACGGGCGCTTGATGTGTTTGGGCTATGGAAGTGATGACGCTGTCAGCACAAGAGGAGGACAAGTTAATCAAGAGGTAATGTCATACCTCATGTATGTCTACGAGGGCAGTCTATAGAGTTAGTTGAGACTATGAGCACAGATAGTTTCCTTATTAACGCTGAGACGCCTTTGGCGATTCGGGAGGACCCGCAGTCAAGATAAGATCCGATTATGCACTAATTTCACAGTTGCTCGAGAGCTGAAGATGGACAAGACCTGTGTTAACTGACGTGGGAGAACTTCCCGCTCAACACAACTGCTCCTGACCTCAACCGCCACGATCTCTGGCTACGGGCGGTGCCTGGGAGCTGGGAGTGATTGGGATTCCAGGCGATCTCGACCCATGCTCAGAGACTGTGTGTCACAACTCACTCATGAATTTTTACAACGCTATGGCTGAAGTGTCTGCCATTATAAACGCTCGCCTTCTCGCTTTCTGTGTCAACCGACGCAGATTCTCCCTTCTGGTCCCATTACCTTCCTTGTTGCTCACTATGAAGACTACTAGCTTCGCCACCACCGCCACTACAGGTAGACTTTACAAAGGGAACAAGGTTGGAAACAACAATGGAAGCGAGTGCAACATTTGGCCGACATGTTCTGGACTAAATGGAAGGAAGAATACGTCCACTGTCTTCAGCCGCGCCACAAATGGCAGGATAGGAAACCATGTCTTAAAGAAGGAGATGTTGTGTTGCTGAAAGACTCTCAAGTGAAGAGAAATGAGTGGCCATTGTCGATCGTTACTAAAACCTTTCCTGTTAAGACGGACTTATTCAGAAGGTCGGCGAGCCACAGTTCAATGAGGAAACAGAAAGACCTTTTTGTTCGTCTCCATTGCGAGCGCTGGTCCTGTTAAGTCTCCCTGAATACCTTCAAGTATGTGGATTTTTATAATCCCAGGCGGGGAGTGCTATGTTCTTCTTGCTTCTTGCACCATCTAGCGGCCGTTTCTGGTTTTGCATGTTTATATTAGTGGCAGAAGAAGGAGGAACGGGAAGTTGTTCATTCAGTCTTACTGTTGTGACATGGCAGCTTCTCTCTCATGATTTTTGTTATTTTTTGGTGTTTATCCCAGCATTGTCTATGAGTATTTGGTTTGAAGCTATGATATTCCCTGTTCTTATCATATAACTGTTGAAATCCCGTTTTAATCGAGCTTAATGAGGTGTTAAATTCTACATTTTGGTTATGCTAATAGTAACCATATTTGCATATGTAAACGATATGTTGAAGCTATGTTAGCCTTGATTTATGTGAGTAAGACTCTCTGACTCATGTGGTATATTGTCATTTTGCTTCACAAAATTTAAAGAAGAAACAGAAATCAGTAGTTGAAGAGAGAACTTTCACTTGAGTCCTGCTGAGTTTCTTTTCAAACGCTTAACTGTTGGATAGCTAGAGCGCCGTCTAGCAAGGGGCCAAGTACAGTCTGAAAGGTACGATTTGAACGAAGCGATACCAACAACATGTTCAAGCCTATGCAGAACAATGGTATGATCTATAGTATCAAAAGCAGCACTAAGATCAAGGTCTGCAATACATGAAATAAGAGCACCAGGTGATGGTGTGTGTGTCCTGTTTGGTGAGCAGTGTTGTTCTTACATACCTATGAATACGACAGAAGAAAGTTTTAAAAGGATTTGAACGCCCTTAAAAGAACTCAGAAGTGAGCATGTAGCTCATACTCAAGGTTACAGTAGAGAGGGATGGCTTTTTTTTTTTTATTATTATTTTTGGGCAGTTTCAAAACAGCATTAGTAGGAATAGGCAAGGTTTTACTGATAGTACTGATAGTCTTGATGATCTTGGCTTGCTGTGTAATACCAATTATACTGAGACCAATTGGCAAAACAATGAATTCCTTGGTTGGAGTCCCAATACCAATACCAATATCGCCATGTCATGGGACAACCTTTCTAGCATTACCGAGTCTCAGTGCAGCTCTGAGAAAAAGCAGTATGAGGAAGGTGAGGTGTATGTTGACATACTGCAGTCATAGGTATATAAACTCGATAGTATAGTGCTTTTTCAGTTTAATATTATTAGTAATACTTTATTAGTAGTAGAAGACTGCTAAATCAGAATTTATTAGTACATCTTGAGCATTAATTTGCTAAGTCTTTGCTCAAAAAGTAAACCATAAGAACAAGTATATTAGTTTGGTTGATGAACACGCTATATATTCATATTTAGCCGTCTATGCTGGACAGGAAAACCTTAACAAAAAATAGAAAAATCTGAGATATTTCACCTATTTGTGAATCATCACTGCTAAACAGGATCGTGTTCAATAGTAGCCTTGGAAGTCCACCAATGGGACAAGGACCATATGACTGGGCAAACATTTTTCCATGTTTCTTGAATATCTGAAGAATATAAAGGAAATGTAGACGAAATAGGAAATTAATTTGGTTATTACCTCAAATATTCTGATTTCTCCACTAGATTCTAATTGACCAGTTATTGTGCCCAATTCATATTAAACTAATTTAGATGTTTTCCATCTTTCCTCCACATTCCCTCTGCTGACCCTGCCCTCTGCTTACCCATGGCTTTGCCCTGAGCTCCGCCCACTCTGAAGCCCACGTTCTCAGCTCAGGCCTGCTCTGAAGCCCGCTTCCTAAACTCTGCCCGCTCTGGAGCACATGTTCTGACCTCCGCCTGCTCTGGAGGCTGCATCCTGAACTCCACTCGCTCTGGAGCCCACGTCCGGAGCCCTGCCTGCTCTGAAGCCCAGATCCTGAGCTCTGCCCACTCTGATGCCCACTTCCCAAACTCCACCTGCTCTGGAGCACATGTTCTGAGCTCTGCCCACATGCTGGAGGCTGCTCTGAGCTCCACTCACTCTGGAGCCCACGTCCCTAGCCCTGCGCGCACTGGAACCCGCATCCTGAGCCCTGCCTGCTCTGGAACCTGCATACTGAGCTCTGCCCACTGTGGAGCCTGCGTCCCAAGCTCTGCCTGCTCTGGAGCATGCCTCCCAGGCATAATTATCTGCACCCCAACCACTGTCTTCTTCCATGCCTGAGCTCCAAACACAATTGGCCTCTCAGCCTGTTTCTACAGCCCATTAGTGTACTGTTCACCTGCTCTGACTTCTCCAGACACAGCCCCGACCACTCCAACTTCATGCTCCAGAATGCTCAGACTTTCCCTGACATGGCCCTAACCACTCCAACTTCCTCTGTTGCTCTCTCTAGTACTCTGTCTGCTCCTGATGGACCCTCTAGTGCTCTGTCTGCTCCTGATGGACCCTTTAGTGCTCTTTGCCCCCACACACTCTCTAGTGCTCTGCCCGTCATGACACACTTTCCAGTGCTCTCTCTGTGTCTGATGCACTCTCAAGTGATCTGTCTGTTCCTGACACACTCTCTGGGGGTCTGTCTGCCCTTGACACAGTCTCCAGTGCTCTGTCTGCCCCTGACACACTCTCTAGTGTTCCATCTGCCCCTGACACACTCTCTGTTTCTGATGCACTCTGTAAGGCTCTATTTGTTTCTGATGCACTCTCTAGGGATCTGTCTGTTCCTGACATACTCTCTAGTGCACTGTCTGTTCTTGATGCACTCTGTAAGTGCTCTGTCTGTTACTGATGCACTCTAGACACATATTCTGGTGATCTGGTGCTTGCTCAGTGCTCAGGCACTCTGTTCGTTCCTAAAGTGCCTCTGTTCCTGATGTGCACTTTGGCACCCTCTCTGCTTCTGATGTGCCCTCTGGCACCCTCTCTGCTTCTTATTTGCCTTCTGGCACCCTCTCTGTTGCTGGCATGCCCTCTGGCATCCTTTTCTGTTCTAAAGTGGCCTCATGTTTCTTTTTTTGTTCCTGAAGTGGCCTCTTTCACTTTGTTTGCCCTCAGCTTTTGTATTCAACATTCCCTGCCTTCTTCTGTTTTCACTGCAGGGCCAGCCATCTTTGGGCCAGTGAAAAAAGCAGACATTCCCCAGCAGGCTAAGGAAAGGGCTGCACTCTGACAAAGTAAAGAAGTGGAATCTCCTGTCCTGTCTGCAAAAAAGGTGGCTGCTCTGACCCTTTAGGCAAAAGAGGTGCCTGAAGTGTCCCTGCCTGCTCCCCAAAGTTTGCCCTTTGCCTGTCTCTTCCCCTAAAGTAGCCTTGCAAACTCTGGTTGCTCCACAGTCGGCCAATGAGCCCCTGGTTGCTCCCAAAGTGACAGCAATGCTGCATTTGCTCCAGCAACCACTACACAGCCCCAGTCTGCTCCGATACTGGGTAGTTAGGTAAGTGGCAGCAGTCCACTGGATGGAAACTAACTGTCTATGAAGTGATGTTATGCATTTGCAGAAGGAGCCCTATATGCTTGGCAATATAGGCTTTTGCTCTCACAAAGGCTCTTTAATTTAGAAGTTTGTAATAAAAAATGACAAAATATAAATGCAATTCAATATTGAAAGAGGAAAAAAAGAGTCTGGAACACTGATTTGCGACTGGCAGGGCACTGCCGAGAAGCAAGACGTGACGTGATGTGATGCAACAGATGTTATATTTTTCATCCTTATAGCAGTTTTGCACATTCTGGAGACAAACAGCTCAACTACATGATTGTAGAGCAAAACTGAGCGCCCTCATGGGAACTGAGGCTGGGACCTCTCACATTCATATTGGAAAATACACCTCTGGACTAAAGAGCCTTATGTCATCTTGGGCCTAAACAGGAACAAATTTCGAGAAAGTCTTTTGATTATTCAATGTTGAATTAAGGTCGGAAAGGTTACTTTATTGTTGATCTATAAACTTCAACTTTTTAACCAACATTTTAGAGCAATCATATTTACATTTGAAAGGTAATATGACACTACTCTATCTATGGCTATTTTTAATTACTTATTATATTAAGCTCATTATGTAAAAATAATTGTAGTACTTTGTGATAATTTTTTAATAATAGTTGTTAGATACATTAGTACTGGCTAATGTTGGCATCACTAATTAGCGGGATGATAACATTAGCTTAAAAGTGGTGTCAGCGGCAGTGCCATGAGCAGGCAACGGCTAACAGCGCTCCAGCGAATTCAGTATTTATACTCGTACCTCGTTGGTCGGTTTACTTCCATTTGTTTGTGAACGAGCGCCACAAACGTATATCACCTACCAAGCAGGCGCATCCTGCTCAAATCGGGAAAAATGCACAATTCCACCATCAAATCTGTCAGAGACGCCATTTATCTGGGTGAGACATCTGTCCTTCTCTCCAACGTCCACTCACTGGACAACAAATGGATCTGTGGCTCCAGTGTCAAGCCAGTGAAAGCAAAAGAACTGCTGCGCTCTTTTTCACAGAAATGTGGCTGAATGCAGACATTGTGATTCGCCATCGAAGCTGAATGCTATTGGGCCAACATAGCTTCCTTGTTCGGTAAGAGCCGCCAGCAGTTTTGCGCTTCATAAACAAATCCTGGTGCACAAACTTGTTGAAGTGAATCGCCACCAACACAGTTTTTAGTCGTAAAGTGTCACCTGCCGAGATTTCATGGTGCTAATATAGCCTTTGTACCTGCTGCTCTAGCACCACGCCGCTAACCTGGCGCTAGCCAAAATTGTACGGTACATTAACAGCTTCAGATCACGCACCCAGATGGATTTTTCATCATTGCTGGCAACTTCAACCACACAGACCTGAAGTCATTTCTCCCCAAATTCCATTAACATGTAGACTTTGCTACAAGGGAGGAGAACTGCCTGGATAAAGTCTACACCAACATGCGTGGTGCCTACAAAGCAGCAGCACACCCTCACATCAGCTCTTCTGATCATGCTACAATGTTGCTGCTGACTGCATACTCAATATGATGAAACTCACGAGACCTGCCAGAAAAATCATCAGAAAGCTCCGCTCCAGTGGAGCTGTCTCAGCACTCCAGGACTGTTTTGAGTGCACAGACTGGAATGTTTTCAAACAGGCAACAACGCACCATGGCTTTGTTAATCTGGACATGTTTGCAGAATCTGTGACCTGCTACATCAGCAAGTGCATAGAGTGATGTTACCGCCCTAAAGAACATCATCACTAGAGCGCCAATGAAAAGCTCCTGGTTCATTAAAAGTACACAGGTGCATGCACAGCTAGTGAGATGCTGCTTTCTGGTCTGGGAACGAAGCTGCTCTCAGAACGGCCAGAGATAACCTCTCTCACTCCATCCAACAAGCAAAGCGAGCACATGCGAAAAAGATCCAGAAACACTTCAATGACGCAAAAGACTCTCGCAGTTTATGGCAGAGCATCCAGGCTGTCACCAGGGGTACAAGCCAGCACCAAGCAGTTGTGAGGGAGCTGAACAAGTCTTGCACGCAGGGTTTGATGCACTGAACAACATGCACAGGATGAAAGCAACACCTCCCATCATCGACCAGATCATCTCTCTGCCTGACGTGAGAAGATCTTTTACCAAGGTCAACCCACAAAAGGCTGCCGGTCACGACCACATTCCAGGTTGTGTGCTCAGAAACTGCGCTGATTAGCTGTCTGAGGTCTTCACAGACATCTTCAACAAATCACTGAGCCAGATGATCATCCCAGCATGCTTCATATCTACCACCATCATCCCAGTGCCAAAGAAATCTTCAGTATCCTGCCTGAATGATCAATACTCATCCCATCGCTTCCTGACCTCCATCACCACATATGTTTTTTGAGAGACTTGTCATGGCACAGGTGAAAAGCAACCTCCTCCACTCACTGAACTCTCTGCAGTTTGCCTATCACACAAACAGGTCAACTGAGGATGCCATATCCACTGCACTTCACCTTCTCACTTGGACAATAAAGCACTCTTATGTTAGATGGCTGTCTTCATAGACTTGGTTCAGCGTTCAATAGCATCATTCCCCAAAAACTGTGTGTGAAACGAGCGAGTTGGGACTGAGCACCTCACTCTGTAACTGGATGCTGGATTTCCTGTCAGAGAGACCTCAGTCCATCCGAATTGGCAACAACATTGGACTCTTTACACTCCTCCCATCTGGCAGACGCTACTGCAGCATCAGGACTCGATCCAGCAGAATGCGTGATAGGGTTAGGGTTAGCCATCAGACTCTTGAAAACACTGCATGCCCTCACATCTTCCCCACACACACCCGGGATCAGAATCATTCTGTTGCACCTCTGCACTTTACACATCACTGTCGCCAGGATGCATGCTGCTACACGCTGCTATCTCATTCATGCTGCACTGAAAACCACCCTGAAAAAGATGTTTTAAGAATATTGTCTATTGAATATTATAAACTGTACAGTATTACTGTTGCTACAACATTGCCATAACATTTTGCACAATTCTTTTTGCACTGCCTCATTTCTATTTCTTCTACTTTATTTCTAGTTTAAAGTTTATATTTAATACTACATTTCTAGCTTAAAATGTATATTTTGTGTTCTATTCATATATTGTTTATTCCATGTGCCCTAGCTGTTCTTTGTTCCCTATTTCTTGTTGCACTGTGTAAACTGGAGCGACACGTCGTCTCGTCTCTCTGTATATCTGTACAGTAGATAGTAGAGATGACAAAGTTTACTTTGACTTTGGACTTGGACTGAGCTAATATACAATATTACACAGCTTGCAAATGGTGCTAGCTTACATGCTGCTTGACTAATTTACCCAGTGTAGTTAACTAATAAGTTGAGTTAATGAGTTGTCATTTTATCTTAGTCGTTATGTTTTATTTATTTAAATCTTATCTGTTTCAGCTGCTGCTCAACAATTTGACTGGAAGCTTTCCCATTTGGCCTTCAGTATCACTGTTAAAAAATGGCTCCAGAGAGAGAGGGTGGCATTAAAGGAAAAAACATTTTTACCAGGCTTGGTTTGTTGAGGGTTTAGCCGGTTATATGTAAAGTGTTTGTGATGCAATGACTGTTGTTAAGAGCGCTATAAATAATTTGAATTCTGAATTTAAACTTGTGACTGGCGAATTTGAATTAATATGAGTTAATAAATTCTGGATGAATATTATTTGGTATTGTTCTATTTTCAGAATTATATCTTAGTTTAAAATGTTTTACATCCATTTTTTCATTCTGTTTAAATATACTTTGCATTTTCATTGCTTATATTTAACATTTGCAGCTAATGATTCAATTTTAACGCTTTTAATTTTATTGGTCTAACGGTAAGGTTTAGGGAATGTGTATGTGTGTTTAATCTAGTGTATTAAAGTTATAGGGGATGTTGCTTCTAGTAAATAATTAGTAGTACTAGATGTATATCGGCTGAAAGCTTATAGTGACACTTTTTTGGCAAAATATTAACTTTTAGGAATTCATTTGCTTATATATTTATTGATATTTGATAAGTGTAAAATCTGAATTGTGTTCAATTGGTATTGATTACTAAGTAGTTTCAGACGTGGACAGTAACTAAGTAAATTTACTTGAGTACTATACTTAATTACAGTTTTTGAGTATCTGTACTTCACTTGAGTAGCATTTTATTTGGAAACGTATGACTCTTAATTTCCTTCACATTTTTAGTATAATACTGTACTTTTATTTAACTACATTTCTATCAAGGTTCTCAAGTATCATTACTTTCAAATCTGTTTTATAAAGTGAAATGCACTTTTCAAATGTGTTCAGTTGTTTGGCAGGTGACAGTCTATCAGCAATCAGTACGGTTACACTGCCAATTGCAGACTGAACCATAAACCACGTTATGCCGTTTTCTGTATTGATTAAAACATTGTTGCTGTTGGAAAGTCATGAAGCTAGAGGTGTAGAGCTGGGGTTTAAACAGGCTGAATGTTGATTATTTTGTGAGCAGGTTGCATTTACAGCCACAGTGTCCTCCCTGATTAACATATATATGTGCACACACTGCCGTAGAGCTGTGTCAGAACACTACCATGCTGTTTTGTTAAAAATTAACCACGACTGGTTTTCTTTATCAGTTTAGGTTATGTTTCATTCTGTAACATTATACCAGTTCCTTATTCTACAGCTTCTACAAGCTACTCAGAGGCATTAGGTGTTTATAAGTTGCACACGCAACAATGCAGGCAGCATGATGTAATTTCAATGCTTAAGTATTTTAAAACAAGTACTTCAGCATTTAACTTAAGTAAAAAAAATGACTGTATGATCTCTTCTAATTGTATTGGAGTAACGACGGACTAGTGGTATTCGTATTTTCACGTATAATGAAGTTAGGTAATTTTGCTCACCTCTCTGCTTAAAAAAGGAGCTGAAGACTGGCTTTAGGAAAATGGTTGAATCAACATTAATAACATTTCTCAATATAAAATCCCAGTAGCTCCAGTTAAATCAATATTGATTTACTGTCAATCATGGTTTAAAATCTGCCGTTCATGCAACATAAAATATAACGAGCGCTTTCAATTTAGTTTCAATAACGGGCATTAACATAGATACAATATTTCTTCCTGGTGACTGTCCAATGTCGTGTCAATCTGATTTTGCTATTTCGCAGAAGAGGGAAGAGTTGTTCACCACCACAGAGAAAGTAACCCCTGTCAGCTTTTCAGCACCATCAGCAGGGACACGCCGAACAGATTTTATAAGGGAGCCTCTGCCTCATCATCTTCATCTGCTACCTGGCTGTAAGGAAATCAAATCCAAGTCTTGATATTGGGATATTGGGACGAAATCAACTCACTCAACTCTCATCCCAGAACAGAACTTTGCAGCATCCCTGCACACTCCCCACTGTTCTGTGTTTGATGTGTTTATTTACCCGTTCAAACATATGTATGTTTGGGTTCAAAATAAATTAGCTCCTTTAAATAGATGAAAATGAGGCTTTAAAGGTTGATAATTTGCAACTGTGGTTGATTCTATGAATTGTGTTAATAATTTAAAAGTTTATCTCAAATAATCTGTTACACTAATTCTGTGTAACAGATGTTATTTGTCTATTTTTGACAGCTCCTTTTATACATGTTAATATAATATACAATATGCATTTATATTATTATATTATATTATATTATATTATATTATATTATATTATATTATATTATATTATATTATATTATATTATATTATATTATATTTAGTGGTACATTATCGACGTTAACGTGCTGGCGTTAACGTGAGATCTTCTATCGGGCGATAAAAAATATCGCCGTTAACGGTCTGGCTGTGTTGCTGGGAGTTGGTCTATACTACGTAAGCCGCGATGACTTTCACCTGATATTTTAGCGCGGATGTATCAACAGGGCTCAAGGCAGATTTGCACTCGCACTTCAGACTTGCACTGCACGCTCAGACACCTGCATCTTCAGTAAGTGACGTCACTTGTGTGACGTCTTAGTATAGTGATCTATTGGATTAAGATTTTATATTGTACTATTTTATAAAACTATTGTCAGTTTATCCAATAATAAAAATCGTTAATACAGTAGTTGTAAATTACGACGGCGTTTTAGTGCCACCTTTAAAAAATCTAAGATTACGAGATTAAACTCGTAATATTTCGAGAATAAACTCGAAACTACGAGAATAAAGTCGAAATGTTACGAGAATAAAGTCGAAATGTTACGAAAACCTGAAATATTACGAGAATAAAGTCGAAATATTTCGAGAAAAATCACACAATTGCGAGAAACTACAGGATGTGGAGGATCTTATCAAATTATATCAAATCCATATTTACAAATGTATACACACTAAAGAGATTTAATAAACCTTACCTTTTTGACGGTTGATGTTTGCAAGGTCTTCCGTAGAGCTAACTTCACTGGCGCAGACGACGTGCTTTGTACAGAACATATCTTAAACATCTACGTAAAATTCGACTTTATTTTCGCAATTTTGACTTTTATTTCAAAATACTACAATTTTAATCTCAGTATTACTATTTATTCTCGAACATATTTCTGACTTTATTCGTAACATTTCGATTCTTTTATTCTCATAAGATTGACTTATTCGTGAACATTTCGATTTTATTCCCGTTCTCAAAGACTTACTTTTAGTCATTATTTGGGTAGCTAATTTCAAGATTACAGGATTAATCTGATTAAAAAAAATAATCTATGCCCAATTAATTAATTATATATTATATATATATTATATTATATATATTATATATATATATATATATATATATATATATATATATATATATATATATATATATATATATATATATATACATATGGTTCCAAAGGGTTTTGATCAGTGTTTAGGGCTACGGTTGCAGTTTGGACTCTGTGTCCAGGACTGCAGGAAAGACTTGCACCCATTTGGTGGCAGCATTTCTCTGTTTTCTGTGGTGGTTTGAGTTCATTTTCCGTCGCTTTATCTGTTTATCTGTTTATCTGATGCCATATGCTAATCATGAGTTCCATCATAGGTATCTCTGTGTCTATCTCTATCACCTTTGCTCTGTGTCTAGTGTTATTGGTGATTTTGTGCCTCACGTGTCTGTTGGTTTGAGTCTCTTTAATTCCCTCAGTCCTCTTTTGCTGTCATATATTGTTTTACTCCATATACTATTGCACTGAAACTCTCTCTGAAAAGATGTCTAAGAATAAGAATAATGTCTATATTTACAAACTGTACAGTATTACTATTGCTACATATTGCCATAATATTTGCATAATTTTTTGCACTGCCTCTACTATTTGTGCAACTGTTAAACATGTATATATCACTGGTCACTTTTAAACTAACTATATCTGCACACATTATTGAAAAGTATTGCACAGAATGGTTCTCCAATGCTGTTATAATATCTGTACAAACTTAAATTTCAGTCAGACTTTTTAAGAATACACTTCTATTAATAGACTGGATATCGAAATCTTTTATATTGAAAACTGTCACTAACTTCGTGCACATTCAGTAAAAAAAAAAACGGCAATTTCCACTTCTAGCTTAAAATGTATACTTTGTGTCCTATTTATATATTGTTTATTCCATGTGCCCTATCTGTTCTTTGTTCTCTATTTCTTGCACTATGTAAACTGGAGCCACGTCGTCTCGTCTCTCTGTATATCTGTACAATATATAGAAGAGATGACAATAAAGTTTACTTTGACTTTGATGTGTTCCTGCTTTAATGTACTCATTTCTCCAGTTAGTTTCTGTTGCAGTTTGGTTTCTGTTTCTGTTGTTTCTGATAACAATTAAAATGTGCACTTAAGTCTAACTCTGAAATGGTGCAAATGTCTTGTTCAAACATATATGCTAGTTATTGTTGATATATCAAACTTACTGTTGCAGAATCAACTTCACATTCTGTATCTGTTTGGAGGTAATCTGAGCTGCAACATGCTGTAAGAGTCTCTGTCTGATAATTCTTCAAACAACAAAAGGAAGCATAAGCTCCTTTCCCACAGCAAAAGAAAAACATAAGGAGGAATAAGCAGCTAGAAGAGTATTTCTTCTAGCACTGGTGCACAAGCCCCACGAGACTTAAGCTCTTATGTGTTCTGCAATGTACACATCAATAAATAATGCATGGCAGTGTTTGATGCAGCCGTGTGTTGTTCTCAGTACACCCACAAACTGTAATCCAGTGCACCTGGGTCCTTTGAGATAGCTCCCCCAATGAAAGACAATTTACTAAATAGTGCAAATCTACAGCTACAAAACTTGACAACATTTATGCCACCAGATGGCAGTACAGAAATGCAACCACTTACTGCTCTGACAACGTGAATGTGCTGTCTGCATTTCTACTGGACATGTAGCAGACATTTACATTAACATTTTGGCTCTATTTTACTTGCTCAGTCGTTACTGGTATTGTATTTCCTCCAAGTCAAATCAATGTGACTGCCTCTCAAGGAAGACACACATAAGGGGCTTAAAGAGACTAAGCGTTGGAATTACACATTTCACTCGACTGAAAAAAAAAGAAACAGCAGGCAATGATGACAGACATGATTGAGGAGGAGTGCAAGTACACAGTGATGGCAGCCGGGCGAGAGGGAAGGCTGGGAGCCCGACAAGGCATTTTTTGCATAATGACATGTTACTCGTCATTTGATGCTGCTTTGGCCCAAACTCAATATGAGCTATATCTGTTTACAAGCACTCTAAGTAGCCATTCAGTCTGTATTCATGAGACATCATTTAAGGGTTCCCAGCTGGAAAACTGAGAGGCAAATTAAAAAACAAAGGATCTTTAGAGGCTGGAAATAAAAGTGAAACAGAGCATAAGCTCTGACAAAAAGAAGTGTCAGTTAAAGATAAAGATTAATCAATACCCAGAGACGCACAGCTGTAGTTTAGTGCAACGAGCAGCTGTGATTACGAGGTGATGTGAGCATCCACACATACTTTTTCTCAGAGGTGATGGCTAGATAGTACCATCCTGTTCACAGTCAGCTTAAGTGCTTTCTAATAAAATGAGTATGTTCGAGATGCTCATAATTTATATGTATTTATATATGTAAAGACGAATAAGTACCATGATGTAAAATAGTAAAACATGCAGCAGTATTAACTTAGTGAATTGATTTTCCAAACATTGATATAAAGTGATATAATTTCACTTAATTATGTAATCATGTAATTAAATATACTAAATAAACATAAAGAGTCTTTACGTTTGTATAATGTTTTATTTATGTGTATGGACAGAATCTCTTGAATCTATAAAGAGAAATTCTCTGAGGATATCAGCATATTTTTTTCAAAAATGCATCTAAATACAGACACACAGAAGCTGCAAAACAGGCCACTTGATGGCAGTCAAGAATAATTTTTGAGAAAGCTGAAGGCGTTTGGAGATGGATCAGGCTACATTTGTCTTGTTGCATGACAGGCTTTAGGGAGATGAATTTGTTCAGAGCATCAATAATGCATGTGACATAAGACAATGTAAAAGTGACCAAGAGCAATATCCAAATCTCTCATATTGGACAACAAGAAACAAACAAAAGCGTAGAAGCTAAAATCACTTCTAAAGTCTATTTAGTAGCATCTGAAAGTGCAAGTGAATGATTATTTGTCATTGTAAACACACCACAACACAACACACAGTGTAACACAACAAAAGGTGACCTCTGCATTTGACCCATCCATGAGCAGTGCTTGAGGATAGTACCCTGCTCACGAATTTGAAGCTGAAACCTTCCGATCACGGACAAACACCCTAACCATTATGATACCATCTGCCATCTAAAGGATTTACCAGGATGATTGGTACAGCACTCAGTTTCTCCTTTAATAGTGGTTATTGTGGAAATTTTCTTATTTTATTTCAAACATTTATGTATCTTTTTAAATCATTTTAATACAGATTGCTCTGTACACTATCTTGTAAAATGTTTGATACTTTCATTATGTCCTCTTATAATACTGTATATGCTGATTCTGTATATAATGTAGAAAGATTACACAATATAAAGTTGCATTACAATAATCAATATACACAATAATAAAAGCTGTTGGGATTCTGTTTTACTTTATTGTTATAGTTCAACAGACGTGTGTTTATAAAACCATTTTCTTAAAAAAAACAAAAAACAAACATTTTATTCATTTATTTACAAAATACTTCATCACAAGCAGAATTATTTGTCCAACCTTCTAATGAGCAAGCCTGGAGTGACAACAGCAATAAAAATGGCAAGAGGGAAAAATCTTGAGCAGAGTGGAGATGGAAGGGAGAAATGGAGGAGCTCTGCTGTCTGATGCCAGAAAGTGAAATCGTTCAACACGTTCTGTGAGAAGGCAGGTCCAAATGGGCTTTTGTCATCTGAGAACAAAAGCATTTCAGTTTAGTAAATGATCCTCTGCACATTGAAATGTGCATCTCTCTCTCTCTCTCTTGCTTTCTCTCTCTCTCCCTGCATCTCCACCTCCGAGGGACACGACCTCTTTCATGCGGATGCCCTTGAGGCAGAAACCGTGAACCCCTCATTAGTGTGTGTGGGTGAAGCGTTATTGGCTATAAAAGTGTTCAGCCTCCTCCTCCTTGGCCACATGGTGATGTTTGGACTGCTGCTCGCCCCACAGGTTGATTTAATTTGTGGTGGCCTGCTTGGGCTCGCTTAAAAGGAACAAGAAGAGAGATGCTGAAGCTCTGGTCTCCTTCTGTCTTTCTGCAAGTCCACTGAGTGTCCCTGCAGCTGGAATTAGCACACACTCACAAGAACAGAAAGACTTCAAATGTCAGTGTGTTTGTGTAGAAATGTAAGCAATTTAAAAGATACCACAACATACACTATTGTCAGTATTGTATTTTAATATGTTTCAGTGTGTAACCTGAAAGAAGTAGCTTATAGGAACTTATCTGCTGTGGGTTATTATCCATATAAATAATTACAAAAAAAGCTAGTTTTTTGCCATACTGTTCCTCAGTTTTACTGGTTGTGTATTACTTTGTGTGTGTGTGTGTGTGTGTGGTGTACTTGACATGCCACTCACATGGGGAAAAGCCCCTGTAACCTGCTCCACTGCTATCTTCCCTTTAATTCCACACTTGCTGTCTGAAGTCCTTCAGAGGTGTCTGTAATCCTCACTTATTTTCTTTTCTGTGACGCGACATTTTCTGATTCCATTTGCCTCCACTGTCAGCTTTCAACATGGAGGTCAAAAATCTTCCCAGAGCAGACGGCTCAGAACCAGCAGTGTGTCCTGCCCCTGATGAGGCACCTTGCACCTGAGTCTACTTTACTTAGAGTCCTCCACTACAGAAACAACTGCAATACCTCTTTATCAACTCTACAAAGTAATCACATGGAAATATGAATTTGGGATTGTATAATGTCAACATATCCTAACCACTAGACCACTACCACAAATGAGCAATGAAGAATTTAATTGGGATTGTGAATTAAAGTGGAATTATTAAAGTGAAAGTGAATCATTTTGACATAGGTTAACGCTGTGAAGCCAAACTCCGCTGCGGTCAATTCTACAATAATTTTAATCAGCAAACACAAGTACAGTCCTAGAAGCTGTCTTTTAACAAGTAAATTCATAGTAAGATTAAAATACTAAATACGATTAATAATACTAAAACATGGGATTTACATTTATAGGAGCAAATAGAGTGCAGAATAATTACAGAATGTGATGCTTAGAATAAAACAATATACAGAAGTCAATAAATAAAAAAAATATTTTATGTATAATCTACTGTTACAATCTCACAGTTGGCCTAAAAATGCTGACTGTCTTTGATTAGAATTGTTTACCCTGATATGTTTCATCAGCGTTTGTAATCACCTGTGTCTTCATCTCTTGGTGTTTTGTGGAGATTTTGTCTGTTTGTCTTCATGACTGGCTTGTGTGGTTTAGTGAGTTCTTTGTTCATTCAGAGGAAACACTAATGGTTCCTTTTAATTTATTTTTTAAATAAATGTATTTCACTTAATCCAACTCTGCATTTGCATCCAGCCTCTGTGTCCTTACACTGTGACAGTGATGTCCACATCCATTACTTCAGAAATTTCCAAAAATAAACAGTATACTATTGAAACATTTTCAGCACTTAAGAAACATTTTAAAAACGAAATCACATCCCCCGACAGTATGATCATTCACACCCCGGAAGGTGTTTAAATGACAGTGTTGGAGCAGTTTCAGCAGGTGTGAGCAACGTTGGTGAGGACGGAGGATTCGGGTGGGCCTGCTCTGTCTGATGTTATCTCTCCAGCTCTAATTCTCAGGAGTGCAGTCAAAACTGCAGGGAATTCACATGTTGTATCTTGGCCCTTTCCTGCCTTACTCTTCAATACTCTCCGTCACTCTCATGCCAAGGCTCTGTCTCTTCCTCACTCACATGTGGACAAGGTGTGTCGGAGTCGTGTTCTCACTATTTCATTCAAATCAGCTTTATTTATTTATAACTTCTCCTCTTTGACAAACAGGTGGAGTTTTTGCAGAACTGTGGTTCTTCAGCCAACTTTTATCATGAACTGTCAGGGAATATCTGTCTACACACATGGAAGTCTGGTAAATACTGCACATGAGGCATGCATCTTCCAGAAAATTCCTATTTTCTTTTCAGTATGTAAAAGACTCTTGGTTTACAGGCATGCAAATTCAAATTAAAACACTTAGTGTCAGTATCATTTTCTGAGGTGGATATGGGAGTGTGGAATAGCTGATCCGGAAACAGTTCTGACCTGAGCACAACTTTTAACCCCAACCGGCTGCAGGTGGACCGACCCTCTCATTAGCAGGATGAGTTGCACATTACTGCCGTTTGAGGTGATTGCACTCTGCCTGTGTAAAGCGCTTTTAATATGTACTTAGTATCATTTTAATACACATTAAACTTTTAATTCCTCAACATGACCATCACAGATCTGTTAATATGAGCTCTTGCCTGGCTCTGTGCAGTGTTTTATCTCTCTATTTGACAACTTTAATTATGGTTCCACTCAAATTCATAACCAGGTTATAAACATTTTTTGCAAATCAATTTTTAGGTCATCCCTTTCAGACTTCTCTTACTGCAGCTGGATTTGTGTGAAGGCTTTTTAGTAAAGGCTTCTATTTTATTCCTCTTTTCTTGTTAAAACTGCTGCTGCTGTTCTAAAA
The DNA here is from genome assembly GCA_032718565.1 of Distichodus sexfasciatus. NCBI lineage: Eukaryota > Metazoa > Chordata > Actinopteri > Characiformes > Distichodontidae > Distichodus > Distichodus sexfasciatus. The sequence continues at coordinate 1,091,374 of JAVGVS010000093.1, read as the reverse complement.
CCTTATTTTGGCTAAGGAGTCTCTGAATGGAGCTTGTCTTTTATTGCACCAGCACATGCAGCAAACTCATTAAAACACCATTACAGCCTCATGATCACTCAAATAATCTTACTTTACTCACAGGGGTGATGCCAATGCTCCTCACTCACACTTCATTCATTTAGTCTCTCGAGGTTATAAACATGTTGGTGCCATTCTTCATGCATATCACACTGTGTGTGTGTGTGTGTGTGTGTGTGTATGCTGCCTGGTCTCAGCTGTGCTGTAGTATTTCTCTTTGAATGGAATCCCTCCTTTGCTTTCTCTCTGCAGAAGGAGGGAATATGAAGGCAATAAAAGTGCGGGTCTGGAGCTGGCATGAGTCCAAATGCATCAGGGCTTCATTGTGCTCGCTGTGCCGTTATTCCCACCTGGCAGCTGCACGATGTCACACCTGAGCTATTGCAGCCCAGCACACAGATATATGGCTATAGTCTTTCATATGTGAAGTTTTTTGCCACGTCATTTGTTTTCATTTTTACTGATGTGGGTCATTTGACAGTTTGGACTACTTTCAGATTTCATGCAAACAAACAGCCATATGTCATGCTGATAGACAAATTCTAACTGCCAGAGGTTTTTCCTTTGCCTTTGTACTGAAAGTCAAGTATATTTTTGCATTTGTCTTTTAAGCTCTTTAGTTGTAGTCAAATTATTAAATGCGTGTGTGTGTGTGTGGCCATGTATTTATCGCATTGTTGGGACCTTTTGTCCCTTAAAATCACTTTTATCAGTTTTTTTGGGCTTTGTGGGGACATTTGAGAGGTCCCCATGAGGAGAAATGACTTTATAGAAAATGTGCTTGTTTTATTTGAGAAACTAAAAGAGGTAAACGATGTGCTTTTGATTACTGAGGTTAAGGTTAGGGTTAGGTGTAGGTGTAAAATTATGCACTTTAGTCATTATGGGAGTCTATGAAAGGACTTCATAAAGATTGTAATACAACACTGTGTGTGTGTGTGTGTGTGTGAGTGTGTGTAAAGTTTGTGGGCAAGGTTGTGGGAAGCTTAATGACCCTTAGTATTTTTTAATGTTCAGTTAAGGTAAATTTGCGGTATTAAAGGTGAGACCTCACTATCATAGCATAATGTGTGTATTGTGTGTTTTTAATGTGTTTAATTTTAGTCATAATATCTGTAATAAATCAAACACAGCTGAGCTTGAGCAGCAAAAAGTAAACACTGTGTTCTGTTGTTCTGTAACACATGTCTAAATGTCCAGTGTCAAATAAAATGAAGAATGATGCAGAACAAAATGATAAAAAAAGAGGAATTTAATATCACTCCCAGGCATCACTTCACCAAGGATGTTTAAGCACTACAAATCAGTCAGGATTTCAACGTTTAAAGTTGAATTGGTCCCAGGCTAGAGGCTAGATGAATTTAAAAAAGTGACTGCTTCCTAACCTTCTTCTCCATCGCCAGTTCATCATTTCTGGATCTTTTTTGTCTCGTAGTTTGACTAAATTCAGCTTTAAAAACCTGACTCGGTTCATGTTCAATGTTAAAGTGTCTGGGTTGAAGTGGTTGTGGAAGTTAAAAGCTGAATAGTTGTGACTAACTATGAAGGAAAGAGATTGTAAGTTAAAATCAAAAGCTTTTGATGAAAACTTCCCTTTAAGCTGCGACTGACTCCATCCTGGTAAGAAATGAGCTGAATGATCCTGATTACTCAGAGCTCCGGGGGCCAGACTCCATCTATCACAGGAGCCAGCGATTAACCTTTGCTCTTTCTCTCCAGGTAGAGGAAAAGCACATTTTTTCTCTTTATCATTCCCTGTGTCTTTCCACTAAGCCTATTTTACCTCCACCTTTATCTTTCATTTCAGAACATTCTGCTTTAGACCTGCTTTCCTCTCATATTCTCCTGTAAGTCCCAGGGAAAAAGAACTTCATTTCTCTTTCTGTACAGATGGCTCAGATGATGGTTGAAAAAACATGAAACTGAACAAAGCAAGTTTTCTTCATGTGAAGAAAATAATTTTGAATTTTCCAATGATACATTGACAAATTGGTTAAGAAAAGATGATACATAGAAAGAAATACACTCTGCAAAACATGGTGATATAAGTCATTTGTGAGCCATTTAAGCTATTACAAATCTCAATATCTGGTTTAAATGATCTGGATGGTAAACAGCATGAACACCTTTTTAATTAAAGGTTTAGGCATCATAAATGAACCATCACCTCTAGATTGTGCACTATTAATGAACTTTGGCATGTAACGGGAAACCCAACTCACTCCCGTGATATGAGGAAGACAAACTGATGAGGATGGAGGGTATGGACCGTGAAATATTAATGCACAAATTAAATTTTGCAATGAGGTCTTAGAGATAAGCATCCAGCTAAGTTATTATTATAATGAATTATTATTTAAAACTTTCAAACACATTTTTAGCTCATCTATAATTGGGGAACGTTGACACCTGCTTTTTTTGAAGATAACATGTTAAATTCTTTAGTGTTTTAAAAAAAATCCTTGTAGATATGCCAAGACTTTGACCTGCAATGGAGCTCCAGCATCAGAACCATTGAATAGGTCACATGGAAATGGTAAGATTACATTAAAAATACAAGAAGTCTTGATTGAGGAGTGGCTTAAGACTTTTGCACAACATTGCATTAATAACATACAGCAGATGTTAAGTTATCAAAAAAAAAGCAATTGTTAAAAAACAAATTACTAAAGCACAGAAGATGTACAATGAACCATCCCTAATCCATTCACACAGAGATACAACAGTGGAACAGCAGTTGAGCTCTTCAGCTGATCTCGTAACTATTTTCTGATGCAGCAGCACATTCATATAATGGCAGGTAGGAAAGGACAGAAGCAGTGAAATAAGCAATATGAGTGATAATGCAGTTTAAAAAAGACAATGCAGAGAGAAGGGAGCAGGAGACACAGGTAAGTAAAGAGAGAAAGAGAGAGAGATGAGGATGAAGCTTTGTGAGATTCCTTTTCTCTTTCCTCTGCCTTTGTGATTGCACTCGTTCTCTCTTTGTGCTTAAATCTGCCTCCAGGATTAGACTGGAACTCTGTTTCCTCTTTAGAGCTGAACACACTGCTGTTATTCTGCTACTGAAGACTTTTATTAATCTGAGCTCTTGCCCCAGAAGTGGAGAGAAGAAACGAAGTGATGGAAGTTTAATCCTCTGTTCAGATGCTGCAGTGTGACAGTGAAGTGCAAGAGCTTTACTCAACTCCACTCAACCTCCACCTACTGATCCTGTCAGCATTCACATGTTTCCGACTCATCATTCATGCAGCAAACCAATACAACTAACTTGGTCTAATGCCTTCTGTATTATCATAAATGCATTGTCAGCACAGTCCAGAATGAAAACCGACTGCAAAAAAGATCAAGCCTCTGAAGAAACTGGATCATGTGGAGTGTAGGGTTATAATTAATAATTAAATACATGTTAGCTCAGGGTTTATTGATTGTGCTCTAAATACTTCAACAACTCATCAGTAGAGTAAGAAGTAAAAAATGTTATAAATCCAAACACCACCTTTACCACTACCTTCCATTTCATTATTTATACACCTGACAAATCAGGATTAAGCCTTACAGCATTTTAAATATAGCACTCATACTGGAACTAAAGCCCCATCGCAGGGACTTTTGAAGAAGCTAAAAAATCATGAAAATAATTAAATGTACATATGTCATAGTACAGATGTAATCTTAAGAATCTGTGTGGTTTGTATTTATTTTAAGTCTGATTTTGGACCAAATTCAATACTTTTATATGTGGAAGTTTACATGTGGCACCAACTAAATCCTTTTGGTAAAGTCAATCATGCAATGCCATTGTTTCATTTATTTTATTTTTTTTAAATAGTATACTCCTGAGCCCTCACCAATCTCACCCCTACGTCAAGCAGTGTTATAATGTTATGAGATGTTGTAGACTAGTGAAAACAGGACTGAGTTGGTGACGCTCATTATACATTTGCCGTCTGAATTCTGCACTCCAGTGGCTCTTAACGTTCATGTTTCATTTGGAGTATTAAAGGATTTCCTTCACAAGATGTGCTACTTAAGAGCATTAAAAGATGCATTGTGACAAACAGAATCCTCCTGACTGACTTAAGTCCTTTCTTCAGATGTTCTCCTACATTTCTTAGTGAGGGAGGTTGTCGTTCATTGTGGAGAGGATTTCTCCTTGTTTCACAGTTCCTCTTGATGAGGAAAACCCGTCAGAAACGGTTCTGCCTCTAATCTCATGTTAACGTTCACTTTCTTCCTCTACCATGAGGGCTACTGTTGGCAGCGTTCTGTCCCAGCAGGGATAACTTCAGCAGATTTCACCTCCAGCGGGGGTAAATGCATATATGCATCTCTGTGATGAAAACAGAGGGTTTATGTCCTACTTTATCATTAGTTTATTTGCCTCTCTTAGCAGCAACACTTTTTCAGCATGTACTCAACACACTCACCAAAGGGAGAATCTGGATTAACAGACATGAGAATAAATCATGCTGGTTTATCAGTCACTCATCTTAGAACTGACCAACATGTGTATTAAATGTCCATGCACCCCAGTTGCCCAGTCTTGGCTCCTCTCAAGGTTTTTTCCTGTTAGAGGGAGTTTTGAACTTAATAAAACTGAAATGAATTAAAGAATTATAGTTGATGATGGAGACTACTATGATGCATTTTCCTAATTTTACATCTCACCTCTTGCATTCCTACTGCCCAGTTTAACAATGTTCTCAACCTGTCAGATATCAATAATCCAAAGTATACACCCCTCCTAAGTCACACTCCTCCCCCTAAATCCACAATATATATCAGAGGCTTTAGCAAGTTAAAATAGATCAAATGTGATTGATTATTTCTAATAAAAACAGTTCTGTTCTTTCTTTGATCAGAGGGAGGACTGAGTGTGTCTTTTTTGCTGGATTTTGTGTGATTTGTATGTGAGGGTTGTGTTTGCATGTCATGTTTTATTATGGAACTGGATGAAGCTGATTGAATCCAATGCCCAAGCCGAGTCACAGTTTAACCTTTCACTAAACATTTTGCTCTACCTCCATTCAGCTCTGTGCCTCTTGACTCTCCACCCTTTTCACTGTAGCAAAAGGAGGAACATTTAGAAAAAATTAAAATGCAACACAGTTTTTGATTTGATCAATGCTGAGTAAGTGAATAAGATCAAATGAGACTTTTAACTAAAAGAATTGTTTGTGTGTCCACATAATGACAGTATCACTCACATGCTGATGTGTTGACCCCCACATCTGTCCATCTCTTTTCAACAGGGGCAAGATTGACTTGGTTGTCTGACCTTAATTGTGTCTCATGATTTTTCAATTTTGCAGAGAATAAGAACTGTAATAAAACTCTTCAGGATTCTTCATGAGCTGAATATTCAGTATTTTCTGAATGTCTCATTTGGTCCAGGAGAAATATTCTGTCATTTACTATGAAAATGCACACACAATCACACTCTCACTCAAATCTTACGAATCAATTTAGAGTAGATCATTAACCTATAGCACATGCTTTGTGGACTGTGGGAGAAAACCTGGACCTGCACCTGGAGAAAACCTATGCAAACACGGGGAGAGCATATAAACTCCACACACAAAGGCCCTACGGCCGACCTATTGATCGAACCCAGGACCTGCTCGCTGTGAGGCAGCAGTGCTAACCACAGTGCCACCCTGCTGAAATCATTATATATTTGTAAAATTTTGTATTATTATTGAACTAACACTCTGTCCCCAGTTAAAAATGCTTTTGTGTCCAATGCAGATGCTTCCAGTTGTACACAGGGGTCAGATGGGGCAGTTATAATAGTTATAACTGAGATTCACCTTGATTTTCATTTCTATTTAGAGTCTAACTTTCTGAGAGTTAGTTAAGGTTCTCTTCTAGAAGATGTATGTATGCACTGTATATTTGGTGAACTGCTCAAAAGCTGTTAAACTGTAGTTAAACTGCTCATTTTTGTAAAAGGTTTATACATTTAATGAGAACAACAGAAACCAATGGGAAACTTATCACCAGAATGCTGAAAGATTTTTTTTTTTAGCTTTCAGTAAAGAGCTTTTGGCCACTCAAACACACATGAAACGCTTCCACAAAACAAATCAAACCACTCAAATCAAATCTACTCTCTCTCTCACACATACATTTACATTTAGAAGCTCTTATCCAGACTTTCATTCCCTAATTTAAGGGATACTCTCCCTGCAGCAGTCTGGGGTTAAGGGTCCTGCCCAGTGGTGGTAGTGCAGCCTCTTGGACCTCTTGGAGGCGGGTTAGAGGTTTTAATTTTGTTTGATCTCAACATGACCAATGGAGGTCTGAATTGAACTTCAGTTCTGGAAATCTTACAGTTTACACAGACCAAAAACGAGTTCATATGAATTCTTACACATATAAATGAGCATTTACCTTAACTGCATGATTGTCGGAACATTTAACAGTCTAAGATGAGAATAACCATCGCATCACCTCTATAACATCCACAACAGTTTCAGTCACTGCACTTTGCTAAATTGTAATACATTCTAATGATTGTTGATATGCATGTTGACAGTAATATTTAAAAAAATTATCATGTAAAAACAAATGAAATGCAAACAAAATGAGAAGTCTACACACTTGACATTCCTTTATTTCTTGTAATGTAAAAAATGAACCAATAAAATCAATAAAGGGTATGTAATTGAAATATTAACCTGGGTAGACATTTGAGGACAGAGTGACAGGAAAGTCCTGATTTTATTGTTTTTCATTTAGAAAAATTAAAATAAGATTTCAGTCTCCTGAACAAGTAAGGTTTCCACAACAAACAGTAAAGAGTTTATTTAAAAGTGGTCACATTTACAATTAAGCTGTATTTATTTTTACTTTCATAACTCTACTGGATAGACACTATACAAGTATGCACTGAATTCACAATACGGAGCTTTATTGCCAAGCTTTATTTTATTAAAATAACTCCAAGATGTTTTTTCTCATAGAAACACTCGCACAATATTGTGATTTTATTATCACATTATTTCATTTCAGTTCTGTGATGCTGTAAGCCACCTGGACTTGTGGATTTGGAGAAGTAGATCACCTCCCTTACAACCAACAGAAAGCTTTAAAGAAAAACTGAAATGTGTGATGAGGAACTGTGAGCTGATTGGCTGAAATGTGTGATGAAGAGCTGTGAGCTGATTGGCCGTGAACAACAAGCTCCTGGCTGAATGCTGCTGCTGTTAGTTGAGGAGCAACACTAATGAAAAATAATGGTGTCATCTCTCACCCATATTGCACTTCGCTATTAGATTTTACCTGCTATTGAAACTGTGTGTGTATGTGTGTGTGTGTCTGAATCGGGGTCGCTCTCTTTATGTAATTGGGTTTGCCTTGTACTCATTGCTACAAATGCGGCCCTGTGGGACTCTGGCTGGTGGCTGCAGGTTCAAGATGAGGGGATTGAGGGGGTGCGTTTTAGAATGGGGGGATTGGTGGGGTGGGGGTGTTTGGGGACAGCGGTGTAGAGGGGCTAGGGTTTGGGGTTGTTGGGACGTTGAGGCAAGGGGATTTTAAGTGTGTGTGTATGTGGGGAGGTGCATAGAGACAGCGAGCACCTCTGGCTAAGCTTGTTAAGGAGGACGATAGCCGCTGTTATTGAAGGGATGGGAGCAAAAGAGATTAAGTGGGGGCAATAAAGATGATGGCTTAACCACACTGCACATCCCTCACAGGTATAATAGTCGATGCCACGCCAGCCATGATTCAATTACTTTATAATCTAGTAAACAGGATATGAGACATGACAGATCGGTTATTAACTTCTGCACAAAGCTGCTGATTACCTGCATGTCAGATTCTACCTGATGCCTGTAAAAGCAATTCCGCCATTTAGCAATTCAAGAAAACTGTACTGTTGCAAGCAGAATTCCTTGTAGTGCTGAACAGGAGAGCAGTTCAATGCATTTACTGCCTCCTGTTGTTCTCAGTAAGGAAGCAAACACAAGGTTGATTCACTATATTTTGGGACCTGAGTTTTGGAACAAAGTTTCATTTTCACAAACCATCTAATATAACACTAATGTAACATCTCATATAACACTACATACTTCATTTCCATGTCTCCTTTCATAGTTTAAGTTGCATTCAAAAAATCCCTTTTCACTTTATGTTTGGACAGAAACTCTTTTCAGTAACACACAATAGGTAGAAGGTAAAACAGCAAAAGGATGTGACATGAACAGTCTACACTTTTTGTGTTTCTTTTTCCACAAGGTATTTTTAAAGTAATGCACAGACTCATGATGAGTTGCTATCCGTTGTTATTAGATGCCTTAGATGCAAAAACTGCATCGTAATGTTCATGTTTAGTCACATTAGCAGCATTATGCAGAGAAATACTCAAATAACTGTTCTCTGATGATGTTTTTATCAGAAACTGTGAAACTGGGTTTGAGCCTCCCAGTGTTTTTTTTTTTTTTAGAGCAGGCAACAGCGACAGAAAATGGAAAGAAGCTGCAGAAGTGAACTGAAAGTGAGTGAACATTGTGAACACACTACACCACAGCACACAGTGCACCACAACAAAATGTGACCTCTGCATTTGACCCATTTGTGAAGAATCAGTGGGCAGCTAAGAAGGGCAGTGCCTGGGGAGCAGAGCTGGGGGACAGTATCTTGCTCATGAGTACTTCAGTGGTAACTTTACCGTTCTGGTATTCGAACCGCCGACCTTCTGATCACGGGTCGAACACCCAAGTGTGAGGATTTCTTTCATTCACAACATTTACAGTGAGATCTGGTCAACTCATGTAACCTGATTTGGGCAGGTCTGTTTAAATTACAGTTCATATTTTATCTCATCTTACAATTTTTCTGTTCTTTAGCACAAAATCCTACAAAGCTTAGGGAATGTGGGAAACCTTATGTTCAGTGTATGTTTGACCTCCAGTGCTGCACTGCACACGAGCAATCGTCAAGCTTTTAATTTACACTAAGGAAAGGAGAAACTCCTGCACTTCATTCAGAATTGTCTTTCTTTATTGGAAAACCTTCTCATTTAAATGATTATGCTTTAATTGAACCTTTAAGGGCAGCAGCATGCTGCTTTATACTGTGAGCACTTCACATTTACTCCAAAGAAAAGCAACAGTTTTACTGGGTTTAGTAGGTCAGGCTGCTTTTATATATCACATTACTGTCAGACTCTTGAAATAATGTTTACAGGGAGAAAGGTCAGCTCAAGTGGTTTAGTTACTGAAAATCACGCAGCAAAACCCTGAAGCTCAGCCAGTTCCTTTATCTGGTTTCATAAATGTGGCATTGGATGCAGCTGATCTGGATGAAGCTTCCAATCAGATTGGAAAAATGGCACATAAACAAAAAGTGAAAAAAGTGAAAAAATGACAGTAGGCAGTTTTGACAGTTTGTAAATATAGACATTTTTCTTTTTCTTAGACATCTTTTCAGAGAGAGTTTCAGTGCAACATGAAAGAGATGCACATGCGCAGCAACGGTAAGGTGTAAAGTCCAGAGGTGCAACAGAGTTAGTTCACAGTCCGGGTGTGTGTGGGGGGGAGTGTGAGCGCAGGTAGTGTGTTCAAGAATCTCAGGTCTTGTGGGAAAAAGCTATCACGCATTTTGGTGGAACGAGTCCTGATGCTGCGGTAGCATCTGCCAGATGGGAGGAGTGTAAAGAGTCCATGTGAAGGATGTGAGGGGTCGAGCACAATGCGGGAGGCCCTCCTGATGCAGCGTTTGTGAAAGATGTCCTGCAGTGACGGGACAGACACTCAGATGGTGTTGCCAGCTGCTTTGACAGTCCGTTGTAGCCGCCTGATATCGGCAACAGTGCTGTTACCAAAACAGACAGAGATGCAACTGGTCAGGACGCTCTCTTTGGTGCCCCTGTAGAACACGGTGAGGGTGGGAGGAGGGAGGTTGGCTCGCTTCAGCCGTCTCAGGAAGTGGAGATGCTGCTGGGCCTTTTTGGTGATGGAGGTGGGGTTGGTGGTCCAGGAGAGGTTGTCTGAGATGTGAACTCCCAGGAACTTGGTGTTTTTTACAGTCTCAACCGTGGAACCATGGATGCTGAGTGGTGTGTGGGTGGAGCGGGTTCTCCTGAAGTCAACGATCATTTCCTTGGTTTTGTCCACATTAAGCGACAAGTTGTTCTCACTGCACCAGGCAGCCAGCCACTGAACCTCATCTCTGTATGCCGACTCATCACTGTTGCTGATGAGCACCACCACGGGCGTGCCGTCGGTGAATTTGATGATGTGGTTTGAGCTGTGCAGGGCAGTGCAGTCGTGAGCTCTTGTGCTCAGTCTGATGGTGCTAGAAACGTTGTTGCCGATTCGGATGGACTGAGGTCTCTCTGACAGGAAATTCAGTATCCAGTTACAGAGTGAGGTGCTCAGTCCCAAGTCGCTTGTTTCACACACAGTCTTTGGGGAATAATGGTGTTGAACGCTGAACTAAAGTCTATGAACAGCCATCTAACATAAGAGTCTTTATTGTCCAAGTGAGAGAGGAAAAGGTGAAGTGCAGAGGATATGGCATCCTCAGTTGACCTGTTTGTGCAATAAGTGGGGGAGGTTGCTTTTCACCTGCATCTCCACTTCCTGAGACAGCTGAAGCGAGCCAACCTCCCTCCTCCCACCCTCACCGTGTTCTACAGGGGCACCATAGAGAGTGTCCTGACCAGTTGCATCTCTGTCTGTTTTGGTAACAGCGCTGTTGCCGATATCAGGCAGCTACAACGGACTGTCAAAGCTGCTGGCAACATCATCAGAGTGTCTCTCCCATCGCTGCAGGACATCTTTCACAAACGCTGCATCAGGAGGGCCTCCTGCATCATCCTTGACCCCTCACATCCTTCATATGGACTCTTTACATCCTCCCATCTGGCAGACGCTACTACAGCATCAGGACTCGTTCCAGCAGAATGCATGACAGCTTTTTCCCACAAGCCCTCAGACTCTTGAACACACTACCTGTGCTCACACTTCCCGCCACACACACTCGGATCGTGAACTAACTCTGTTGCACCTCTGCATTTTACACCTCACCGTTGCTGTGATGCGCATGCTGCTATACGGATCTCTTTCACTGAAACTCTCTCTGAAAAGATGTCTAAGAATAAGAAAAATGTCTATATTTACAAACTGTACCTTGTGCTATTGCTACAACATTGCCATAATTTTTGCACAATTTTTGCACTGCCTCTACTATCTGCACAACCATATATGTATACATGTATATATCCCTGTTCACTTTTTAACTAACTATATCTGCACAAATTATTGAAAAAGTATTGCACAGAATGGTTCTCCAATGCTGCTATAATATCTGTACAAACTTAAATTTCAGTCAAACTTTTTAAGAATACACTTCTATTAATAGACTGGATATCAAAATCTTTCATATTGAAAACTGTCAGTCAATTTCCACTTTTAGCTTAAAATGTATAGTTTGTGTCCTGTTTATTTATATATTGTTTATTCCATGTGCCTTATCTGTTCTTTGTTCTCTATTTCTTGTTGCACTGTGTAAACTGAAGCCACGTCTTCTCATCTCTCTGTATATCTGTACAATATATAGAGATGTAAGAGATGACAAAGTTTACTTTGACTTTGACTTTGGTGATGGTGTGCCAGACAGTGTTTAAGGTGATGGTGGTAAAGTTGGTGTAAGTGTCCATGTTGATGATGTTCATGTGTTGGTCAGTGTTGAAGGTGTTGGTGATGTTGTTGATGGTGGTGTTGGTGCGTGTGGCCATGTAGATGCTATTAGTGATGGTGTTGGTGTGTCAGTCAGTGATCAAAGTGTTGGTGATGGTAGTGATGGTGTGTCAGTCAGTGTTATTAATGGTGTTGGTGATGTTGGTGTACGTGTCCATGTTGAAGGTGTTGGTAATAGTGTTGGTTGTGATGTTAATGTGTGGGTCCATGTTAATGGTGTTGGTGTGTCAGTGATGGTGTTGGTGATGATATTGTTGTTGATGGTGGTGATGGTCTGTCCGTCATTCTTGAAGGTGTTGGTGGTAAAGTTGTTGTATGTGTCTATTTTGATGGTGTTGGTGTGTTGGTCAGTGTTGAAGGTGTTGGTGATGGTGTTGGTTTGTCACTCACTTTTAGTAATGGTGTTGGTGATGTGTATGTGTCAATGTTGATTGTGTTGGTGGTGATGGTGCATGTGTTCACATTGAAGGTGTCGGTTGTGATGTTGTTGTGTCTGTCAGTGTTCAAGGTGTTGGTGAGGGTGTTGTTGATAGTGTTAGTGTGTTGGTCAGTGTTGAAGGTGTTGCTGATGCTGTTGGTGGTGGTGTCCATGCCCATGTTGATGGTGTTAGTGAAGGTGCTGATGTGTCAGTCAGTGTTCAAGGTGTTGGTATTGCTGGTGGTGATGGTGTGTCAGTCAGTGTTGAAGGTATAGGTATGGGTAATAGTGTTGGTAATGTTGTATGTGTCTATGTTGGTGTTGGTGGTGATGTTGGTGTATGTGTCCATGTTGAAGGTGTTGGTGATGGTGTCTCTTGTGATATTGGTGTGTGTGTCCATGTCAATGGTGTTGATGATGGTGTTTGTGTGTCAGTCAGTGTTCAAAATGTTGGTGAAGGTGTTGCTTTTGCTGGTGGTGATGGTGTGCCAGTCAGTGTTGAAGGTTTTGGTGATGGTAGTAAAGTTGGTGCGTTTGTCCATGTTGATAGTGTTGGTGTGTTGGTCAGTGTTGAAGGTGTTGGTTATGCTGTTGGTGGTGATGTGTATGGCCATGTTGATGATGTTGTTGATGTGTCAGTCAGTGTTGAAGGTATTGCTGTTGGTGTTGCTGGTGGTGATGGTGTGTCAGTCAGTGTTGAAGGTATTGGTATGGTTAATGGTGTTGGTGATGTTGGTGTATGTGTCCATGTTGATGGTGTTGGTGGTGAAAGTGTTGGTTTTGATGTTGGTGTGCGTGTCCATGTCAATGGTGTTGGTGATGGTCTTGGTGTGTCAGTCAGTGTTCAAGGTGTTGGTGATGGTGTTGCTTATGGTGATGGTGTGCCAGTCAGTGTTGAAGGTGTTGGTGATGGTGTTGGTGGTAAAGTTGGTGTGTGTGTCCATGTTGATGGTGTTGGTATGTTGGTCAGTGTTGAAGGTCTTGGTAATGGTGTTGGTGATGTTGGTGTATGTGTCCATGTTGATGGTGGTGATGGTGATGATGTTTCCATGTTGAAGGTGTTGGTTGTGATATTAGTGTGTGTCCATGTTGATGGTGTTGGTATGTCAGAAATTGTTGAAGGTGTTGGTATTGGTGTTGCTGGTGGTGATGGTGTGTCGGTCAGTGTTGAAGGTGTTGGTTATGGTCCTGGTGATGAAGTTGGTGTCTGTGTCCATGTTGATGGTGTTGGTGTGTCGGTCAGTGTCAAAGGTGTTGGTGATGCTGTTGGTAGTGGTGTTCATTGCCATGTTGATGGTGTTAGTGTCAGTCAGTGTTCAAAGTATTGTTACTGATGGTGGTAATTGTGTGTCAGTCAGTGTTGAAGGTGTTGTTGATGGTGTTGGTGGTGATGTTGGTGTGCATGGCCATGTTGATGATGTTGGTGATAGTGTTGAGGTGTCAGTCAGTTTTCAAGGTGTTGGTGATGGTGTTGGTATTGCTGGTGATGATGGTGTTGGTGTGTCAGTCAGTGCTGATGGCGTTGGTGAGGTTAGTCAGTGTTGAAGTTGTTTGTTTTACTGTTGGTGATGGTTTTGGTGAATGCGTCAAAGTTGATGGTGTTGATGGTGATAGTATTGTCAAAGACAAAAGATAAAGTAAGTTATATTGTCTTCTCAGTTATATACAAGTATACAGAGAGTACAAAGGACAAATAAGGTACATAGAATAAGCACATATACTGTGAATAGATCATAAAATGTTAGACTATATCACACAGTCCCAAAACAGAACATACACACAGTATTAAAGCCCATCTTCAAATACCATTTGCTTGTGAACCCAAATAAAATGGTTTAAACCAGCGTTTCTCAATCCCAGTCCTCGCAGCCCACCGCTCTGCACATATTTAGTATTTCCTGCACTGTCGCACGTTGGTCCTACGTTGCCAATTAGCTAATCAGTAGCATAAGCTGTGCTGTGGGTCGGGAATGTCGAATCTGTGCAGAACGGTGGTCCGTGAGGATTGGGATTGAGAAACGCTGGTTTAAACAGCTCATGTGTGAAATCAAAATACCGAACAGTGCATCTCTGCATTAACAATCTTTAACCAAGAACACAAAAAGAGCAACTACAAAGTAATAAATGCAGTTTGACCATGACTTATGCTGTCCCACTGTTCTTTACTGATGGAAAGAAATCACATGGCAAACACACCTTAGCAATCTTAGCTACAGTTAAGTCTTTTGCGCCGATGTTCTGCTCTGTGTGATGTCACAAGTGTTCCTGTGCAAGCGGCGCATTCCTGTGAGCCCTGCTCCTAAACTGCTCTTAAAATGATAGCACCACCTTAAAAAGAAGTAACAGCTATTTGAATACCAGTTCCCTTAGGAGAATGGTATGTCACTGTCTAACAACCTGTGTACATTTCTATCATATTGTTCACCTGGTTAGAAAAGGAAACTGTGCAGTTTAACCATGTAGTACTAAAATTAAAATTATGGTCCTGGAATTATCTTTTTTCACTGAATGTGCATAAGATCTGGAGATTTTCAATAAGGAAACTCTAAACATGGGCAGTTTAATGTGAGAATACTGTACAGTCAGTCGCTAAAAATAAACAGCATCCCTGGAACAGTTTCAATGTGACATAAATGAGACAGTCCATGTAGCAGTATGTGCATCACAAAGTGTTGTGCAAAGTGCAGAGTTGTAATAGAGTTAGTTCACTGTCTGGGTGTGCGGGGGCAGAGATGGGAAGTAACGAAGTATAAATACTTTGTTACTGTACTAAAGTTTTTTCCAGCTGTATTAATCTGACATGAGATTGATTGGGCCATGATGCTGTGACAGTGTCTGCTGGATGGGAGAAGCGTAAGTTGTCCATGTGAGGGGTGTGAGGGGTCAAGAACAATGCAGGAGGCCTTTCTGATGCAGCGCTTGTTGAAGATCTTCTGCAGTGGAGGAAGCGACAACAGTGCTTTAAAAGCTCACTTCCAGTGTTTTTTTTTTTTATTTTTCCAGTGTTTTTTTTCCACTTCCAGTGTTTTCGATCTGCTGCACTGGCACTGCCAAACTAGACAGAGGACACTCTTTATGGTGCTCCTGTAGCACAAGATAAGGATGGGAGGTTGGGAGTTAAGATGCTGCTGAGCTTTTTTTTTTGCTGATGGTGGTGTTGGTGATTCAGGTGAGGTCATTAGGGCCGGCCCAAGCCTTTATGGGGCCCTAAGAAGATTTTTTTAACTTTTGTAATTATTCTTTTTTAAATCATGATGTTTTGACATTTCAACCGCTCATGAGGGCCCCCTGGTGGCATGGAGGCCACAAGTAGCTGCTTACTTTGCATATGCCTTAGGCTGGTTAGAGAAAATGTGGGGCAGGAAGTGTGGAATTTGATAAATGAATGAATGAATTAGGGATGCACTGAAAATTTGGCTACCAAAAATTTTCAGATGAAAATAGTCAAAAATGCATTCTTGTTTTTGTCCGAAACAGGATGTTATGATGTGATCAAGAAAAAATGACATGCAAGAAATGGCTTTTAATTATGAGTGTACCAGACTTGTGCACAATTCAGAATTTCAGAATTGGCCGCCATTCAATTCATGAGTTAGAATTTGAATTGAATTGATTCCGCCCCACAGGAAGTTGAATTTGAATTGGAGTTGGAATGACAGGAAGTGGAATTCAATTCATGGCAATTCAAAGACATTCCACACAGTCATACAACAGAAAGAATGTGTTGAATCTCACATACAAATACATTAATTTTGTAATTTAATAGCATGATTTCATTACACATAACTAGTCACTCCTCAACCCTGCATACATTTTGTTCCAACATATAGATAATGATCAAATTCTTGAAATAAATTACTCCCTCAATGTTTGATTAATTTTGTTCAAAATGTTATTTTCATTTCAAAGTAATCAAATAACACAAAGTCGTTGTAAATGCAGTTGTCATTTATTCCAATGCAAAACTCATTGAGCAACACTGTTGCATCTAATTCTCAATTGCTCCTCAAATGTTTTATTATTGAGTCTGCACCGTTCTGGTCTGACCATCAAATTGTGTAGAAAAGAAGCTTTCAAATAAATGTCCACCTCAAATTGTTTGGCAACCATTTTAAATACTTGGTTAAAGCAAAGCATTCTGGGATATGGAGTCACGTTCCATTGTGTTCCATAAAATTACAATTCCAATAAATCAAACTTAATTATGTGTTCTGTGACTAGAGCTTTTAACATTCATTGCTGGGGGGAAACATTTCCTGTTAATGTAATCTGTACAAGTAGTTCAAGCTAATATCATTTATAGAATATGTAATGAAATCATATCTGACATATATTGTAAAGCTTCATTGTTAAACACTTCACTTATGTATATGAATTTCTTTGAATTTGTATTGAATTGCAATTCTGCTTCCTTTAATTCAATTTCGAATTGTAATTCTAGATCCTGTTTTTGACATCAATTCAAATTCAATTCAAATTCAAGAATTGAATTGGAATTTAGGAGTCATTCTCAATTCAATTCTGAATTGTGCACAAGCCTGGAGTGTACACTGTCAGCCTGCCTTTACGTGATTAAAGCCAACCTAAAGCAAGCATCGTCTGATATGCCTACTCACTATTGTCCTCTTGCTGCCTGCAACCTGTTGCAGAAAGGTGTCAAATAGAGTCACAGTTCTTAGTCGGTATAACGGGTTACCGTCCATTGGACTCACTGTCCAACTCATTTACCTGATGGAACTCACCATCAAGGCAAGGTATAGAAATTTTGGATAACCCACTTCGATAGCTTTCTTATTAGAATGTTTATTATGCAGCTCGTCGGTCAGCCATGTAAACACGCACAAGTGAGTTTGAGCATTCGCGGCTCTTATGTGAAACGCCACAAGTTCAGTCAGAATTACCGTTCTAGTCACAATACAGCCATTTAGAGATAATTTCTAGTGATTATTACGGGCACGCAGTAATTGCATAATTGTGACATGACCCACGTCAAACACCAAGGCATTGTGGCAAATGTGGTTATTTCCCAGAAAGCCTAAAAGCAGCTCATTTTATACGCACGCTATGTGGGCTATTCAGGAGTGGGACCCAGTAAAACATTTTTTTTTAAAATATATTTTGCATTGTTGGAATGTCAACATTGAGTGCTAAATAAATATTTTTGTAGTTTTGTAACCGATTTATGCTTTCAAGCATGAATATTAATTTATGAAATTGCAATGCCTTGACTTTAGTGAGGTAAGTACACACAGTCCCAGCCATAACAACAGTGGTACAATAGTAATTTCTTTTGGTGTTTCGTTTTTTAGCCAAGTGTTTCCTCATTTTCAGTTTTTGGATTTGGCAAAAAATTTCATTTCAGTGCATCCTTAGAGTGAA
The DNA here is from genome assembly GCA_032718565.1 of Distichodus sexfasciatus. Lineage (NCBI taxonomy): Eukaryota > Metazoa > Chordata > Actinopteri > Characiformes > Distichodontidae > Distichodus > Distichodus sexfasciatus. The sequence continues at coordinate 1,073,806 of JAVGVS010000093.1, read as the reverse complement.
TACATCCTTAGAGTGAATAAACAAGAAAATTTATTTATAAAACCCGAATTACTTCCTGTTGGAGTGAAGACAGATTTTACATCTTTACCCATGACGCGATTTGAAGTTTACAGTTTTATGTTTTCTCTAGTATTGGATATTTCCTGATATATATTTTATTTTTCAGGAAATGCTAAATCAAACTCATTTTACTCACGTGATTCAACACATCCAAGTGTAAATTTCATGGTCCTGTATTGTTGAGAGGAATGTTTCAAAGTTGGCAAGAATTTGCTGAATTCCCGTGACTGAACTTTACTAAAGTTGCTAAATGCCGAGGCGGGATGATGTGGTGTTGTGCTGAGACATAGGTTTTGTTGAAAAGTGCAGCTTTGCAGAAATGCCTTTTTTGAAAGCAGGAGAGGGGTTTGTGGTGTCTCTTCTTTGTTGATTTAGCGTTCCTAAAAAGCAGAGTGGGAGAAGGAGAGAGAGAGAGAGAGAGAGAGGGAGAGAGATAAAGAGCTGTGCTGTGCTCTGTTGGTCAGATTAACCGGCTGTATTAAAGACAGGGGTCTCGGGGAACTCGTCCGGCCCCGGGGTCCCGAAAGTGCAGCTTCCTCTGAACACACTTCCCGCTTTCCCATTGTTCTCTCCCCATTAGAGAAATCTCCCAGGATGCACTGAAACATTTGTCTCCATTAACAATTTAGGCTCCAGGAGGCCGGCTTTGGTTCAAGCCGCAGAGCAAACCTTCCTCCTGTTTTTACAGATCCAATTACAGCATTAACACTGTGTCTGAGCCTAGAACAAAAACTCAACATTGCTGCTGCTGCTACACACTGTGATCAGCGTGATACTGCTTTAGATTTAACACAACACACCACACACAACAGGCAGACTATGGTGTGTGAGCTCACTCTGGTGTTTCAGCAGACTCACACCTTTAACTTCACATTTTACAGCTTCACGCATGACCAAATGCACAGGTGAAGGACAAGATCTTCCCCGAACAAACACACACACAGACAAACACACACTCTCAGCAGCCTGCAGGGTTGGAGTGAATGATCTCAGCGGGACATCATTGTGTGTCTGTGTGTGTGTTTGTGTAAATCTCATCATCTTCCACGTGGCTCAGCAAGTAGACGCTCCAACAAAGACAATCCAACCTTCACAAAGCCACCTGCTCACTTGCAACAACACAGACACACACACCTGCAGGCCAGCCATTGCCCTACCACACAGTTGCCACACCCCCTAGAAGGGCAGTGCTCAGGTCTCATACTCCCACTTCACACCAGAAAAATTTCACCTCTGCTGAAGGAGTGAGACTAGCTGTGTGTGTAGGGTGGTTGATGCAGAGTGTGTGCTGTGTGTGTGTGTTCATTACAGACCTCTGTTTAAATTGTTCCTTTACACAGTGATCCTGTGGGAGAAACAGTGTGAAACTTAGAATAATTTCATTGGTTTGAGCCCAGCAGCCAGCGAGAGTGCCAGGTGAAGCCTCATGTGGACCATGAGGAAGAATTTTAATTGATAAATGAGTTCCTCCTCGTGAAGGTTCACTTGTCTCAACCCAGGCAGCACTTACATGTGTCAATCTCAAAATGAAACACTCAGTAAAAGTAGTTTCAATTTCCTACTGGTAATCTTAAAAATAGCAAAACAAGAGAGGAGATAAATGACTTTATATTCAAATCATTTTGGGGGAGAAACCAAAATGTAGCAATTTAAGGCAGAACACAGAGCTGTGCTGGAAGCAGAGCTGCCGGTTATGAGCTCGACTCGGTCCTGTCACGGGAGACTGATGGCCGTCCTGCCGTACGCAGCCTGACAGGTCAATTATTCCCCTACCAGAATTACAGTGTATAATATCTACAGCAGCACTGCTTCAAACACCCTGCGGCTCACAGCCACATCCTCCACATTCTTTCTCTCAAAGTGACTTTTTAAAATCAAAGTTTAAACCTGGGTCCTGGTACTCTGCTTGTTTTTGTTTATGTTGTCTCTCTTGTTCTTGTCGCGTCTGTTTATTATGTAAATTGTTCTGATTGACAAATACAATTAGATAGTTATGATTATTAAATTGGACATAATACGTTTGTTGAAAACATGAAGCTATGAGTGCAGAGCGGAGTCGAGTCTGTCCGTGTAGCTGGCCAGGTTGGGCTCGGCTGCAGTTCCTCAGCGTTCAGGTTCACACGCTCGTCCAATTGACTGCTTCCCGAACCGGCTGTCCGGGTTTTGGGCGCCGCTGATCCGGGTCCGGGCATGGAGCAGGTGGTGCCGGTTGGCAGGAGTGTGTGTTGGTGAAGCCTTGCGGCAACAAGCAGGTAAACCTACAACAAGTAGAGACAGGAGGAGGGGTCAAAGTTCACAGAAACTTTCTCACCTTCATAAGTGACTGAACTTGGCCCAGATTTTGAGCTGCCTCGAGTCCTGGGCAGTGCAGTTTCAATGCTCAACATCAAGTTCTTCATCACTTTTCTCACTTGTAGAGACTCTCCCGTGTTGATTTTATATCTTGCATAACAAGCGAGTTGTCAGCATTTTCTGATGTGAAAATGTTTGTGAAGCCACTAAAACTTTAGCTGTATCTGCAGAACGGAGTGAGGGATGGAGCAGTGTATGGCTGTAATTGGTGAAGTTTCTCTCTAATGTCTGATAGCAGAAATCAGTCTCTAACATAATGGGACAAACAAGGCTCTGTGTTAGAATTAGCATGAACCAAATTTGCATGGAAATATGAAATAGTTCATATATAAGGGCAGGACTGGCAGTTGTTAATATTCTTATGGCTTCATACTGTATGTGGGAAACGCAGTGAGGCTGTGAATTCTTATGAATGTTACATGAGATCAGGTTGAGGAAGTGTTTCTCTAAAGCCTGAAAAAGGGATTTTCTTTTCTCTAATGCCTGATGGGTAAATCTTCAGCAGAAGGTCCATGACGCCGCAGCAGCAGCTCCACGTTTCCTCCCTAAAGACGTCGCTCCACTCCACACAGCGCTAATGGTGACATCCATCAGGCTACGGGCGTTTCTCTGTGTGCACGAGGACTGTGTCGTTCTGCCAGCGCTCTGACTCCCAAATTACTCCTAAGCACCTCGCAGCATGAACTTTATGACATGCACAGATGAAAATATGGTATTCTATCATTCGGCGGGGCTCCCGACAGCGGAGAACACAGCGCTTTACCCATTAGCAGGAAAAATCTCTCCTTTATTTTTTCATTTGTTCTGGGTGTGTGCAGGCGGAGGTGAAGCTGGGCTTGGGGTGAAGGCAGGGGGCAGCCGGAGAGAACTCCTTCTCTTTGTCACTTAATGGCTTTCTTTCTCACAATCTGTTCCCACAAAATGGAGGCAAATCTGACCAAAAAAGATGGAACCGGACACGTCTGTGTGAAGTTAACAGTGATCTGCACTCTTCCATCAAGAAAACAAGCAGATCAATAGAAATATCTCAGTATCCCGTGGCAAACATCTAAAAGTGATCATATTTTAGTTTGCTGTGGAATACCTTCAGTTATTCAGTCTCAGTAAACCTATAGTGGTTACAATTGCTTTTATAAATATGTAAAACTGTTTCCTGGTTGTTGTCAATGAAGCTCTTAGCACTCAGAATTTACCAAACTGTTTCAGTTCTCATTTAGGTTTGATTGTCTGCCCTTTTTTGAGTATGATGTTTACTAAGTCAGTAGGTGCTCACACACTGTGTGAGTGTGTTTGTGTGTGTGATGGTTCATGTAGGATGTTATGAGGACCAGGCTGTCCCCTAAAAACACTTTTATACAGTTTTATGGTTCGTTGTGGGGACATTGGAGCAATCCCCATAAAGACGATTTTATAGTAAAGGTCCATTTTTTGAGACGCTAAAAGCGGTAAAAAATTGGCATTTGGTTACTGAGAGTAAAAGTTTGGGTTAGATGTAGCTGTAGAATTATTTAAATCTAGTCAATAGAAGGATCTCACAGAGATAGTAATAAGGGAGTTTGTGTTTGTGTGTGTGTGTGTGTGTGTGTGTGTACGCATTTTGCCTTTCACAGTGCATCAGGTTGGCTGCCATGTTCTCATTTAACAGTTGAGCACACAGTTGGCAGAAGAGATCGACCCCGGGGTCAGAGGATCAGTCCATAAAGGTCTCTGGTGGAAGGTAGAGCCATTACACTCGCTCAAACACCCACCCACCCACCCACACTGGGTAAGGCAGAACCATATGTGACTATTACCATTATGAAGTGTTTTAAAGACTTGAGAGAAGTTGTCTTGATATTGACTTTTAAATGATGAGACTAAATCCAGTTTGTTCTCTTCAGAGGGAATGTTCACATGAACACATGTTTTGAGAAGGTAGAGAACAGAGGAGAGATGATGTGAAGTTTATCCTTTAGTCAGAATGCTTGGCATGATAAGGAGAGGCAGATACGTTTCTTTATTTTACAGGACGGCAATGGACACAAGCAGGAGCATAAATACACATGAACAATCTGCTGAACATCATAACCAAATGACCCAGCTGATTAAGCTGAACAAGATAAATCAATCAAACAGGTGTGGAAGGTTAGGGAAGACAGGGACAGACATGAAAGTCAAGACGAGGATGTTCTCTTCTGGTCATTTGGGAAAAGTCTCGATACATGAATGTACAACTCTGAGACGTTGAGATGTAAAGCATTGCACAATTATAACATATATGACACAATAATAACAACATATTACTATTGACTCCACCAGAACATTGCACTCACACTCAAGTCCAACAGTGCAACTCAAGTCATCATTATCACCATCACCACCACCATCATCATCATGCCACAGAAAGAAAACTTCAGAGTAAACTTTTGCCTGGAGCAGTGGGTGTTTCTGCTGTGCTGCAGGAGAGAGAGAGGGAGAGAGAGAGAGAGAGAGAGAGAAACTCCAGCGCAAATACCAGCTGCCTGGTGTGAGGAGTCTGACCTTTTCTGGCTTTGTTTCATTGGGCCTGAAGGAGAACAAGCTTCCTGCTTGTGTCTCTCGGGTGAGTGCCGCACGTGCTGTTCCGCTAAAAGGCCCTGAAGGCCCCCCACTGCAGGAGGCAGTTTTACTCGGACACTAAGACCCATAATCACAGCCTGTAAAAGCTGTACAAGAAGCACGAGAAACCTGCTGGAGTTCATCAATTCATCAGTTCATCAGGTAATTTGGAAATAAAAGTGTTAGACAGTGAAATGCATATCAACAGCTAAGTGTGTGAGAAATGAAGAAATGAAGAAAGTGACCTAACCCTAACCCATCCTAAGAAAAACAAGAGATTCTGCAGGTCTGGAACACCTTCCTCACCAAGTTAAAAACCTAGATAATAGATAATGAGCTAGATTATAGGATAATGTCCTGCAAATTAGTGGTACTGAAGAGAGGTGTCAAACGTACACACATTTTTCACTCAGGTAAAAGTGTAGAAATGTGTTTAAAAAAGACCCTAGTAAAAGTCACTTGAACTCTTTACTCAAGTTAAAGTGAAAAGTACAGGCTCTAAAACATACTAAAGTATAAAGTATAATGGATAAAAGTAAAAAGGACCCTTGTGAAGGACAAAACCACCATTTTAGAGCAAAGCTGACTGGACTCCATGTCCAAGCATTATGTAGAGAGTAAGCAGAGAAAAATAAAGCGACATGAATACATAAAGCTCTGTTGGTCATTACCACCATTATACATGATGATTGCTTCTATCCTAAACACATCATACAAAAATATTATAGTGCTGTAAAGAGTGCTATATAAATAAACTGTACTGATCCGAACTAAATTTCGTCGAGCTAAGCTTCTTTCTGCCACCGCAATCACAATGTCATTTCCCACTGAGTTGCCGCCTGGTTTTCTCTCGCTTTATTATGTCTATTGTGTTGTGCGTCATGTGCAAAGACATATACACCAATGTGATTGTCTTTTCTGTGCATGTTTACAACATTTTTAAGGCTCAACCAGTTAGCCAAGTTGTCTGGATGGTGCACAGAATACAGAATTTGTAAAATGCATGGCAAAATGGCATAATAAGCGTAATTTAAATTAAATGAAACAAGAGTAATGAGCCTGATTTGAAAATGTAAGGAGTAGAAAGTACAGATATTCATGCTAAAAATGTAAGTTACAAGTAGACACAAAAATAGTCAAGTAGTGTACAGACACTCGAAAATTCAATTTAAGTACAGTAACTATTTGTTCTCCGTTACTTCCCATCTCTGTTACTGATGTACTGTTCAAAGACACATTGTGCGACAGCAGTGGTGTAATGGGTTTGAGAGCTGCTGTTGTGGTCGCATGGTTGCTAGTTTAACTGACAGTTACTGACAGCCCAGCAGATAAAAGCTGCAATGAGTTGCTGATGTTCTTCCAGTAAACTCTACCATTCTTTTTTTTTTTTTTCCATTTTGGAGAATCATCTTCTAATGTCACAAAAGGGATCAACTGAATCATATGAAAGGAGAAATCATTTTGCCTCTAGATACCAGAAGAAAAATGAGCAGCATTTTCCTCTTCCAGAAGTCTTCAGATAGTTCTTTAGTTCTGCTGAAGCAGAACTAAAATCAATTAGAAAATAAATATTCAATATAAAATTCAGATTTTTCATAAACAGCTACAGTTTACACTTCTGGCGAGATGGTGTAGCGAGATGGTCCTGGGTTCGACCCCCAAGTCGGCCATAGGGCCTCTCTGTGTGGAGTTTGTGTGCGTGCCTGGGGTTGGTCCCTTGCCTCGCACCCGTTGTCCCGGGATAGGCTCCGTGACCCCGATAGGAATTAAGCGATTCAGATAATGACTGACTGACTGACCATGGAAGAGAAAAAGCAGATTCTAAAGTCACAGTGCTCAGCTGAGAACAGAGATGAACTGCAAATGCAGATCAGGATCAAGATCAGGGTTAAGATCATGATCAAGATCACGGTTAAAATCAGGAACAGGATCGCATACTCATACAGTATGCATCACAGAGCAGATTCAGAGTTGTAGATGAAGACATTTTGTTGTGTGATTTCACGTCCTCTTTAGAATTTACAAAGTCAAACTGCTCCACAACAGTCAGCTTCTCTTTTTTAAGTTTAAATGTTAAATTTCTTCTCGCAAAGCCACCTAGAGAAACAGGGACTATGTAGAGTATTGGTGTGTGTGACATCATAGCTGTGATGCAACACATTTCTGGCATGCTCCGCTGTGTGACGGTAATTTTGCTGGTTTCTAGTGAATTAAAAGCTCAGGGCTGCAGAAATGTCCTTCTCCAGCTCCAAGACAGAAACTAGATGAACAAAAATAATTGGAATATTATTTTCTTTCTTAATTAAGTGGCTAAGCCTTCTTACAAGTGTAAAAAATTTAATCCATTTTCTAAATCCCACATAATTTAACGTGAAAGAAATCAAATAAATAAGGGGGCCGTGGCTTTCTGAAGGGGGTTTGATATGGGTGATTAGGTGTGCACAGTGTGAAAAAGCCCATTAAGCTGGATGGTGTCATCAAAGCTCTGGCAGGCCCGGAAGCCGAGTCTCCAGCCTAATCCAACCTTAATTCTGATCCTGCTTCTCCCCCTGCGCTGAGAGCGGGATCCTGGCACTGCGCGCTACTGATTGAATCTCTTCCAGTGAAGGAGATGGAGGCAGATAAATGGATCTGTAATTAGACTCATTTATGTGGCATCAGAAGCACAATTGAGAGCCCAGCGTTTTGGACTCCTCCTCCCTCCATCGTAGAAATATGCTGTGCTCAGAGGTGTGTGGACTAATGCAATATTATGGAGACAGTTTAACTTTGAAAAGTTCAACAAAAGACATGTTCAGTGGTATTTTTGACAATTCAGAAAAATAATCTAATGAAGGCTAAAGTCAGTGCAGTGTCTCACCCTGTCTCTATCTCCAGTCTGAGTCTGTCCCTGGTTCATCCTAATGCACTGTCCCTTTTTAAATCTGGCTCAGAGTCTGCTGTTTATTAGTGATCAGTAACCGGGCAGAGTCCTGCTGGTGTTCTGCTGCTGTTTATTCTGCTGAAATGTGGAACAGATGTAACCCAACTAACTGTGGTTGAGATAAAGTTACTGGACAGTTTATTTATTTAGCTCTTTAGTTGATTATAATTCTTATGTGTGTTCATCTATGCAAATTATGGCGCTAACCTTTGTGTGAATATAAAATGCATTGCATTTTACAATTTAATTGCTGTAAAAAGTAAAAAAAATCACTCACATGAGGTAAAAGACAAAGTAGGAACAAAGTGATTTTTGTGTGTTTCATGGTGGCATGAGACCAGATTAGTTCCATCTCCCTATGAAATGACTTTGAGTAGTTTCCATGGCAACCCACATCTGTCCATGACACACACACACACACACACACACTACACATCTGCTTAGAGCTTCTGAAGAATCTGGTATTCCTGCTGGTGTATTCTGGTTGTTTTGGGTGTAATGTGAGTTTAAAATTGAAATCTTTACAATAAATAAAATCTCAAAATTCAGATTCCATTTGTCATCTTAGTCTTTCCTCAGATATTAAGGCAGAATTTGACTTGTTATTTGAAGATGCGAATCTGAGGTGTACTGACAGAGAAAAGGGTTGTTAAAAAAAATCTTCACATTAACAGATCTATAAAGAATAATCATTTTTTTTCACATATTGCTGTAAGGTTTTTAGATGAAGAGTGAAGATGATGATCATACATAAGGTTTAATAGAACTGGACCTAAAGTATCTGTTTACTTTTATTAAGCTACTGTAGCTCACCATTGCACTCCACACTGACATCTGCTGGCCAACGGGCAGAATTACACCTGAAAGTGGAGTGTGTGCTGCGCTTTCAGTCGAGCAACTGCTTACTGAACTGAAGACTGAGCTCCTGCTGCATCTATTCACTAGCTCCACATCAGAACCAGGTCAGTCCACTCGGTCCACTCTCCCCCTCGGTCCAGCTTACCAGCTGCTCTGGAGGAGTTAGGGCTCCTCTCTTCCTCCAGGTCCAAATGAAACTTAAATCTGTTCTCCTGCTGCTCCAGACTTCTTAAAACATCTGATGTAACACACACTAGAAACACTATTAGCAAAACTGGATTTGCCTTTTCCATGTGTACATTGTAAAGTGCAGGTTGTGTTTTCAACTTGAGAGCATGTGACCTTTGCTGCTGTTTTGCAGCTTTATGTCATCAGTCGGAATGTTGTTCCCATGCTGCTTTACTCACTGTATCTCTTTTGTAATAGACATTATATTTCTGTTTTATTTTTAATTTCTTACTAAAAATACAGTTCTTGTACATGCACATCGTCACCGTTTGTGTGTGTGTGTTTTGTCACATCAAAGTATGTTACATATTCCAATGAAGTCAGACCTTTTCTCTGAGACTTTCAATAATGCAAACCTTTTCCACTCTCTGCATCACACGAGCACGTCTTTAACATCAGCGCTGTCAAATGAAGAGGAATAATAAAGTTGGAGTTAAAGGCCGGCGCTGCAGCAGTCTCCTGCAGAGCTAAACATGATTGCATGTCATGGACAATAACACTTTCATTCCAAGCTCATTTCATAGACGCTGACTTCTGCTTTCCTCTTTGCCTCTGTTTTTAAGCTTAGGATTCTGAACTGAATGTTTCTGCTCATTTCAGCTGGTCAGAACCACAATAAAGCAGAGCTGGATTAAATCTCAGTCTGATTGTCAGCACTGTTTAGGCAAAACTCAAATTATGAAGAATATTTTCAGCTTTATAGTAATTGAAACATAAGGAATTTTGCAGAGAAACTTGTGATTTTTGATCACTGTATGTTTAAAGTATTGAAAGTCGAATTCCATGTCTATTAGAAAGACTTGGCAACATGCAGTGAGTGAAAATCAGGTTTGATTTACTGACAATAAACACTCATGGTAGTTCATCAATACACCTACTGGTTAACACTTTAGTCTTTTACAAGATTTAAAAGTGGACAAGAACCCGACATGTAACATTTTAATATTAGCTCTAAGATTCTTCACAGCAAAAGGTGAATTCTGCAGGGAGCAGTGAAGCGACCACAGTCTGCTCTTGTCCAAAACAAAACTGACCATAGCTCCAACGCACAAGCAGAAGCTCAGATGCTGAACAGTCGCATGAGTGCAGCTCCTCAAACCACACTCACCTCACCGTCTGTTAACACAGCCTTACTCATTCTCTACTGCAGCTAACACACACTCACTCACACACATTGGGATGATTTTTACAGATCCCAAGATAGTGAGGAAGAGTTTTTATTTTTCTCTGCCAGACAGATGAGGATCAGTTTCTAACTCAAAGCAGAACCCTAATTCATTTCTGTCTGGTGCAGCACTGACACAATGCTAATAAAGCCAACTGGAGTTCTCCATTCAAACATTTTCTCTTGCTCTTATCTGCATGCGTGAGTTTGTGTGTGCGTGCGTGCATGTGTGTGTGATCTAATCTGTCACATTTCTCTCGGCAGGTGAAGGAGGGATGAGGCAGTGGACAGTATAAAAACCATCTTTTAAGATTTTAAATAAAACTTCTACATTCTGTTAATACTGATTCTGCTCTCCTTCTCTCACACACATACACACACACTCACACTTATGCAGCCTTATCTCTACTCTGCCAGGTAATTAGTTTCTTAGCCACTACCACAGCAGCAGGAACTCCACAGCAGCTTTTTGTTTGCTACGAATGGATGTGGTTTAAGGTTAAAGAGACAAACAGATTTATGGCTTAAAGCAGCAACATTTAACACACCCACACACATTTGACGGCTTCCCACGGGACTTTACCCCAGTCCTCCTCTAGGGAACTGGTTTAGTGTTAACTATCTTGTTTAGTTTAGTCAGTCTGTTTAGTCATAGCATTTGTTTCTAGTTCATTAGTTCATTACTTAGGCCTGTCCCTCCCTTTTCTCTCTGTCAGTCCACCGTTAGTGTCACGGTGAGTGCCGGCATAACATGAGTCGAGGTACCTTTGCAAGCCATTTTATTGAGAAAACAGAACATAAAAAGGCATGAGGTCCACAAACTGAAAAAAAGAACTCTTCTTGGTCTTCAAAAAAAACGTACAGCATGCCAACACAGGGAGGGTAGTGTGAGGGTGGACCGACAGGAAACACTGGGGAAACCAAACCTAAATAAGTGAACAGGAACAATTAACAGGAGTAATCAGAGAAGGAGAAACCAATGGGAAAGCAGACTGGAAAATGGACAGAATTAACAAATGAAAGGGTAACCAATGGAAAATGAGGTGAGGATACTAATAAACCGTGATCAACCAATAGGACACACTGGGAAGGCAGGACAAGGACATGACAGACAGGAGACATGAGACAGAACTGAATACATCAAAACTAAATGAAATGGTGGCATCTGCTGGCCGCATAGCAAAGTCAAAGGGCCTGTTATAGCCAAAGTCCAGAGGCCAACAATTAGGTGATTTTTTCAATCATTTTGCAAAACACCAGCTCAAACTGTACGACTAAATCGCACATGTTGAAAAGCCAAAGCTCCTGATTTATGTGCACATACTATACAGGTCGATGCTCAAATGCGACTTTACTGCTTACACTACAAGACACGTCAGACTCCAGTACCCAGAACTGTTAAGTCGAGCTTCCAATGCCTCTATCTAGACTTCACGCTGCTTCGCCATATTTGTACTCCGTACTCTGTGCTTGGATTTCACATCCAGTTCTGTGTTGGCGCAGGCGCAATGAGGGAAAACCCACTGAGGTTCAGGTGAGTTGGCTCATGACTCTGCCTCAACATTGTGATACCCTAACAAGGGGTGACCAGAATTTCAAACAGGTTTGATTTTCATCTGACCATACAATTCCCGATTTGGAGCAGGTCGTGAGAGGTTAATCAGTGCTTGTTACCCCATGTATACTACACGATGCACAACATACGATTAAGCTGAAAATCGCAGAGTGTAAGCCCAGCTTTACTGTGTCCCAAAGTTGGCGTGCTGGATGTCTGGAGTGTTTTTAAAGAGTTTTTTCAGTTACTTAACTTGAGGCCATTGACCCTATTTTGTTTGCAAATAAAGAAGCTTGCATTGGCACCATGAAACCCTCATCCAGCATCTTCATATGTGACACATGCACACTTTTAACACCAAGTCAAACACACTCACATTTAAAGCTAAATTATGTTCTTTTGTCATCACCGCTATTCACAGTCTTATACATTCAACACACTTCCACACATCACACACACATTTTCATACAGATCTTTAAGAGTTGTGCAGAACAGCAGGCAGTCCTAAAACCTTAGTAAGGAATACGTATACTCCAATCCAGAGCTTCAACCCCGTTCTGCTCACAGCCACAGTCTCCTGCAGCAGGTTGAGGTGATGCTCGCACTGAGGGACCCAGCGGTGGTAGTGCTGTTGGAGCCAAACACACACACACACCAGCTCCACAAAACTAGTAATACAGAAGTACAGCAGCAGCTGATCCTGATTCACACTGTTCTCACAAGCTACATAAACTTTCCAGCCTCCATCAACTTGTAAAATCACACACACACACAGCAGGTGCCAGAGGATGAGGAGACATTTCCTTCAATAAGGATTCAGGGTTCAGGCACAGAAACCTATTTCAGACTTTGCCTTTAATGCTGCATAACTCAGGGGTGGTGTTTGGACTGTGCATTTGTGAGTGTGGGTGTGTTTAAGGTGTGTAATGGTGCTTCTTCATGCTGGTGTGTGAGCAGCATAAGCTTCACACTCAGAGTTGGATTAAAACATGCAGAACCAAGAGAGGAAACCTGCAGAAGCACAGCGGGCCCGGAATCTCACTACACACACACACACCACAGGGGCCACAATCTTCCTCACACACACACACACACACGTACACACACACAACCAGACATACTTACACACTGAATCTCCTGAGCAGTCTCCAGCTCACTGCTGAGTGGGTGGTGGTGGTTAAGATATGGAGCAGTGTGAGAAAGAAGTGAAGCTGATGATAGAACGGTGTGAGGAAGAAAGAGGAAGAGGAGGGACAGTGAGGAAGGAGAGGACAACAATGTGCTGCTGACTGGCAGTATGAGATGTTGTTGGTTCTGCATTAGAACTGTGTGGCTCTCTCTGTGTGTTAAAACAGATCTCATCCACAATTTATCACAGTAATATCGCAGACATTTCACCCTACCACTAGATGGCACTGTAGGCAGAGATATATAGTGCACATCTCCCTCTCTCTTTCCCTCCATTGTGCGTTCTTGCTCTCTCCATCGCTAGACTCCTCTCGCTCCCTGTCTTGTTGATAAGAGACTTTTTCTCTAACTCCTGTGCTGGACCACTGGAGGAGAACAGTATCATACCATCTCACAGTCATGCGACATGCTTTAGAAAATTAGAACCATCAACTTCACCCAAAACACACACACAGACACACACACACACACTTTAATACTACATCATGGACTGCTTCTGTTTGAAGTATAGTATGGATAGAGAAGTGCTGCTGGGCTTCCTGCAGCTGGTCATGTGTCACACAGGCAATCGGTAGTGTAACAGACGGAGTGTTAGTCCCGTGATTGAAAGGTCACCTAATCGAATCCCAAACACTGAGATACTCATGAGCAAGGTACTGTCGACAAGCACTGCTCCCTTGGTCCTGCACTGCTTCTTCATGGATTGGTCAAATGTAGAGCTCACATGTGGTTCTGGTTCATGAGAAAGAACCACACATGCAAAGCACCAGCACAAACAACACTGTAGCACCAGCACACACAACACTGTAGCAACAGCACACACTACACTGAAGCAACACTGAAGCACCAGTACACACAACACTCTAGTACCAGCACACACACATCACTCCAGCACCAGCACACACAACACTGTAGAGCCAGCACACACAACACTTACATTTTTTGTGTTTTATTTTACCTGTGCTTTGTGTGCCTTATTCCTGCCTTTGAAGCTTCTACTCTAGTAATTAGACAGTCATAAGTTGATACAGAAGATACACACACACACACACACACACACGCACACACACACACCCCATAATTTTGTAACTGCTAGAGAAATAGCTACCTGCACTAGAAACTGTTACAACATGTAGTTTAAAAAATGCATTAATTTATATTTTTGGTCCATTTGTTTTTTATGTATTCCATATCCTGTGAGCACAAGCTTTATTACCAACACAAATTACCTCGACAGAGATTTATGTCAGAAATGAAGTGCCAGACCTCATTATATGATTTTTTAATCTATCATGTATTTAAAATGCAATTATCTATTATTAGGATAATGATAAAATGCCACTCAGTGAATGAAAAATGTAATCAGTTTGAAAGTGGAAATGCCGGATGGTCGGGAAAAAATGCAACGGGCGAGTGAAGATCCACATTTTAGAAAAGCCTCATTAAATAATTACAGCCTTTAATTGATTTGGTATTAAAGAAGATTCTATTGCAACTCAAATATTGGAAAGGTGATCTGTTAACTTCATCCTTCCCCAAATTAACTTAAATCACTGCTGATTATCTGCTCATTCCAAAGACACTGAAATGAGAGAGATTATGGACGATGTTGATTGAGTGTAAAACCAGCAGATGTTAAGACCAGAATTACAGTTACAACTGTACATTTTAGGTCCCACAGTGTACTGCTGGTCGCAATCTCCAGTCGAAACCAGTAGAACCAGTTGTTACTCGCTAATTTAAAATGCCAACAGACATTTAATATCAATAAATATAAACCATTCAGAAGAAGTTCAGACACCTCACAACACATGAAAGCAAAACTGTTTTTCAGCTGGTCAAAAAATTCAGCTTCTTTTGTGTCAAAAATGCACATGCTTTTATGTTTTAACTGTATATTTTTAGTGTCCGAAATTTAGATTCTTGATCACTAACTTTAAGGTAATCAAACATAAAATAATTGAAACCTAAAACATAAAATAATTCTTGCACTGAAATATAAGAATATTGAGCTGCAAATTTTCCTAAACATGGTCTCTACACATACTTTTGACATTATGGTTTATGATTCTTGCTGACGTTCATGTGCTGCAGTCTTCACCAGCGTAATCTTGTTCCCCAAGATTCAAGCTTCTGTTGCAGGCAGCATTGATCCTCAAACTTCTGTCTGTCTGTTCTAGATCTCGACCTGAGTCTCCGGAGCACAATGTTAAAGCCCCCGAGAGGCGAAGGTGGAGCTGTTACACATGAGAGAGGAGGAAAAAACACCATATTTCATCCCTAAATAGTTTTGAGAGGAGCATGACAGAGGGGATATGAATCAGGCCGAAAGGAGCAGGGAGTCAGTCCCGAGGTGACAGAATGAGACAAAGCGGAGCGGGGGGGGTGGGGTGGGGTGGGGGTTGGTGGATGACAGGTGACCCGTCTCTCTCTCAAACCGTCGTGGACACTTCATCATTTAATGCTTAATCCAAACTGCCTCCTTGACACGGTAACCGCTGCCCCCGAGTCATCTGTCAGCTCTCGCTCAGCCTGACAAATGCCTGTGAACTCAAGCCCTTGCAGACAGCTACCAAGACACACGAGTCCCAAGACATACAACAAGAAACTAAGCATGTAAACACCTTATGATGACCCTTACTTGCTGCCCACACCAGACCCCCCACTGGCCAAACTCAAAAGAAAAACCAGCATAATCAGATTTAAACCCCGAACCACACACTCCTGCTCCCCAAGCAACTACACACACACACCAGCCCTAAACTACCAAAGCCCCCAGTGTGGCCCCCATCATCCTCCAATGCTCCTCTATCTTCATCCTGCTCCACCCTCCTGCACCGTCTTCCTTCTCCCCCAGACCAATACATCAACAGAAAGTCAAATTTGCAAGTACCAATTATGGCGTGCCATGTTTTCCTGCCCAGTTGAATAATTATCCAATTTAGGATAAATCTTGCCCAGGTACGAGCCTGCAGGGGCCCGAGCTGCCTTTTTATAAATTGTGTATCAATGCTAGAGCCAAAGTAATTTAGAGTCCAAACTGCACGTTAATAAAGCTGTTCATTCATTAGCTATCAAAAGGCCTGACTGCAGGATGCCTGCACAACCTCACCCTGAACACACAGGAAGAGGTTTTATCCCACACACACACACATGCATCAATGGACAGCAAATCTGCACACAGACACACACACTGACACATCACATACAATGCAGGAATAAGGAAATAGAAAACACACAACAGAGTGTGATGAGTGAGTGTGTATTGTGGCTCGGCAGTGAGCAGAGTCACTCCGTCTGAATGCTGGAGTCCCACAAACAGGCTGGATATGCATGAGCTTCTTAAATTGCCAATTAATTTTAATGAGAGCTTTAATTTTAATGGGAACTTCCAGTTCAAAATCAGGTTCTCTGTTCATTTCATTCCTATTTTTTCCTCCTTCGTCCTCCATTCTTCATCACACTTGCAGCGCTGTGTGTGCAGAGTTCAACGGTTCTGGGTGAGAGCGTGTGAGGAGTGTGTTGGTGTGAGTAAGTGTGCGTTGGTGTGTGTGGCTATGTGTATATGTGTACCATGTATTTATGTACTGTGGGGACCTTTTTGGGCTTTGTTGTCCCCTAAAATCATTTTTATTGTTTTTTTGTTTTTTTTAATGGTCCCCATGAAGCAAAATGATTTACATGTTTTATTTAAGAAACAAAATGAGGTAAACAATGTGCTTTTGGTTACTGAAGTTAAGAATAAGTTTAGGATTAAGATTAGCTGGAGAATTATATACATCTAATCATTTTCGGAGTCTATGGAAAGTCACTACAAAGATAGTACTAGAAGACAGTGTGTGGGGGTGTGTGAGGTTCTCTCCACTGCAGTGGGGGAATCTATTAAATAGCAGACTTGTACAGTAACCTACTAATGAAATTAGTAAAAGCAATCATAATAATCACTGCTAAATAAACAGTTATTGTGTGCATAATGGTGTTTTCATTATGTTGCTGATAGATTGGTGAGATGGGTGAATGGGGGGCACCAAAGCAGGAGTTTGCCCACTGTGCCATACAGGCTTGGTCCGCCAGTGTGTGTAAGTGCGTAGTTGAGTTTAGTGATGTTGTATGTATCAGCAGTAGGTTTAGATAAAGTAAGCTCCAATACCCTGAAGAGAAGAAGGAGAAAGAGTAGAAGAGATGGATGAAAGCCAGCTAATAATGCAGGGAGACCAGCATGCTTCAGCAGAACGGGATTAGCTTCAGCTGAGATGCAATATGACCAGAGAGATAAATTGATAATTGATAATCAGGACAAAACTCTCTCCCTCTTTTCTCTCTTCGCACTTTCTTACTCATTACTCATTCGTTCCGTCTTTGTTACACAAACACACCTCTAATCAGAATTAATCAGCAGAGTGTCCCACTAAAGCTGGATGTTGTGCAATGTCCTGATGAACAGCTCACAGCAGCTCTGTGGCTCTGTGGCACACACACACACACACACACACACACACACACAGAAATGTTGCATTATAATGTATTAATATAGAAATGTCAGCAATTTATTCAACAGCTTAGAGAAGATTTTAAAAAGGTTTCATTTTTAATCCTTCAGCAAAGGAAAAGTTCCCAAAACCTGCATATCTGCAGTCCTGATAATCGTCCAGCACTCCATGAAAAACTATAACATAGATCTTTGAAAAGTTTGCTTCCTGTGTGAATTATGGAGTTATTTCCTGTTTTTGTGAAACTGTTTTACTCATATGATGCCGGTCAGGAATGTTGAGCAATTTCTCTATCCATTTGTGCTGAATGATTTCCAGGACGCCCCCTGCAGAAAAGCACTGCTAACTCACACAATCCTGAAAGTGAGGATGAGGTTGATGAAGATGTGGAGGAGAAGAATTCTGGACATCAGATGTATTGTTCAGTTTGAGGAGTGTGGAGCGAGAGTGTGTGTTTGGAGGCTTGAATGCTGCAGCTGCACTTTCACACCACCTGCTCTCTTGACTTCCAAAACTCTGTCTCACATTCCTGCTCACTCTACACTGCAGAGATAAGGAGGGAAAGAGAAAGTGAAAGAGGTGTGTATTACGGGTGTACTTTCGAGATACTCAGTAGGAGGTGCTGTGTTTATCTCACTCCCTTTACTCACTGCAGGAAGGTCTGCTAAGTTTGTTCTCCTCTTGAGTGTAGTTGCTGGAGATCTGCCATATGGAGGAGGAGGAGGAAGAGTAAGAAGAGGAAGAGGAGGAGGAGGAGAAGGAGGAGGAGGATGAAGATGGTGATAATTAAGAGACGATTTCCACAACAGCTTCATGATGTGATGAGGAGAACAGCAGCGTGTAATTGCAGGAGCAGTTGACATGATGATCATAGGACCAGAACCACACTCCTCAGTCTGGCCTAAACACACACCAACACACACACACACACACCCACACATTTTTAATGTACTAATATAATTCTTCAGAGGTTTGGGGTGGAACAGTTTTCCAAACAACAAGCCTATTGTATCATATTGGGCGTGGCTAAACATGATATAACTCCACCCCTAATCAAATTGTCTGTAGCTGCACAGTGGTCAGTGAAGCTGAGCAGATGCATGCAGAAGTAATAAATGTTAATGCTTATAATAATATTTTTCAGTTCTAACATTAGAAGGCACTGGTGTTAAAAGTGGAGGAGTAAACTGATGATTATATCCTGATAGAAAAAATATCTTGCAAAAAGTTAACAAACAATGCTTTCAAAATCTACCTGAAAGTGATACACATTTTTTTGCAGTATATTTTGGCCATTTATGTCTTAGACGTCACCTGTATTTGCATGCTATGATAGTTGGAGCTCCTTTGAAAAATCCCATGTATTTTAAGAGATCAATTTGACCTTCTCAGACAAAAAGAACAGCACATAGCTCTCTTCCCCAGAATGAGGCATGCTGGGACCAGAACAGGACACATTATGGCCAATCTGCAACAGTGTCCAAAGACCAGCCGAACGGAAATGAGGAAGTAATGAAAAACAATGAAAACTGGCAGCAAAGCGGGAAAATGACAGGGGGAGGAATAAAAAAAGTAGGGAAAAGAGATTGCAGTTTTACTAATTTTGTGCCTCTTTATCTTGGAGGGAGCGATGGAGGGAAAATCATTTGTTTAAACCAGTTACATAAAATAATTCCTCTTGTTATTTCAGATTGGCTCCTAATGTTGGCTCACCTCGTTTTCTCGGCAGGCCTAATTTGAGATCCCATCTCCTGCTCTCTTCAGTCTGATAGCACATCTGATTCTAGCCTGCATGGAATCTGAATATCAATTGGCTCGACATCTGACTCAGAAGTGAAGATGCTCTCTATCTGTTCTTGCCGAGCAACACTCCAATGTCCTGCACAAAAGATAAAAAAGACTAAAAAAAAAACACGACAAGAAATGACGTGATTGTTGCCTGACCAAAATGTTTGGACAGGCAGCAGGAGAGAGCTCAGAGTGCATGTGGATGGCGCTGGCGGAGGTTAAGGATCCGTCTGAGGAGTGTCGATATCACACAAGCAATTACAGCTTTATAAATGGACGCTCCATCAGCCCAAATCAGGTGCTCCATCAATCTGCCCTCACGCACGCTCCTTAACCTGCCACCCGGCCTCCCCCCAGCCATTCATACATCTCAACTCAGCCCTGAAATGGGTAATGTGATTCAGGCTTAACGTGTTTATCTGCTGCAGCGGTGCAGGGTACGGCTCAGGCTCAACAGCAGTGGATGTGGAAGCCTCACCTCCAAGCGTCGATTACTGAGACATGGGAGGGGCAAACAGTAAAGCTAGAATGTTTCTGATATCTCCTAATGTCAGGTGATCTTAGAACTCCACCTCCACCAGTGCACTCCCTGCTCTTGCAGGACGGATGTAGGTGAGACATTTATTTCTCCTGTCACTTTTCTGATGATACAGTATATTAGGGACAGTTTCAGTACTATGAAGAGAGACTTGTGAATAGTGGATAGAGACACTGCTGAAAACATTGCTGCTGTTGTGTCTGGTAAGGGTTAGTGAGGGGCATGACTGTGGTTAGTTTGCTCAAATCAACAGGTATGTAAGTAGAGAGTGAGGGAGGCCTGAGGGAGGAGAGAAGAGCAGTGCCAGTAACTTGTGTTCAGTCCCTCAGAAAACAATTAGAGGCGTTAGAGGACTTTGTCTCCTCTGCAGGCTCACCTCGTCTCTCCGGAGCTCCCTCAACGCTTTTTACTCTTGCTCCTCTGGGTCTCATTCGGCTCTTTTGTACCGTGAGGCTTTGTGCGACCGTTGCTCCTATTTTAAACCACAATTTGCTGAGCCGATGTTTACAAGTGTGGGAAAGGGACGGTTGCAGAGAGCAGTGAACCTAAACCAGCATTAGGCAGTGAACATCAGTCAAACCCAAGCATCATATAGAACATCAGGACGGTGTGTTACAACATCACCTCACACACACACCAGCATGGATTCTTTTGATTATAATCAAAGCCATGAACATGGACAGTTCATCTGTGTGTGTGTGTCTGTGGGGGTTTGTATGTGGGTGTGTGTGTTGAAGGGAAACAAAGTGGCTGGTGTAATGCTGATCTGTGTGCAGAGAGCAATGTGTATTATCTGTTTAATCCCCACTGGATACATAGATACACTAATAACCTGTTAATCTGTACCCTCGTGTCTCTTCTCTATCGTCTTACTCCTTTATTCTCCTTTTAATTCTTACAAAAGCAGGATAAAGGAAAATGAATCTCACGTCCGTTTATTATGGAAATGTCTTCTATGTGTACAAATCTTACATTCACAGTTATTTCCCTCTGGAATCAACTACAAGTCTAGCTGTAATTCCTGGCAAACATGCTTCTGTGTAAATCACACACTTTACGCTAAATAAATGGCATTAATATGAGTTAATTATAATTAATGAAAGATTGAATTAAATACTCAGTGGTGTGTTTATAATAAGTACACACAGTAGAAAGGAGTAGCTGTGTTCTGGTGTGAGCGATGGAGAGATGTGACAGAAGGAGACACAGTGAAATATTGTGTGATGTGACACGTGGAGAGAAATGGTCCTCATGGCTTATTCAGCGCTGTGGCGACCGGATCACGCTGACGCTAATGAGGTCCGAGCAGCACATTCATCACCAAGCGTCTGTGCAGGAGCTGACACGTGGCTGCAGGTGGAGCGATGCTGCTGGCTGCAGGACCAAGAAGCTGAGTAGCGAGACAGAGAGACGCTGGAGTTCATCTGTCTCACTCTTCAGCTGCTATGAAACCGATCTCTCTCTCACGGCCTCGTCTAGAATCCACATCACCATAGTGATGTGGATATGATGTCTGGGTCCCGGGTCCCCTGTGTCTGCTTCATGCCTTGCGGGACGGGGCTGCGGTTCCCCACACACACTACTAAACATTTACACGGAGGAACCTTATGAACTCAAGCGCGCTCACACACACAGGTGTGCACACAAGCATCCACATTGGTGTAAAAACAGGTGCTCACAGATACACACTGTCTCGATCTGCTGTTCCTTCAAAATATATTCTGTAATATTTGTTATGTGCGCCGCTCAATAACATTTAACATGTAGCATTTACTGTGATTCATACAGATGTTGGTTGTTGCTGCAATTTCTCTGCTGTTGTGTCCTCTGTTTTCTATTTTTGTCCGCAGGTATGGAAGCAGATTATCTGTTTTTTTTTGTTTTTTTTGTGTTGTTCTTTTTTTTTTTTTCTCTATCCTCCTTTTCCTCTCTTTTCTTTTTCTTTCTTTTCTCTCTTCCCTCTTCTTTTTCTTCTTCTCTCCCCCTCCCTCTGTTGCCTCTCTCATCAACTTTATTTATCCTGTTTACATATTTTAATAAATTGAAAAAAAAAATAAATAAATAAAGTCGTCCTCCGAAGAGGGGGGGTGGTGGCGGGTTTAACAAAAAAAAAAAAAAAAAGAATCCACTATGGTAAACACTTCTGCGGCTGGATCTGCAAACCACTTTCATTAGTGCAGTCACCCTCCATCTTCACCATGAAAAATTAATAAATCAATCAATCCATAAATAAATAGCTCCTGGTTGTCTACATAGATATTATTACACAGACACACACCATAACCCTTCTCCTGTGATTTAGCTTCTCTAACATCTCAACACAGCATTTTTATGGAGAGATTGCTTCATTATGTACATTTTAGGAATATTTTTTTGTGGAAGTTTTGCTAATTCTTTACAACTATGAACATTTGCTTTGCCACATTTTTTTCCTCCAGCAATTCCCCATCTTGCAGCTTTAATTTTCTTCAGCTTCTTTTCAGTCCGAAGTTGTAAAAGTAAAAAGTCAAATGTGCCGCTCTCAGAAATTTGCAGTTTCCACTCTGAGACTTTCTGAATGCGGGATTCTTGGACCAGGCCCAAACTCTGGCTCTGTTTTCTCTGATCTAAGCCGTGCTACATGGGGACACACGATAAGCCGCCGCCTCATTACAGCTGCCGGGGGTTTTGTTGAAGAGACGCGTCACGACTTTGCTGCTCAGGTGCTCACATGCAGGCCAGAATGTGCAGGCCTACAAACCCACTGATAAAATTCCACTTAATGACTCTTTACATTAAAAAAATCACTTCAAAACCTCTGTAGCATGAATCATTTGTGCAGAGTGAACATGTGAGAAGAGTTTCCACAAACTCCAGCCACTGCCCTCAACTCGTTCTCCCTTAGCACACACCACCACATTCTGCTTTTTATAAGATTATTGTGTCAGGTATTTACACTTTTATCAGGTCTTTAAACTAATCAATTTTTTATTTTACTTTCATTAATGCTGTTGTATTTTATGCTAAAGTTATGTTTAATGCTTGTGATTTACAAAAGAATAATATTAGCTGGGTTTAGTTAAGATGCTTTTTTCAGTGTCATCACTCCCAGTTGATATTTGAGATATTAAATCAACATAAAACTTTCAGCACTTCAGACTCGATGTGTGTTAAGCGTCTAAGTCTGATGTGAGTTGAGTTTTGTGTTTCTGTCTCTTCATAGCGATCAAATATGAAATATTCAGCATGAAGACAACATGCGGCGCCACTCCTTTTCCGCACTAAATGTATGAAATCTCTCTGCACACTAAATAAACAAAAGGCTGCTTTTTAACAAGCGCTGGAACAGCGAGCAGGCTGTTTGCTAAAATGAATCTTTTACTTCTATCATTTATTGACAGCAGCATGAAAGATTTAAGGACCACGGTAAACAAACAGCCGTGCAGGAACGTGGTCGGCATTACGGTGGATGTCTGCAGGTGGAGGTCCGCGGGTGGAGCTCAGTGCTGGTGGTGTTTGCAGCAGGACACTGGATTTATGAGGTTTCCTCCTCGTAACACAACATCTGCTCATAAAGCAACTTCACATAAAGGAGCTTCATCAATTAAACACACAGTAACATCCTGCAGGTAGAGGACTCATGAGGGCAAGAGCTTCACCTGGCTCCAGAACACCACACACACACACACACACACAGACTCCACAGTATTCCCTCAGAGGTAAGAGCAGCAGCAGCCCCTGATACTGTGAAACTTTGTGGTTTGACGCTCGCGTGAATGAGTGTAGCAGCTTTTAGTGGCACAATGATATTTTTTCTTTCTCTCTTTCTCACCTCATTTCTCTCTCTCTCTGTGACTCCAGTGTGTGCTTCATTAGTGCTCAGTGTTTGCTCTTCTCAAGTGTTTGGTGGTGCGACTGGACAGTTCCGGTCATGAGCCCTGCTGCTGCTTTCTTCCGGTTGTAGTAACAAAACAAATTAGCTAAAACTAACACGGCCACACACTACATCTGTGTCCAATAGCAGAGAATAAGACAGATGTCTCTCTCTTTAACTCCATCTTTTTAAATTTTAATCTCAGCCTCAAACTGTGTCGTTCTCCAGAATTTACTCCACTCATTTTCTTGGTCGGCTAAATAATTGATCTAAATATTCCCAAGATTGTTTCTACACAAAAGGTGCATTTCTCCAGTTCTGACCTCATAAATAACTCAGCAACATGATTCAGACGACAGTGTGAACACACTTGGCTCCACCCACGTCAGTGTGTGTGTGTGTGCACTGTAATTATCTAATGAAGATTCACCACAAACACAACTTACATTCATCTGCTGGAGATTAAATCCAAGCTCAGGGCTGAACTGTGTAAAATCTTTCTGAGGATTAGAGAAGGACAATATTTGTCAAGAAAAAGCATGCAGATTCCCTCTCTCTCTCTCTCTCTCTCTCTCATACACACACACACACTCACACACACACACACACACACACACACACACACACACACACACACACACACACACACACACACACACACACACAGTTGGTGGCATAACGGTAGGGTGTTTGTCCTGTGATCAGAAGGTCGTGGGTTCAAATCCAGGGCTGGAAGTTACCACTGAGGTACTCATGAGCAAGGCACTGTCCCCAAGCATTACTCCCTGGGTGCTTGTTAGCTGCCCACTGCTCCTTCACGGATGGTTTAAATGCAGATGTCACATTTTGATGTGCTGTGCTTTGTTCACAATGACGAAATGACACTTTCAATGTGACGCAGTGTGCAGATGTGATTTGTGGAGAAATATTACTCAGTAGGTGATTATTAGAGAGTTAGGGTCAGATTGAGTCTCAGTTGTGTGTTGTAAAGGTAACAGCAGGCATCAGGTTTATTAAGTGTTTTGGATGATTTTGGGGTTAACAGAGTTTGGGCTGGTAGTTGGGATAACTGTGACTTGTCTTTATGAGCTTGTGAAGATGACAGGTTTTCTGACATCTGACATGCTGTTTTACATCTCTACTGTTAACACTTTCTCATGGATTTTAATCAGATGAACAAATTGAAGGTAAACTCAGCTTGTATTAAATGTAGACGACGATGTGTGTTTGCCCTGCAGTAACGGCTCTACATTTACATTTCATTCATATACTCAGTGAACACAACGTACTAATGAAGGCCTGCAGTGTATTTGAACAATGAATTAAAACATTTAAAAGCATGAAGATACCCTGAAGGGTGCTGATGCTCTTCAGAATGAACATATTAAAGACCAAATCCATTCAAACAAGCCACTTCATCAAGTTTCTTCATTTCATCCAGATTGACCGCATTGATAACATTGAGTGCATTTGTCTTTCTGATTTCTACAGAAGGTTTTATTAAGTTATGGATGATTTTGCTGAAAAGTTCTCAGTGATGCTTCTCCTCAGCGAGCATTTGGGTAGAACATTGACGCACATTAAACACACTGATGATGTCTATAAGACAAGACTTGAGTTGCTTGCTCCACAAACCCAACAGCAGCTCTGAGTCAATATTAAAGATGAAATCTTCAGCTAAAACACTTTTATAGTCAGTGTGTATGTTTGTCACGGAGTCCTCCATGTGCTGTGTAACTTTAAAGGTGTTGGAAGCTCTTTGAGCTGCTGCTTTGTGTACTGTGTCCTTCACTGTGCTGGGCTAAAAATGGAGCCTCGCAAGCCTCGTTTTACCCTCCACTCCTGCACTGGGACGAGTATCTGTTCCGCTAACATGTCCGAGTCCTATGCTGCCCTTCACTACAGAGATAACCCATGTGCATCCCTGCTCTAAAACCCACTCTTAAACCTCAACTGCTTTCGCTACCCCTCTCTCTCTCACTGGGACTAGGCCTCTGTGTGTCTGCTGGTTGGCATCATGCCAAACTCTGTCATAATGGAAGCTGATCAATGAGATGTCAGGACACTCCGCTCACAAAAGTGACCCATCAGCTGGTGACGGGATGAGAGCCTCAGCACCTGCTCTGGACATCTGTGAGTGTGTGTCTGAGGGAGAGGATGAGGGGAGTGTAGGGAGCTTAATCTGCCTCTGCAAATCTTTCCAAACTGTTCTGGAGTAAACTTGCTGCTTACACAGGTTGGAACAGAGTGTAGGTGCTGCTGCTGGCTTATTCATCAGTCAGAGGGAGTTTGTGGAGTTTTTGGAGTCATGTTGTCAGATGTTTGGATCTGGTGTCTCGTGATTGGTGTCTAATGGTAAGATTACTCCCGAAGTAATGGCTGTGGGTTTTGGATCACTAAAAGGTCTAAATGTAAGTTGAATAGAGCCTCATGGTCATACTTAAGCACAGCACTATTCCAGTGCCTCCAGAGTGCAATGTGAGCTGACAGAGAGGGGCATTATGGGAATGAATCAGCTTTGTGCTTATTAAACACAGAGAAGACGCTGATTACTGCGTTCATATCAGAGACCCACTCAGGCTGACGAGGACGAGAGAGTCGAGCACTGAGTGAAGTAACAAAATAATAATAACAGTAATGCTAATGACAAGACGAATGTCTGAAGCAGCGAAGCGGAAGTCGGAGGAGGTTAACGGGATCTTCCATGAATATTCACGGTTGACACCCTTGGGGATGAGAGACCCAATTAACAAATCCCATTAATTATGAGACTATCACAACTGATTAGGAGATGGCCGTCTGCTCCTGGCACAATGCGGCCCATATTTTCTGCTTCATGGAGGCATATCGAGCACGAGTGCCAATCAGAGTTAAGGGCTCGGCTGGGCAGGAGAGAGACGCCAGCGTCAGAAAGAGGGCGGTAGGAAGTTTCTACTCACACACTGTCATCACTGCTGAAAATAGATTCAAGTGTCGTGGGGTAAAGACTATTTCCATTAAATCTCAGCATTCCATGGCTGCACATTGCTCTTTCCTCTCAGCAGCCATAAATTTGGACATATTCTTGTCTTGTTACAATCTCACATGTTGCAGTTCCGTTAAGGATTCAGAAGAATGAAAGTTATTTCATCACCAGCAGAGAGAGTGTGAGAGTGTTATATGGAGCCTGGAGCCCAGCATCAGGGCTGCCGAGCGAAGCAGTGCTTTGTGCTGCTATTCATGTCAAATTCCCAAAAGGAACAATGATATTAGTTCAACAAACTTCATGTTGTGTAAGAAGAGGCTTTCTGCCTTATCTCTGCTTACGCAACCCTTTTCCTGGCGTTTTGTTGTAATGCACTGCAGAGTGAGTGGAGGGAAGAGTGAGGTGAGGTTCCAGACGGCAAACCTGCCCAGTGAATCAAGTGTAATGTAATGTGGAGTTTGATTTGCTGATTTGAAGATTTGCGTGTATTGCAGGAGTGGAGTGCAGCGAGAGCCGAGACACAGAAGTCCAGATGCTAATCGAGCTCTGTTCCTTGTTTTCAGCCAGTGAGCAACTTGTAGGAGGGACGCTAATACATTTTTAATTGCCAGTGTGATTACCCTCCTAAGCAACCTCAGACAGTTGATTAAATGCATTTGGGTCAATATTAGAGGCCAGTCATTTCCAGCATCAGGGCCTCGGGAGGAAGGACTAGAGGTAATTGCTGAAACACAATTAGAAATCTTTCATATTGTAATAATGGAGAATCACGTCCTCTAGGAAACTGCAAAAAACATGATTAATGGCAGAAGGCATTGCTGCATATTAGCAAATGGCTCCATTTAATTAAAAATGGCAATTGTCCATGTACCTTATGGGTATATGGACCTCTAATTGTAGACATTATAACATTTTACCAGTATAACTGTGAAGTCCTGAAGATCACTCCTCATGTCCATGTCAGTGATCTGGTAAGGATATGGCACAATGCTAGCCGTTAGTCATTAGCCCGTGTAGCATGGATGGTGAACCCAAACGCAGAGTGAGACGCGAATAGGTAGGAGAACCACGCAAGTTGATCTACGAACTCTCTAACACGAAGAGTAAGGATTCCCATGAGAATCTGCATTCTATTGTACACACACTCAATCGAGGAGATAACCAAATAACTGGAGTTTTTACAGTTGATGCTGAACTGAATCAGAGTTGGGCCGGAGACTCAATGACTGAGCAGTGAGCCACTAGAAAAAGCCTCCTTTAATACTTCCCAAAATGCGCCGACTATTTCCGGGCCCCCATGTCGGTCACGTGATCAGAGTGCGCGTGACAGTCCATCAGTAATATAAAGTGTTACAGCGAATGCATTTAGTACAAATTGATTGAAATGTTTCAGTGAGCAAATAATGCTGAAACTGCTTTACAGAAATGTCAGATAAAATATTTTATTTTTCCAAGACTCTACTAATGAAGTTTAGTTTAGTTTAGTACGGTTTCATGGCAGCTCAAACCTCACAACTACTAGAAAAGAGAACAGCTTCTGTCCTAATTTCACACATCTGTGCCTTTGTGGACTGTTAAAAAAGTCTCTCATCCAGAGAGACCTGAACACAAATAAAGCCAATTAAAAGTTGAAGTGCATTGTTGGGGGAAATGCTACTGGTGATCCAGTCCGAGCTAATCTGCAGCGTTCGCTGCGTTGCACGTTCTGCCAAATTTGAATTAAGATGAAGCTCATAAACCTTTAAAGGCTTGGAGCTAACTACTTTAACCCTGAGAGACAGTCGTGTAAACAAGGCAGGCTGCAGTGCTGAGGTGCAGACGGTGGGATCTGACAGGCCTCACGTTTCTGCCGCTACCGCTGCCAGCCAGAATAATTGGACAAGGTTTCATGCAAATATCACTGTGGCACAGAATTAAAGGTGGGATCTGTTCGTTCATGCAGATGACAACTTGAGTCCTCATTTCCTCCTGCTCGGAATAATCAGCTCTGGAGGAGGATGTGCAGGCAGAGCGGATGAAAGCTCCTCTTCATGTCGGAGGAATTAAGTGGCCTCTGGTCGGTCTGCACAGAGCAGCGCAGGAGGGAAAATAGCCACAACAGCCACAAGGCTTCACTTAGCAAGAGGAGCGTGTCGGAATTTAAGAGTCACAAAGCTTAACCGGGGAGCGACGGTGTGCGAGGCAATGGAAGCTGACCTCGGACAATTATGTTCTTCCTGGAGTCAGTTTCTGGATGTCTTACATCAGGAAAAAAGTGGCAGAAGATTCTGAAAACTTCCACCAAATGCACAACTGAAAAAAGCTCAAAGATGCTGGAATTACTTGCATGCATTCCAGTTGCTAGGGAACCAGCTTTTGATTATTTGGTATTATAGAATCGGAATTATGCTGCACTTAGAAATTTAATTTCAAATTCGCACTGTTCAGGTTCAGGTGATGCACAAGGGACAGCTGTCAAAGTGACAGAGTCAAATGAGGGAGTGTTCAGGTGAGGGAGCATTCAGTTGAGGGTGGAGCAGGGGGATCTGTTCAACAGCACGTATCCTCATTACAGGGGCAGCATCTGATCCATACAAGGACAAAGGAATGTCAGAGGATGAGTTAAAAAATACGGCTCGTCTGTGTGTCGACTTTGATGGTGAAAGTGTGTCTCTTTAAAATTGAAATTCCTTCCTGTAGCTGTCATTTGCAGAGACGGGCAGCATGTAGGTGGCGCATGTGTCAGCTCACAACAGAGCAACTGCCAACATAGAAAATCTCCAACGTCTTTAAGTAGAACAGAAACCATTTATGCACATTATCACTTTCCTGATAAAGGACTTGAGACTCTTTTATCCCCATCAGCCACGCCAGACGATGCTTTGTTCCACATTTAGAGAGCGACTCAAAACACGTTCAAAAGCACTAGTCTGTTTTCTTCTTTTTTTACTTCTATATGAGCAGCTGTAATTACTGCCACACAAACCTGATGATAAGGGAGAAACTGGGAGTTCGGCTGCTGAAGTGCAGGGAGACGAGAAGAGGAGACACTTTAGCAGAAACATCTATTGCACTGATACAGTGTGTGTGTGTGTGTGCGTGTGTGTGTGTGTGTGTGCATGGGAATTGGAAACTGCGTGATGGTATGACACATTCTGCACGTTTAGAGACACATTTTATACACATCAGCATCTAAAATAAATCAGACCAAACTGCTTTCATGGTCCAAGTTTTGCTGTAATATTAATCAGCTGTGCTGTGACACATGAGAGAACTGGAGCAGAACCACCAAAACTACCAGAGTCTGTATACAGTAAGCAGCTCTGCCCCCTGGCCTCACAACGGTCCAGGAGATCAGGAACAGAGCTGGACTTCAGCACTACTGCAGCAGCGCTACAACACCAGATCTCCACGAACCTCCAGAACTGTGCTGTTGAACCTCCGCTGAGAGCATAAAGACCATCAAACAGTTTGAGTATAGCATTTATAATTTGGCTGTATCTGGCTGGAGTGAAGGAAGAGGGACGCGTGGAAGTGCAGAAGCAGGGTGATGGAGGGAGCGGCTTCATTATTCAGGCTGCTGGAGCTCCAATAAATACACTCGTTTAATTTGCTTTTCTCTCATTGTGCTCAGCCTGTTCTGCTTAGCTGGCGTTTAAGAAGTGCTGTGTGTTCTGAATGCAGGCAGCAAAGTGATGAATGTGAACAGCAGTAATGCCCAGAGATGGAGGGAAACACACACACACACACACACCCACACCCACACACACACACATGCATACACACTATTTCACACACTCACCACACACTCAAGCTGTACTTTCTCTCTATACTTATATCTCCTCTCTTTCTCTGTGAGTAGCGATCCGCCACAACATTGAAGAACGCTGGTCACCTGCTCACTGCTCATCAGCAGAGTTTAGCTGACTTTATAGAAACTGTGCTTGTTTAATTTTACAAACTAAAAGAGATAAAAGATGTGCTTTTAGTTACTGAGGTTAAGGTTAGGATTAGGTCTAGGTGTAGAATTATTATATATCTAGTCATTATGGGAGTCTATGGAAGGACCTCACAAAGATAGTAATACATGACACAATACAGTGTGTGTGTGTGTGTGTGTGTGTGTGTGCGTGTGTGTGTGCGCGTGTGTGTGCGTGTGTGTGTGTGCGCGCGTGTGTGTGCGTGTGCGTGTGTGTGGTTTACACAGTGAATAGACCTCAGCAAGAATTAAAATAAATTATTTAAAAAAATATATTAAGGTATGTGTTAAATTCTATATGATATTTTATGTAAACATACAAAATGTATTTCACATCACATGAGCACAAGAATTATTTAGTAATGTGGAAATATTGCAGGACTCCTGCAGTTCTGGTCATTTTCTTGTGTGCTTTATGTTCACTGTCAGCCTAATTAATTGAAAAATCATATTTTCTGTAATTTTACAGTTTTTCTCAGGCGCTTAACTACATTGACCATGCCATTAGTCCAAGTTGTCCAAATAAATACAAGCAAATCAGTAATGGTGCACAACAGAAACCATCTTGTCATTGTTTGCACATCACTTTTCATTGCTAAAGGATTTTTGCGAAACACTAGTCACAGTGATCATTTGGTAACACCAAAATTACATCAGAGTGTCTGATTAAGCAATTCACTTCAAAATAGCGGCAGCTGCTAAATTCCATCCCAAAACACTACTGAACTCGGGTCAAACTTGCAATTGGTTGCACTACTTGCTGGAAATCTAACTCTCAATCACTCAGAAGTTGCTAACACGGTATAAAAGTAGTAATAAAATGGTGTAATTTTTAACACACAATGAAACAAGAGCGGAGAGGATGTGGACGTGGAAGAGGAAACAGTGGGCAAGGTTAAAGACAGAGGACAGTCATAAAATTACAGGCACTGTCATTGACCATGTTCGTCGTCACGTGTTGCATCAATTATTCAAACATTCAAGAGGGAAAATAGTCCTGGAACATTCACTTGCTATAATTCAAATATAAATATAATCCATATAAATCTGGAAAGTTTATTTTACTCCTTGATGAAATTTACAGAGCACTTCTGGAGAGAAAAAGGAAGAGACAATGCTATGAAAGAGACTATGCAGAGTAAATCACATGCCTTTTTTATATCACATGACAAATTTTGTTTTCTTGATTTTTGCGTTTTCATACACACTCAATAAAACCACTTTCCTTCACAGAAGACGTGTTTTTGTACTTTGTTGCTCCCTCTGTGTGTGTACTGATTTTACTGGAGTGAGTGAGTATTTTGTCTGAGAGTGGTCACTGATTGCTTGTATGTGTCTCCTGTTTGACTGATGTGTGTTACTGTTTGAGTGAGTTATGTAATTTTTCAATAGCTATTTAGTGTTTTGATTCACATAGAGGGTTTTGCAGGGAAAATGGGGAGTTCTGCCAAATTTGTTAGTGTGCTGTAGGCTGCATCGGCTGATTTGAGAATGCGGTTACTGTTTTGAAAAAAGTAGTTAAACACCTGAGAAAAACTGTATCTTAAGGGGCAGCGGCCATGTTGACAATTTATAATGAGAAGCAAAACAGAGAGAAAGAAAGGCTTAAAGAGTGAGAGATAGAGAGAGTGAGAGAGAGAGAGAGATGTGACATTAGATAAGAACAGAACTCTGTTACGTACCTCTGTTACGTCACTCTGTCTTCAGTAAAGCTCCTTAGCTATTTATTTAGCCGTGTGTGTGTGTATGTGTACGAATGAGTGAGGGCATGATTTGTTTGCTTTAATGGCCAGATTGAATATTGCAGGATTAAGGTTTTGGAGAACTTCCAGGATCCACAAACCCTC
This sequence comes from Distichodus sexfasciatus, assembly GCA_032718565.1. Classification (NCBI taxonomy): domain Eukaryota; kingdom Metazoa; phylum Chordata; class Actinopteri; order Characiformes; family Distichodontidae; genus Distichodus; species Distichodus sexfasciatus. The sequence goes on along the minus strand of JAVGVS010000093.1, from coordinate 1,041,461 downwards.
CATCACATTTCATCACATTTCCATTTTTATTGCTCATCTCACTGGCTGCTGGAGGCTCTCCACTCTAGAGTTCCACATGCAGAGGGAAGGAACTTTATTCTCCACTGCATTCCAGTTTCAGCAATTTTAAATCATGTTCCATGTATTGATGCAGTGATTAACAGGTTAAACACACACACACACAGATTACAAACTGTACAAAATGTGACCTCTGCCTTTGACCCATCCCCGGCCGCTGACATGCAGCGGCCGGGGAGCAGTGTTGACGACAGTACCATGCTCATGCGTACCTTAGAGGTACCTTTCCTGGTCTGGGACTTGAACCAGTGATTTTCTGTTCATGGGGCAGTTACACTATCAACTGCCCCACAAGCAGTGTCTTCCACAAACATAAGATGATCTCCTCTGCAGTGAGAAAAAGTGAACAACCATTTGGGCAAAAAATTAGTTTTCACTAATTTTCATATTGAACACACCGCAAAAGTCACCACAACAACACGTAACCTCTGTGTGTGACCCAGTGATGTAGCAGCAGGGGCCAAGAGTGTTTGGGGTCACTTATCAGATGATCTTATACTGAATGACTTCCATCTCTTCATGACAGGGACAGTCTCCATTCAGAAACTCGGGGTTAAAGATCTTCAGAGGCTCAATAGCAGTAGTGCTGGAGGTGGGGTTTAAGCTCTTGGTCCAGAAATGAGCATCTACCACCCCACCGCACCCCTTTTACTGAATTTCCACCAGAAGCACTCCAGCAACTCCCAAACCCATGCGGGTAAAAAAGAGAGAAGGAGTGAGTGAGTGAGCGGTGGTATTGTGGTGTCTGCTGAGTGCAGTTTGTTACTAATTGGTCGCCGGTGGTGTGGAGGCAGCAGCAGAAGTAGTGTTTTTCGTTTTGGCCACATCAGCGTGATTCTTCTACAGTGCCTTCTGGGAGGAAAACACAGCATCTGTTGGCCGTATGAGTCGTCCCCTGAGCTTTAGTTGCTCCTACTCTCTCTCTCTCTCTCTCTCTCTCTCTCTCTCCAGCGCATAACCTGAGGAAGCAGAGAAGCAAAGCCTCATTTTCTAACTCCCCTGTCAGACCCCAGCGTAGTCACATCACTCTGCTGCTTGTGCTGCCATTGGAGCATCTGGAGGCAGGTAAAGAGTTTGTTTAGAGAGACTCTGGAGGCCTGAGAGGGGCATTAATTGTTCTTTGAAATGTGCAATGAGGCTGGGGGGGCAAAAAACAGGAGAGATGGAGGCAGAATGTTGTGGACCAAGAACATCTGAGCCAACTGAACTGCATCTCCATCATGTGGTGCAGAGGGAGAAAACTCAAAAAACTGAGTTCTCAGGGAAGACGAACAACTCCCAAACGAAAACACTGTGATGACATGCTTTAGATCAAATCCAGATTCAGTTCTGAACAGGGTTACTCGGGGCTTTTACACACAGCATCTTCATCTTTGAGACAACTAAATGTGATCAGAAGAGTCCCTAGACTTTAGCGACAGGCGCTGGGTGTCAGGTTGCTGGTGGTCTGCGTTGTGCATGTGGATGAGCGACTGGACGTAGCTGGTGATGGTGTGTGAGTGTGTAATCAGTGGTGCAGATTGAGGTGTTAAATGCTGCACCGTTCCCTGCACCGTGTATGCTGCTGTGGCCACCAGAGCTGTCGCGTCCAAATTATTATGAAGGAGGGAGTTAATGGCATGTGGCAGGCGGGCACGTCCTCCACCCAGACGCCAGGGCACAGAGGGCACAGCCAAGGGGACTCCTGATCAACAGGCAAATAGAACCGAGATGAAAATACCTGTTTAATGCAGCCGCTCCAATAGCTCCCTCTTACATAAACACTCAAATATCTCCTGGAATTTAGAGCAATTTATCTCAAATCTGTCATGATAAGAAACAGTGATTAAACCACAAATAGAACGGTTGCTACGATGAATTTTCCTAATGAAAACACGTTATCTAAACCAAAATAAAGTTGTGAGTATGTCGTAGCTCTGCAGTATTAAAATGATGCAGGTACTACAGACCTACAGGAAGCTCCATCCCTCCCGCTCGCCCTCTTTCTCTCTCTCTCTCTCTCTCTCTGCTATCATGGTTTCAAGAGTGACCTTTGAGTGACAAAGTGTTTGACACCTATTAGCACAGCAGGTAGCCCTTAATAAAAGCAATTCCCCAGCCATTGATTGAGATGCTCTATTATCTGGCCCCGGGCTGCTGCAATGCTGCTTATCTTCTATGTAAATGCTTCACAGCACTTCCCTCCTCCTCTTCCTCCTCTATTCTTTTTCTGGAGTGGTGACATTTAAGTTGCACTGCTAAAGTGGGCCAAGCTGAGCAGAAGTAAAAAAGAAAAAAAAAAGAGGTAATATTGCCTTTAGAGTCAAGAGAAGAGGAGAGGCTATACTGCTGCTGTATGAGTCAGGTGCTTTCTGTGACTGTGTGTGTGTAAATAAATAAAGAGAAAAGAGAATAAGAACCAGGAGACAGCTCCAGGAAGGGTGGTTATGCTCATTAATGATTCAATGTTATAATCAGTGTGATTATTCCTTCTGTCCTGCAGCACACGGACCACAGTGCAGCTCCATGATCTGACAGCAGCCATGTCCTGTTAGGTCTGAAATCACAGTTTCAGTCTGAAGCTTTACCTCCCCATTTCAAGCAGCAGGTGGATGTAATGCAGGAGTCCTGCCTGTGATTATCACTATATCACTCATGGTTAGGGTTAGCAGGTTACCAGAAAACGCTGGTGAGTCTTGATGGCAGATGGATTATAACTCAGCTCCACAGCAACTTTCTGGTCCATGCTTTTGCAGCTACCCTTTCTGCTATGATTTTGGAGAAACTGTGAGAGCAGTGAAAGTCAGATTAATGTCAGATTAATGCTGTACAAAGAATTCAAATCTCTCCTATTAGTGCAGTCTGCCTCAATCTCCAACATGAAAAATAGTTATAAAATAGATGAGCAATGGCTAAAGAAATTGCATGATTGCTCTGTGCAGAAAAGTAGAAATAGATTAAAGGGTAAAAAAAAAACTTCACTTGACTTGAAAAAAGGGGATAAAAGAGGATTGCAGCTGTCCTATGGACGGATCTCCTCAATGAGCTGAGACTTTTAAGCCATGAACACTGTCTGTGGAACTGTTAAACTTTGGAAGGAGTTAAAGGAACAAAATGTAAGAAGAGGAAGACATAACAACAATCAAGAGGACAAGGTGGCTGTTGGTATTCAGTTAAACCAATGACACAAAAACTGGCACTGGCAGCTCACAGTATGGCAGTGTGTATGCTGTTTGTCTACATAAACTCTATAATACACACACACACACACACACACACACACATACAGGGCTCATGTTGACTACAGGCCATGCAGCTGAACTTTTGTCACCTTTTCTCTTTTTCCTTCCTTGTGCCGCTGTGTTGCTCGCTGTAACATGGACCAGCTCATCCCTGTAGCTGCTATTTGCTCATCTCCTGCCTCTCCCTTAACATGTGCAGGACCGTGATGGTGTGATAGAGGCTGGGTGGAAGAGGAGGAGCACCTGGGCCAACGTGCCAGGCTCGGGTCTTGCCGAACAGATTGGAACGAGCGTCTACACGACTGGCTAAGTGAAGGCATATGGTGGTGGAGGAGCCTCGGGACCCGCAGCCTCCAGCGCCGACAACGCTCCACTCCGCCCCCCTACCCCGCCCCTGCGCTCCAGCTGACTGCTGGTAATTAAGCGGTGTGTTGCTGTGTGTGTGTGTGTCCGTGTGTGTGTTTATAGCCACTTATTGCAACATGGTGCTCTTCATCCATGGCTCTGTTTTAACTACGACTTTGAACCCTTTAAGAGTCTAAAGAAGTCGACTGGATGAAATTATGAAAATAGAAAGTCCAGCATTGTGCTGCAGTCAAGCTTATTTTTTTACAGTGAATTGGTGTTCTGGTCTCAGGACAGCAGCAGAATTTCTCATCTGGTCTCTAGAGCTAGTGTAGTGCATGTAATCATCCCTCGGCTCTTAATCAGCTCTAATCAAGCCACTGTGGTGTGACTCTGCGCTAGTCAGCTGCTGCTTCCTGTTATCTTAAAACGATGTTCTGCTGCTCAGAGTGTTCCACCCGGACTCCACCTGCTCTAACCACTCTGCCGCTTTGTGATCCATCCATTGTTAGCCACACAAGAGTCTTTATATAGAACAGCTTTTTATGCCTCTCACACTCCTCCTGCATGTGTGTGTTTAAGAGAGCATCACACACATGCAGTACGAGATGAGCGAGACGACGAGTCAGAGAAGTTAGACTCGCATGTCGAGAGGCTGATTATCAGAAGCGACGGCTGTTCTGGGGAGATGTGGAGTGTTTTCTTGGCCACTGGTTTGCGCTGTAAGGAAACATCTGCTGGTTGCGAGTGCTAGGTAAACAAGGCATGGACCTGAGCTTTGTATCTCTCACACACACACACACACATGCACACACACACACACACAGTCACACACATACACAGTGAAGAAAAAGAGAAGAACGATGGGAATCGGACAGATGGCTCTAAGCAAAGTAGCAGCAGTAAACTCTTCTCTTTGGGGAACAGTGCACAGGCGAGTGAGAAGCTTCCACACACATCATCTGCCGTCCTGCTGAGCCCGGTGGGAAATCAGCCCAAGATGGACGCAAACCTTTCCATCGGACTGAGAGAGAGAGAGAGAGAGAGAGATGGAGGCAGATTTCATTCTTGCCTGCACGTTGGATTGCTCCTCCTCCCCCGTCTCTTCTCCCCTGTGGCTGGCTGTCGTTTGGGAGATAGCGATACCTTGGAGTCTGCTGATAAATAATGAATTAAATCTGCTCTCTGCGTTTCCGCTCTGCACAGACCTTCCACTAGTCTCTCCTCCATCTGCTGAGCGCTAATTAACAGACATGGGCATCCCAACGCAAGCAAAGTCCATGCTCGGAACCTGCACACCTTTTCTCATCTCACTCTGTAACTACTCAGAGAAAGTTAAACTTCCAACAGCCAGACACTGTTGAGTTCTGTTGCACATAGCAAGATGCTAAACATTAAAGTCATCATCAGCAGTGATATGAGAAGTGTGACATCAGAAATGGTTGCTATTGTAACACTGATATCACTGTAACACGCTACACACTAATGCTCCTGAAGTTTTACATTCTAAAACTACATTTAAAAACCAGACAGTACCACATGTTTAATGTCCATTTTGCATCAAGACACAATGAAAGAAATGAAATGATGCATACAGACTCAATTCTTTAAATCCTTTAACAGGCTGAACACATTCAGATGAAACAGCAAAACAGAATCATTGTTATGTTTTTATTCATGTTATTTCACCACTTACTTTTAGCGGCTGGTTTTACTGTAACAGACATCAGGAAAAAGCTGCAGATCTGCAAACTCACAGCAGTGAGAGGATAAAATGTGAAGCTGGACGTACTCTATGACACAAGACATTTATAACCCTGAGCTCACATGTGTGTATGTCAATCCGGGCAGAACTGTCATAGTCTTAAACTCATTTCTTGGAGTGAGTGAGAGTTCAATAATAAGAAAGGCTTTAAGAAAGTACATATTTAATCTCTCTCACCCTCTCTCTCTTTCACACTCACACACACACATACTAACACACACACACACACACACACTTTTAGGGAGGAGAATGAAGATGAATCCCTTCATTAAGAGTGTTTTTAATGCATGAAGAAATAATTTATTCATGAAAATTAACAAATGATTCATTTCAGCTGAAAGTTCTGCTTGATACGATGCTGCTACGTTCCGACCGGAATGACATTATTCACACTCGGCTGATTAGGGGAAGTGTGATCAGGGCTTAACGTCGCTGCCAGGTCTCTCTAATGACTCCTGCACTGCTGCACATATTTTTAGCCCGGCAGCAAACAAACCCGCTTGATTCTGCCTTTATTTTACCTGTAATACCTGCAGGCAACCTTATGCTGCATGCCACAACCTTTTACCAAGAGTTAAACTGCACACTACAGCCTCTTTCTCTCTCTCTCTCTCTCTCTCTCTCTCTCTCTCTCTCTCTCATTTCTGTTCAAGCAGTGCAGAGTGATACTTTGTGTAAATGAAGAAAAGTCAAAGTCAAAGTCAAAGTAAACGTTATTGTCATCTCTGCTATATACTGTAAAAGAATACAGAGAGACAAGACGACGTGGCTCCAGTTTTAACAGTGCAAAGAACAAGAACAAGGAAAAAGGGACAAATAAGGGACATAGAATAAAAATATATATGAATAGAATATAAAATATACACTTTAACCTAGAAGGGCAATAAAATTTTTTTACTTTTAACTAGAAATGTTCTACTGTGTTCTACTAGTAGTAACTGTGTGATCAGTTAGCAATTAGGGTTTAAATGACAAGTCTGGGTTTTCTGATTATTATCAGAACTCTTGACGTAATGATGATCTCTGATTCTCTGCAGCTCTTTAATTGTCCACACCTTCATGTGATGTGGTTTTGGGATTGCTTCTGTTTTTAATCTGTGATGTTCTGACAGAGCAAAGCTACTGTAGAAACAAAGTGCAAAGTGAACGACTGTGTTTGTAAAATAAAGTCTGAGCCGTTGGGAATTCAGATAGATTTTTTTCTGTCATTCTGCTGCGACAGTCGAGTGTCGTAGGAGACGTCTGAAGGCTCCTGGAGGAAATTGCTCATGCTTTTGTGATTTGCTTTTGACTGCGATTTTGTGATGGTGTGGAGACGAAACTGTGAGGGACAAAGAAAACTCATAAGAGCAGGTGCATAATGTTTTCTAAAGTCATTTGTGGAAGAGAATATTTTTCCGCCACATACAGGAAATGACCCAGCAGCAGATGAGGTCAGCAGTAATAGAGCTCAGTAAACTCATCTCCCACTGCAGCTCCTCCACTGCTGCATCCATTGTTGCTTTATTTGTTTGCTCCATCTGGTAAAACAACTGGATATTATAGATTCAAACAGAACACAGGAACACATTTTACCATCTCCTCCTCCTTTGTTTAGACAGAGGTTTTTTACAGATCACACTAGACACCAGCGGCATAAAAACACACATGACTTCACCAAATAAAATTAACACTTGATGTCCTATAGGAGAAAGTGTGACTTTCCCGTTTATTTTACTGCAAACTGACTATTTTGTATTTGTATTCACACCGCATTAACACCACGGCCATATCTTATAGAAAGTGAACTGCAGCAGCAACAACAGGACAGAGATACAGCGCTTTGGACAAAAATCATGTGTTCCTATATTTCTGCCCTCTGGTGGTAATTGTGTGCTTTAGGGGCCAAAGTTTACAGGACCCTGCGTAAATGTAAGATGGGGAAAAAAGCAGAACAACTGTTCACACAAATCTAGTTTTCAATTTGGCACTCTTGAGATTGGTTCCGCACGTTGTGCACAAGCTGGAGTTAACGCTGCAGAGCGTGCAGTCAGGCCGTGTTTGCGGCTCCTTGTGTATGACGAGACATGTAATTATGAGTAGTAATGCGTAAACATATTTCCACTTTTTATAATCTTATTAGGAGATTAGGGCTGGAAAATGGCTTAGCCACGGCTGTCTGTTAGGAGGCGATGTGCTGAAGTCTGAACGCTTTTCCTCTCCTCTTTCACATCTGCATTTTCCCTCCTTACTGCCATTTAGCCGCATTTAGCAGTGAAAGAAAAATGCTGTGTGCTGCAGCCCCAAGACTCTAATCTCTCATAACATTGCTGTTTCTTCCTGACTCCTTCCAATACCATTTCCTAAAGAATCACACACACACGCACATATGCAACTCCTTTACCATTATCTGCAGTAAGTATGAAGCAGATTTTATTTTGCATTATTTAAAAACATTTGGGGTAGCTGCTTTGCCTCAGAGACTTCTTGCTGTTTATCAGATCTGGGGAGTTTATTAATAATGACACTTTAAGTCCCATCATAACACCACAATGCATTCATAAAGTTTAACACTTTGGATAAATTGAATTTCAATTAGAAGAGTCTAATAATGCACATGATAAAGGAGAGCATTATGTGTTTATTATTCCACAATAATCCCCTTAATCACTAATCTGCTGCTGCTGCTGTTAGCACCCAGAAGCTAGTAGTGTCTCTCTTTAGAAGGAGGGAGGAAGTTACAATGAGAAACAGAGCAGCTCAAACTCATGCGTGTGTGTGTGAGCTGCAGGAAATGATGGAGATGAAGCAGCATCAGGGTGTAAAACAGAAGAATCTCACACTTATGTTTGTGTTTATCCTGCTTTATTGTGTTCTCCTGAAGTGCACTATGCATCAGCAATGCATTGTGGGTGTCTTCTTAAGCATTTCCTTAAGATGACATCACTGCTTCAGACAAAACACGAACACACTCACACACCCACATCAACGCCCACACACACACACACACAAATACATTAATACACCACAGCTGCTAATGGATGCATATTTCTTTTAAAGCTGTGAATTATGGCGCTATTAGGAGATGAGGGAGAGAGAGTGGAAGGCAAAGCGAACAACTACAGTTATAAAAGGAAAACTCTGTGGTACCGTAATAGCTTACCCTGTGATTGGAAGGTCACTGGTTCGATTCCAAGGACTGGTAAAGGTACCACTGAGGTACTCATTAGTAATGTACCCCAAGCACTGCTTCCCCGGTACGGCCCACATCAGCTGCCCACTGCTCCTTTATGGATGGGTCAAATGCAGAGGTCACATTTAGTTGTAGTGCACTGTGTGCTGTGCTGGGCTGTTCACAATGACAAATAATCACTCACTTTCACTTTCACACTTCCACTGTAGGCCGGTGGAGGACGCATCCAGTCTGTCCAGTTCTAACTGCTTCCGCCCGACCTGCATCTTCACTCCCGGCAGCCTGTAGATGCTCTGCTGGAGAGGAGCAGGGGTGCATGCTGGGTAGTGTGAGAGCAGCCAGGCCTTGTGTTTGCTCAGATGAGTGAGAAATGAGAGATGTAGCGTCAGGCTGGAGAAACATTTGTGGGGAAATGAAGACAGATGGAGAATGTGGGAAAAGGTCAGACACCTGCAGTTTCCCCCTGACTGATTCCTCATCAGCAGCACTTCTTACTGCACACTGCCACTCTGCCACAACGCACCTCACACAGGTGACAGACACACACACACACACACACACTGCGTAGAGACGCAGATCATATATACACACACACTCCTGTACGACACTGCTTGTGTGCGTTTGGGCTGCATCTTGCTCTGTCTCGCTTTTCGGCCCACATATAATCAGATTTACGCTGTATTATGGGGTCAGTTCAGCCACTGTGGTAACGAGCCGGTCGGTGGACGTTTCTGCTGCACATTAGAGGAGAAGAAGGCCAAGAACCCTGTTATTAGCTGTGTGTTTTTCTCACTCTGGGTAATGGAGGTTTTCAGAAGCAGAACCTTAACAAACAGCAGAGCGACAGACAGAGCAGGACGAGGCCGTCGGAGCAGCCCGCTTTAATTAAAACACTACACATCTGTCACAACCACTGGACCAATTAGCATATTGCCTTCCAGCATGGAATGAACACACACTCGCCTTCCTGCAGATCCCTCATCAAACACACCAAAGGAGAGAGAAAGAGAGAGAGAGAGAGAGAGAGAGAGAGAGGGAGGGAGGGAGGAGAGCCAGAAACGCCAGAACAAACCAAATGGGAAGAACGGTGGCAATAGACACCAAAAGACAAGAAAGCACAAATCAAACACCAGCTCCACCCTGCTTTACGAGGACCAGACATTTTAGACCAGTGTTATTAATGTCCTTCCACTTTAAAAAGAACTGAAACAAATGTTTTTATCTTCAATTAAAAAAAAATGACATTTACAATGTTCAAGGAAAAGAACCAGCAGTCATCCTGCTAATCACACATCACCCACCTGTTATACAGAACCAAGAAAGAAGCAGAAATGCGCTGAACAAATTAACCTGACATGTCAACTCTAAAGAAAAATGAACAGGTTTCAACAGCATACAGCAGTCGCCAGGCAAAGAAAAACTGTAACTGTGACACACAATAAAGCCATTATTCAGACGAAACAGACAATGATCAATTGATTGATCTTACCTAATGACACAGAGCAGTCTGCAAGCCTGTTTGTGTGTGTGTGTGTGTGTGTGTGTCTATTGATTATCGTGATTAAAGTTTTTTTAGGGTGAGGATGTTGAAAGCAGCTCCCCTTTCAGAGGAAATCCCACTGGCCTGCACATCACTGTCAAATTCACATATTATTTTGATAAAACATAAAGGTTAGCCCTAAACTCTGTTAGAAAAGACTCCGATCTATGCTCATTTTTCGTGGGGGTTGTTTTGTACAGTGTGGAAATTATGTTTTTAGTTTGACGGCTTTAGTTTAGAAAGTTGCTCAGCTTTCCTCAGTATCTTGTGGAACCGACTCTCAGAGTCTCAACTGCACAATTCACTTTCTTTCTGATCTAAACACATTGTCTTTTCATTTGAGATTTGTGTAATGAAAGTGATTATATAACAGCAGCACATTCAAATCTTTAGTTGTAGGTGCACTCGTGAAAAAGTCCTTAATATCACTGACACTATTGATGCTTTAAAGTCTAAATGTAAAGTATAAAAGAAGTGTGAGCCTCCAAGGGACAGTAAGAGGTTTATTGAGTATGAGTTTGTGTGTGTGTGTATGTGTGCGTGTGTGTGTGTGTGTGCTGGCTGGGCATCTGATTCCTCTGAGAGAAATGGGTCTGACTAGGAGACCATCAGGGAACATTACTTACCAAATTATTAATATCATGGCTCTATAGCTGCTATTATTAACTTCACACTTCTACAGGATCTAACACCCCAAATCTCCCTCAGCACAGCCTGCAGATGCACCACAACACAACCTTACAGCCAGAGTGCTGCTGCTGCACAGTGGAGTACCACACTCCTGTAACACACTCCTGAAATATACACCTGTAACATTTCTCTAACACAGTTCCGAAATATGCTCCTGTAACGCACATCTGTAACATACTCCTGTAAGAATGTCCTGTAAAACACTTCTGTAACACACTCCTGTAACATACTCCTGTAACACCCTCTGTAACACACTGCTGTAACATAGTCTTGTAACACACTTCTGTAACACTGCTGTGGCACACTCTTGTAACATACACTTGTAACACTTTTGTAACACACTCCTGTAGCACACTCTTGTAACATACTATTGTAACATACTCCTGTAGCACACTCTTGAAACATACTCTTTGACCACACTCCTGTAATACCCTCGGTGTGATGGTGATGCTCTCGGCAGCTGCATGTCTCCACTACGGTTGGTGTTGAGTTCTGCTGCTGTGTGTTTGGGGATTGTTCAGCTGTCATGCTGGTGGCGGAGTCAAGCCCTAATTTGATGATGGTGTTTCTGGAGCCCCTTGGGCTAATCACTGTTGATTTTTTGCCAGAGATTATTTCAATTTATTTCACCCTGAAGGAAGCAAAATGTATTTAAGTGAACAAAATTCCTGCAGAGTGTCTGACTCTCCCCCTCATCCTGCCACCGCCCTGAGCTCTGATTTCAGCTCTAAAACATCACATGGTCCTCCTATGTCTCATCTCATAAAGAACATAAATACCACTCTGGGTCTGAGAGATCAAATCATGTTGATAAAATAAAGCTTTATTATTATTATTATTATTATTCAGACGGAACTTGAGGAGGTTTTTGTCTTATGAGGTTTTCCCTCATTTAAGTGTTGCCATGGGAGATGGGGCTCAGAAGGTTCTGGAGTGAAGACAGGAGCCCTCGCATCACGCTCTTATTTGGAGCTGGACGTCTCGCTGGATGCTGCAAAAGCTCACTTCAGCGTGGAAAACCAGCAAAACTCTGATCTCTAATTAAGCAAAATAAGAAATAAAGCAGCAAAAACACATTTAACCCGCTCCGAACAGGCCGTGTTGAGTTAGACATCTTTCAGCCTCTGTGTTTTCCATGTGTATAACAGTGTGTGTTGGTGTGTTTAGCTGTGTGTTCACAGTGAGTGCTTTAACACCACATCAGTGTAATGAAGCCCAATCGGTTATTATTCCATTCACTCGCCAGTCTGCATTTTAATCCCTTCCCAGGCCATGTTGTGTGTTTTTGTGTAAGAGTGTACACGTGTGTTGTGCAGCAGGAGTGTGAGACGCAGCTGAAGGATTTGCAGCTTGACTTCAGTTCTGCATAATTACACCATTTTTGCTGCAGCTCAAAATAACCCCCACGTGCACCAACCAAGTGAACACAACACACCACTTCACACTCTCACCCTCTTACACACACACACACATTTACATTTACTGTATTTAGCAGATGCATTTATCCAGGAGGATTCCATTTTCTAATTACAGGGACAGTTTTGGGGGTCAGAGGTCCAGTGGTGGGAGATTTGTTCAGGACTTCCATGCTGATGCAGTAACAGCTGAAGACCGCCAAGCTGCTTCCAGGGGACAATTTTGCAAGCTATACGGAGAATCTGCAGCAGGACGGAAAAGTCATGATCTTATTTGGTAAAAAAACAGAGAAAAAATTATAAATACTTATACACACACCATGAAAGAGAAGCTGCACATTACAGTACATCACTCTAATCACACACTCACACACACACAGCCACACACCTTCTCTCTTGGACTGACAGGTGAAGCTCCTAGATCATCTTCACTTTGCTCTGCCCCAGTCTTCTCTCCAGTCACAGTTTCATATTTTATTAAGATGCAGCTGTAATAAACTCCAAAAGCAAACATGAGTAATAAAAACCAAAACAGTACAACACTTAGAGACACAAAACGCACACACACACACACACACACAGACACTGTGCTCAAAACATTCTCACTTTCCTGCTTTTGCCTGTGAGCTGGCCGGTGTGTTGCATTAGGACGTGTGTGTGTGTATGTGTGAGTATTTGTGAATAATCCCGATTGGAATAATTGATTGTTTGTCCAGTGGAGGGTCGCAGTAAATAATGAATGACTCCATCAGGACGGCTGCAGCCTGGAGACTGACTGATGGCCTGCATTAATAAGCCTCAGTCTCTCTCTCTCTCTCTCTCACACACACACACACAGTCCCCCGTGCAGGCGTGCTGGAAAGTGTTCTTTACTTCTGGTTAAAATGAACAAAATGTTTGTTAAATTTGTTTACAGGAAATATAGATCCTTAATGTGTTCCATATTAGCTTACTTTTATCATCTTTGTGTTTATAGATAGACTACTTTCATTATACACACACACCTACACACACACACACATGTAACCCTAGTTACAACTAAACTAGTTGAATAGATATATGAGAACGGTATGAGCATGGACCAGGAACAGAAGATATGGAACGACTGGAGTCTAGGGTTTGAATGGCAGTAACGAGTTCTTTAAACCAGAATGATTTCCAAAAAAAAAAAACATGTATTTTCACACACCCTTGAACAACAACCACAGTGTATGGTTTCCCCAAAGTAAATAACTAAAATAATAAAGTGCGCACAGAAAAAACACTGAAGAAAAATAATAATTGAACAATACAAAAACTCACAGCTTCCAAATTATGTATGGGCTACACACACCAATACAACCACAAACACACACACCAAGCTGTCTCTGTGTTGCTAATTACAGTGTTTCACACACAGTCATGTTTAGAACAGCTCCATACGGTTGAACAGAGGGAGGAGACTCGTCTTGTCTGCTGTGTGTGAGTACGTATCTCCTCCTAGTGCCTAAATGAGCTTCCTTTCATTTAAATGAGCTCCGAATCCACACACAGCTATGAAGACACGTGATTAAAAATTACGGCTGAATCTCTTGTACTCTCTCTCTCTTTCTCGTTCCCCTTCTGTCACCTTCTCTCTCATCTCTCTTTCTGTCTCTCACCCTTTTTCTCTCTTGCTCGCCCTCATAATCTCTCTCTCTCTCTATCTTGATTTTTATTCCTCTACCTATAACTCCTTCTTTATCTCTCTCTCTCCTACCGTCAGCAGCAGTTTGTGTCTCTGGATGTAGAGATAAAGAGAGATGTTCAGATGAGTGTGTTCCGGGCTGCTCTGCTTCACTTCTGACTGCTCTTCTCATCTCTCTCTAGAGCAGCAAATTTACCCACCGACACACGCACATTACCAAACTACTGGGTGAGGCTGGGGTTAGGGCTAGAGTTGAAACTTAATCAGACAAACCGTCTTCCTGCATTACCTGCACTTAAGCAGATCACATCTTCATACTGTTAACATTTTACAGCTTCAGCCGCTTTACTTCTTTACATCATAGATCTGAGAACACTGGACATGAACACAGTTATAAAACGCACACACACAATGCCTTGAGCAAATGGAACAGACCATTCCTCTAAAAGATGAAACTTCGTACATCAGACATGGAATTAATACAGTTTCTTTTGTCCTCGGACTGGAAGAAGAAAAGATAAAATTCAGAGATGCAGAAACAGATGCTTGTGTCCTTCTGAAGCTGCATTTGCCTCTCTACATTCTCGCAGGTAAACATATGACCTCTTACCTTTTGCAGCTCCTTGCAAGAACGACAAAGTCACAGGTTCAACTAACACAACAGCACAAACATGCACAAATACAAACTTCTGCAGTTACAAAATTCTCACTGCTGTCTTACATACAGGGCAGCACAAGTTGAAAAATACCAGCTGGACATCTCTCTCTCTCTCTCTCTCTCTCTTACTCACACACACACACAAACACTCAGCAGCCAACAGGAGGAGGGGAATAAGGCAAGGCAAGTTTGTTTATAGAGCACATTATCATACACAATTGTATCATACACAATTAAAGATTTTTAAAAAAGAGAAAGTAATGGGAAAAAAGAATAAAAAAAGACAAAGTAGAAATAAAACAATTAAAAGCTCTATGAAATTGATTTAAAAATCAGGCACAATTAGATTTTAAAATATTGCAGCAATCAAATGTGGGAAAAGCAAAAGAGAAAAGTGCAGTTTTTAGCATCTGTTTAAAACTTGCCACAGTTGGGGCAGATCTGATATTAATGGGCAGTTGGTTCCAGCATTGGGCAGCATAGTGGCAAAACGCCATTTCACCGTGTTTAGTTTCAGTTCTTTTCACCACCAGCTGGCCTGATCCTGCAGATCTAAGGAACCTACCAGGATTATACACATCAAACATATCAGAGATGTAACTAGGGCCCCCAGAATGCTGACTTCAATATCGATTTAGGAATAAAGACAAGAAGACCTAACACTGCTTAAACAATGTGAACAAGCAAAAAATAAAGGGGAAGTCAGTGGAGAACATCAATTTTGAATGGAGAACATCGGTTAAGAAACAACAGCTTTGTGTTTTACCACCCAAAATAAACAATTTATAATGAAAAGATTTGAGTGTGAATATTGATCATCTCACTGTTCTGCCTTGACACTAGTTCCTTCTGAATAATTAGCAGGACTCAGTGGGGGTGTGTGTGTGTGTAAGAGAAACTTAATATACACCCAGTGAGAGTGCGTGCTAGACAGCAGTTTGTCCCGATCCCCACGTCTAATCTCTCCTGCAGCGCTGACGGTTTTATTTCTCTACCGCAACCGCAGAGCTTCAGGAGCCCTAATTAGTTTCAGATTAATGCAATTTCTACAATCAAACATTATGTCTGGAGGAGGAGGAGGAGGAGAGATTAGTCAGCGATTAGACGATCAGCAGGTTAAACCGGAGCAACGCGTCGCATGTCCCGCTGCTGCTCGCCTTAACTGCTGTAATTGAGCCCTTGGCGCTTTAACCTGAACACTGTGGAAGAGCAGCAGTTTGATGAAGACGAGCCTAAAGCCCACTCCTGATCACACACTCGATCCTGTAGGAAGCAGAAATACAACCAGACACCCAGCAGAGATATAGCACACTCACTCAGATCAATGTCTTATTTGAGTCGAAAATGCTTGAAGTTGAGGACAAATGTCACTGAATGAGACAGAGAAAGGGTTGTAGCAAATAATTATTAATTTCAGTAATTAGCTCCTTCCACACACACAGGTTCCCGCCTCAAACTTACCAAAACTGACAGCAGAAAATAACATCAGCGTTCTTAGAACACTGGCAGGAAAATTTGGGTGAGAATTTCGTGTGAACGGGCGGCACGGTGGCGCAGAGGTTAAAGTGGTTAGCGCTGCCACCTCACAGTGAGACGGTCCTGGGTTTGATCCCAAAGTCAGCCATAGGGTCTTTCTGTGTGAAGTTTGCATTCTCTCCCCGTGTTTGCATGGGTTTTCTCTGGGTGCTCCAGTTTCCTCCTAGTCCAAAAGCATGCAATGTAAGTTAATTGGCGACCCTAAATTGGCCCCATAAGGTGTGAAGGAGAGTGTGATTGTGTGAGTGTGTGCTTCGTGGTGTGCCGGCACCTGCCCTCCCTTGTGCCCGTGGTTCCTGGGATAGGCTCCAGTCCTGCAACCCTGGTAGGGATTAAGCAGTTTGGATAATGAATGAATGAATTTTGTGTGTGTGTGAGAGAGAGAGAAAGAGAGAGACTTAGATCCCTATAAGTCTGATCTAAGCTTGCTTTTATCTACACACTATTCAGCAGTCTGATGTTTGGGGCTGAAGTGAACAAGTGTTCTTAGGTGTAAAAGTTCTGCATCATTAGAGATTTCTTATTCTACTGATTCTAATTAGATTTAATAAGCTTATTACTAATGTAATAAAATCATTAGTCTACTGTTAACAGTGGATAATTGTCACAAGTAATATTTTTTAAATCTTATTTCTGTTATTAATTCTATCCTGATAAACATTCTTGCACAATCGCTGCTGCTATAATTAAGTGATTTGGGTGAGTGACTGTCATTGTGAACACAGCACAGCACACAGTGCACCAGAACCACGTTAACTCTGCATTTGAACCCCCTGTTAAGGAGCGGCGGAAGCTGATGTGCAGCACCCGGGAAGCAGTACTGTGGACAGTACCTTACTCGTGTACTGAGTACTTCAGCGGTACCGTTACTGCTCTGGGACTTGAACTGGCAAGCTTCTGATCATGGGGCCATCTCCCTAACCATTACATCACCAACTGCCCCAATATAACGAGCCATGGGGGATTCGGACCCACAATCTTACATTACCTTACATCAGATCCATAAACACTCTGTAATTCAACAATGAATCTCTCACATTTTACACTTACAGGTCATTGTGTTTACGGAAAATTTACCTCAACTGTTTTGTGAGAGCAGAATATTAGTTTTCATTACTCCCTGATCTGTGTTAAAGAGCAGAGTAAACATCATTTCATTCATTCACTCCACTCACCCTTACATTCTCCCAGCAGGCCGTTGTATTATTTTATGAAACACTAAAAGCAAAAAGTGATGGCTGTGTAGAAAGTGACAAAGGCTCGTGTGTAGTCAGGAATGTGTTTGATAAAGTGAATGAGAATCAGAACATGATCAGGGTTTTTAATCTGCTAAAGATTTTATGCAAATAAGCAATTAGCTCCATAACAATGTCCAAATGTCATGCTGTAGATAGAGTGTGTGATGACAATAAGCATACGTACCGTCACATTGTGTGTGTTTACAGAGCTGGACTCTACACACACACACGCGCACACACACACACACGGAACACACATACACACACTCAGACCGTATGTTTGGGGCAGTGTGAGAAAATGGGGCAGATGAGTAAATGTGAGAGTGATGAAGGACACAACACACCTTTGATCTTGAGTCCAACTCATCCTCCTCATCATCAAAGAACATTTGATGGAGTGGCATTGGGAGTGTGTGTGTGTGTGTGATTGTGAGGTTGTTTATGGCAGTAAAAGGGATGTAAAGTGGTATGTGGTGTAGTGGTAGATGATGCTGTTACTAATGTAAATGAAACCACCTGGATGTTTTGTAGATGAATATGATTTACTACTCCTGTAACAAGTACACCATGACCACCACCATCATTCTCATCACCATCATAACCATCACCACCACCATCATCATCATCATCACCATCATCATTATCAACTACTCATCACCATCATCATCATCATCATGCCCCATGCTACAGTTGAGCTTTAGCTGTAATCTCTCTCTGTATGTGCTACAGTCAGCGCTGCTTTGCGCTTTATTAGCAATGAGACTGCAGCACAAATGAAGAAGAGTGTGCAAGTGACACAACTAAACAAATCTAAACCACCCAGCTCCCTCATCCCTGCATGTGCGAGCCACATCTGTATCGCTCCTGTTCGTATTCTCCAGTATTAGTTTCTGTTTGGTTACCCTCAGTTCTGTGTCATGTGAGTTCATATTTATTTCATTCTGTTTATTATTCCCTGTGTACCAGTGCTTTATGTTTGTTTCTTTGATTTGAGTTTCCATCCTCTGCTAACCATTTGGGGCGGTAGGGTGTTCGCCCCGTGATCAGAAGGCCACAGGTTCAAATCCAGTGCAGGTAAATTTACTTATGAGCAAGGTACTGTCCCCAAGCACTGCTGCCCAGGTGCTTGTTAGCTGCCCACTGCTCCTTTACGGATGGGTTAAATGCAGAGGTCACATTTCGTTGTGGTTCACTGTGTGCTGTGCTGTGGTATGTTCACAATGAAAAATAATCACTCACTCACTCACTCACTCACTCATGCTTCTTGGCCAACTTTTTAAGACGGTTCTTGCACTGTATGGACTTATGTTTGGAATTTTTTTGCATTTTGGACACTGGCCACTAGAGGCCTGCTATAGCAAAAACACACAGCACAACAACGAACAAACAAATAATACATGTTTATTAAACACGGACCTTCCCATTTCAAGCTTCCGTTATATCCACTTTTCCTGTAGATTTGATTCGTTATTGTATTTACTCCACATATGAGCCATCTGTAAAAGTGGAGATGGAGCAGTGAGAGTTAGAGATAGAGTGTGTGTATGTATGTGTGTGAGGGAGTGTGTGTGGTGTGTGTGAGATGGGTGAGTTGAGAAAGTGCAGGTTTCAGGCAGAGTGTGTGTGTGCGTGACATAGTAGTGTAAAGCAAGAACCAGGTTTAGGGTGTGTGTGTGTGTGTGCGTGTGCGCGCAGGTTTGGTGCAGATGAATGTTGAGAGATAATTAGTGTGTGAAACTGCACTGCTCTGACTGCACACACATGTTCCAGTTGTCACAGGTGCATTGTGGGAGACAGAGACACTGACAGGCAT
Organism: Distichodus sexfasciatus; assembly: GCA_032718565.1. Classification (NCBI taxonomy): domain Eukaryota; kingdom Metazoa; phylum Chordata; class Actinopteri; order Characiformes; family Distichodontidae; genus Distichodus; species Distichodus sexfasciatus. The sequence goes on along the minus strand of JAVGVS010000093.1, from coordinate 1,022,324 downwards.
GACGGCGCCATCTGTACACGATCACACACACACACACACACACACCGCCCATCAAACACACAACATCCTGACATTGACAAGCACCATCCTGCTGCAGGGACACACTGAGGGCACCCAGGAGTGTGTGTGTGTGTGTGTGTCTGTACCATGTTTTTATACGTTGTAGGGACCTTTTTGGGCCGTTTTGTCCCCTAAAATCCCATTTATTAATTTTTTGGCTCTTTGTGGGGACATTTGAGAGGTCCCCATGAGGAGAAATGACTTTAGAAAATGTACATTTTATTTGAGAAACTAAAAGAGGTAAAAGATGTGTTTTGGTTACTGAGGTTAAGGTTAGGTGTAGATGTGGAATTATATACATCTAGTCATTATGGGAATCTATGAAATGTCCCCACAAAGATAGTTGTACAAGTGTGTGTGTATGTGCGTGTGCGTGTGTGTGTGTGTGAGTGAGTGACCATGTATTTATTGCATTGTGGGGACTTTTTTGTCCCCTAAAATCACTTTTGTGGGGACTTTTTTGTCCCCTAAAATCACTTTTATCACTTTTATCACTTTTATCTGTTTTTTGTGGGGACATTTGAGAGGTCCCCATGAGGAAAAATGTGCTTGTTTTATTAGAGGAACTAAAAGAGGTAAAAGATATTCATTTGGTTACTGAGGTTAAGGTTAGGGTTAGGATTAGGTGTAGGTGTAAAATTATATACATCTAGTCATTATGGGAGTCTATGGAAAGGCCTCACAAAGATAGTAATACAAGACTCTCTCTCTCTGTGTGTGTTTGTGTGTTGGGGGTCTCCTAGGTTGTATCTCCCTCCCACTGGCATGAAGTTCATCTCCACACTGTAAAAATGATCAGATAAGTTAATCACATTAACACACTTCTTTTACTGACCTCAGCTGACAATTATTTATGCAATTTCAAGCTTTTAAAGCTTTATATTACCTTTAAACGTCACATTGTAATTCTGTTCATGTTTAAGAGGGACGTTAACACTGAGATGCTGATACACAAACACAACAAGCCTAAACACTGCACTGTGTGAGAGGGGAGTTGATTTACCACGCTGCTCTGTGTGTGTGTGTGCGTGTGTGTGTGTGTGTGTGTGTGCGTTCATGTGTTTATCGCATTGTGGGGACCTTTTTGTCCCCTAAAATCACTTTTATCTGTTTTTTGGGCTTTGTTGGGACATTTGAGAGGTCCCCATGAGGAAAAATGACTTTATAGAAAATGTGCTTATTTTATTTGAAAAACTAAAAGAGATAAAAGATGTGCATTTGTTTACTGAGGTTAAGGTTAGGATTAGGATTAGGTGTAGCTGTAAAATTATATACATCTAGTCATTATGGGAGTCTATGGAAAGACCTCACAAAGATAGTAATACAAGACTGTGCATATGTGTGTGTGTGTGTGAATTCTGGGAGCTGATGATTTTTTTTTCTACTGCTCGCTTCCTCTTCACTTCTCCTCTGGCTTTTCTTAGGGCAGGATTTTGATCAGATAACAAGAAGCCAAAAATCTCCTCTGGTGCAGATGATGCTGTGTCTGAGTGGATCAGGATTTTCCCTGCTGATGTTCGCTGCAGCTTCGTTTAGCTCGGCATCTACAGCTGCAGTGTATGTTGGAGCGAGTCTTCCGCCCAGTGCAGTCTGAGATTACTGAACACACTCGGGCCGCAGCTAACTAGCGACCAGGGTGTGTATCATCTGCTCTGTCCTGTGTATCGGCCCTGTGTTGTGTATTGTTTTTACATCCACACTTGCAGCATTTTTCAATACTTCCTTTCCTGTTTATAGTAAGAGTCTCCCTGCAGCAACTTAGGGTTAAGGGTCTTGTTCAGAAGCCCAGTGGTGGTAGTGCTGGAGGTAAGATTCAAGTCCACAGCCTCTTGGTGCAAAGGTGGGTATCCACTAGACCAACACCTGTTTATTGTCAACTACATTGAACTTTTCCACTACATTGTGTTCTCCTCCTCTTCTCCAGAACTTGGTCCCTGTTCTGTCACTCCTTTGGCTCCCCGGAGCCTCTGTCATCGCTCGGCTCCTGCAGCGGCTCCCCGTCACTCCGCCTTAACATCTGACTCAGTGAGAACAAACACAACACACATTATCACTGCATCTTTAATGTCATAACAAGAAATATGCATTTGTAGGTTTCTGCATTCCAACAACTCGCTTTGCTGCACGCAGTTTTCATGTCTGCCTGAAAAACATAAAGAAACTGTTTTGGGGTAAATTGTGGAGACTGCACCATTAGCTGGATCTTTTTATCCCTGACTCAACCCGGCTCTGACAACATAATGAAGGAGGCGTGATGAGTTTGACCCTTTCGGCTCCGCTCATACATCAGCGGAACTGAGTAAACATGTGAGTAATAAATAATGGACATTAAAAAATCACTGCTTCATTCATAAATTAAGTAATCAATTACTCTGCGTTTGGTATTCATGCACTGTTCGCTTGTAGAGCGGTTTGAGTAATTGGGCTCCAGGGTGGAGAGAGTGTGACTCTGTGTGTGTGTGTGTGGCTAAGAGGAAGCAAGATGCATGAGATGATGCTGACATTCTCTCCACCACCATCATCTTCATCACCATGTGGCTGGTGTTCAGGGCTGATGAGGGCGGTGTTGATGTCAGCAGCTTGTTTCAACTCCAACTTCACAGTGCAGATTACCTGTGTGGTTAGTGTTTGGTATGTGTGTAGAAAGCTGTGTTGTGGTCAGTAGCTCTGACCGCCGTGTTGTCCAGCTTCCATCCTCCTTTGCACTTTGCTTTAATGGTATGTAGGAGGAGCGTAGGTCGTGCTGCAGATCTGTGCTGCATGTAGATTAAATATTTAATCAGAACCTTAAGTAACAACTGTTGTTCCTTTTCACATCAACTATTCATGGCTGCTAAAGGTTTGGGTGAAGTGCATCCTGGGAAATCTGAAACACGACAGAAAGAGGGAAAAGAATAAATTGCAGGCGGAAATGGACTTGATAGTTGTAAGCAACTCATCAGCCCTAACATTTTACAAAAGTTCCTGAGTTCCTGAGTTTTATCAAACTCTCATGCATATTTCATTTTAAACAATTTCCGTGCATTACAGCTGAGGAACACCGTGCTTTACGATGGAGTGATAAGGAGTTGTGCAGTGTGAGGCCAGGTGGAGTTGGAGCTCATGAAGCTGCAGTTCCTCATGCAGTACTGTGAGAAATCGGGTGACAAGAAAGTTACAGTAACAAATTTCAAGTTCTCATCATGTATTTTTCTTGGATCCTGTAAGACAAACTCTTTCTCCCCCCCCCCCCGATTACCCGATGCTGTCATGTTTGAACACATCTCTGTGTTGCTGTAACTCTCACTTTTTCCCTTCAGGCTTTAAACTCAAATCCAACTAAACTCCACCCTGCACCTTCGTCACACAGCAGATGGCTTCTTTTAACTTATTATAAAACTGCTCACATTGTTCTTAAGGTTACATATGTTCTCTCTCTCTCTCTCTCTCTCTCTCTCTCTCATACACACACACACACACACACACACAAACACACCAACACACCATATTCTATAAATGAACAAACCTATTAAACTGGATCAGAGTGTTTCTTCCTCCTGAGCTGTTTCAGCACTGCATGCTGATTGGTGGATCTCTGCTTTATCAGATTTGGGCTGGATCGCCGCTTCTCTCTGGTGTTTAAACTCTCTACGGCTTCTACCATCTCAAATCTGGAAGTCTCTGATGGACAGCGTGATGTCATGTAAGTGTGTTTGCCTGAGTGTGTGTGTGACGTCTGCACTGTCCCCCAAGAAGGCAGCTGAATATGGATTGTGATGGACATTTGGCAGAACAGAGAGGTGTATGTAAATGTGTGTGAGATCAGTTCAATTCAATTCAATCTTTTCTCAACTTCACCAGCCTTGTCCTGCTTCAACACAGCACCAGAGTGCAACATACCGCTTGTGAAATTAAACTGAAAAGTTTACCTCATTCAAATAATCTTTTATTGGCACAGACTTCTTACAGGGTTCTTATAAGTTTAACTGATGCAAAACTGATATGTGTGTCATGTAAGATGTAGGGAAAATTTAATGTAGAACCCATCCAATTGGTGTATTTAGAAGAGGGCATAAAACCGTGTTGACCGCTGACCACTGACCCCTGATCTGCATATTCAAGTTTTGCAGAGATTAAAGTTTGTGGGATCCCACAGCACAACGTTGCCAGGATGTGGGAAGAAACACTTTTTTATTGACTTAAACAACTGGTGTTGGGGAGGTGAAGAGTGCTGCAGAGTGAGCTGTGTTGATATCTGCAGGGTGGTGCAGCTCAGGTCAGGCCCTGTAAGGTTGGAGCAGTGCCGAAGGTGTTCGGACAGGTGAAGCTTCTCTTAGGTGAACTTCAGTCTGAGGGACACAAATATGAAGGCAGCCAACTGAACATAGGTTTGGAGCTGATAGAAGCTCACTGGAGTGCTGGAGTACAGTGCTCTTATCTGCCCCCTGGTGGAGTGTGTGTGTGTTTGGGTGGATGAGTGGCTGAGATATAAGGTTCAGGCACAATGCAAAGTTCTAAGTGAATCACCAAACAATTCTTTCAGAGGATTTCAAGAATTTCTTACAGTTAAAACAAAATAATGAGTTGAAATAGCATAAACAATTTGATTTCACGCAACAATTTAACAGAGGTTCTTAAGTTGAACCAGAAGGATTTTTTCCAGTGTGGCATTTGTAAGATATTACATTTTAAACATAGGCAAGCTTATAACTTACAGTTTAAGGGTAATCAGTTAAAGGAGCAGTGAGCAACTTTTTGGCAGTGCTTAAGGAAGGTATCTTGCTCATGAGTAACTCAGTGGTACCTGTACCAGCCAGGGATTCGAACTGATGACCCTCTGATCATGGGGCCAACTCGCTACGTGGTTGTGATGACTTACTCACTGTTATCTGGTGTTTCTTCACTGTTGGACAAACAACAGTCCTCACTGTTGGACAAACACAATCCTCCTCCATTCTGAAACACTACACGACAAATGTGTGCTACCTGCCAGTAGCATACACTCGTCCTGTGGTGTTTCAGAATAGAGGAGGATCAGCCATCATTTGTGTGGTGTGGTCCTGCTGGCCCAACATCACATGACCACTCTGTAGTGTCTCATCACCTGCTCCAATCCCTCTCATAACTCCTCTCATCCTCTAACACTCTGCTGTACCTGCGTTTCTTTTCCCATCCTTCTTCTCTTTCCATTCTCACTCCTTTCCTGTCTTGCACTCCTCCTGCTTCTGCTCCACAGTGTTTTTCTCCATCATGTAGATGTGTGTGTTGTGTTTTTATTTGTTGTACTTTTATTTGTTGTGTTCTGCTGCATCAGTGGACACAGTAAGGGACACCAGTGGGATTTAAAACGCTGTTACTGACTTACACAAACGTACACAAGCAGCTTCATGCATCGGTCCAGAGCCAAGCTACTGAGATGAGACGTCAACCTCCATTACACACACACACACACACACACACACACACACACACACAAACAAATACACACACATACAATGGGCTTTGTTTGTCTTTTGGATGTGTGTGAGGTTATAGTTGTTTGTGTTGGGGGAGTTTCAGTGTGAGTTTGTTGTACAGTGTTAATGATGCAGTGTGTTTGTATAATTGTCGGTCACACTTCACACACTATCACACACACACTATCACACACACACACTGCCATGACACTCTATCTTCTGATGATGAGATCACTGCTGTTTACCTGCAAGCTTTCAAACAGCTCACACACACTGAGAGGTAAATAGCTGGGAAGAAGTAATTGCACACAAGGGGATAAACTCTGTGTGTGTGTGTGTGTGTGTGTGTTTCTCAGTGAGTGACGGTGTATGATTGCTTACACAGATCTGTGCATTTTGGAGCTCTTGGGAGGGCAACGTTAACTCAGGTGTCAGGAAAAAGTCTTTAATTAGGAAACAAACAAACAAACAGAAACACATTTGAGCTCTGGAGGGAGTCGAACAGAGAGACCACATACGCAAATGAGACCGACAGCTGCAGCCAAACCCGGGCAGGATTAAGAGAGGAGAGCCTGGGTTCCTGTGGTGGTACAGGAGTGTGACAGTGTTTCTTCACCACGCTGCTGAGTTGCCGCTGTGCTGGATCTTGACTGGGTTCAACTCTGCTGGAGAAAGTCCCTCGGCTCCTCTCCTCTCGCTGCAGCTTTATCTCAGCGCCTCTGTGCTGCAGCTCTCACTTAGCAAGCAGTAGATGAGATGTTTAGTTTGAGTATGCAATGATTTTCACCACCACCATCGCGCTTCAGACAGAGCAGCCACGTTGATGTCCTTGTTGAGAAGGTGAGAGTAGAGTTACAGCTTACCGCTCAATCTTTAGCTCCTACTCTTTTTACAGTGTCACACAAAACCTTGGATAATGCACTTTTAACCCTGAATTTAAGTGAACATCAGAAGCATGTGGTTGGGTTTGTTTTCTAAAGTCATCCCTCACACGCCAACATGCGCATCCTGTGATGCTTCTCCAGCTGTGCTGAACAAGCCATCACACACTGCACTACACACCACTACAAGCTGCTGAAACCTACAGCATCTGCTAAATGCTGTAAAAGTAAATGCATGTTTTAAACTAAAAATAAAAAATAAATATTCTACATTGTGTCCAAACTGGTACTGTAATTAATAATAACATAAGAATTCCAAAGATATTTTCATCACTATGGTACCTTGTTCTTTGTACCATTAGGATCATTTTCTAAGAGAGAATGTAATGTAGATTTTAAAGTCTGATGTGGTCACTGGATGTCCAGCAGATCTGACACACACACACACACACACACAGCAGACAGGACCTATTGGGGTCTGAGTTTTAGCAGTTGGCCAGTAATGTTCCACATCCATTTGCATGATAAATCAATTTCTCATGAATAATCTCAGTGAATTATCTTTAAATTATTCAGGAAAAATACACAATGGAAAGAGAGATGATCTTGCGCTCTGCTGGTCTTACAGAACTGGGGTTGAAGTACAGGGTGGAAAGAGAGAAAGAGAGATAAAACTGTAATACTTAAAGTAATCCCTGTTGCTGAAGTGCAGTGGGGTGGAGTGAAATGTTGGTGTAGGACTGTAAAATAGAGCGAGAGAGAGCAGGACTACACAGGGATGAAGGGATGGATTGAGGGATGGAGGGAGGGTGAGTGAGTGAGAGTGTGTTGAGGGTGGATGAGTGGTATTTGTTTGACAGCTACACGTCTCCATAGACCAGTGCCTTTCCAATTTAAGAGCTGCTTAAGCTGGAGAGGAGCTTAACTTTCCCCACTGTGAAATAAAGCTGATCATTTAAACTCTACACACCAAGGACAACTCACCTCTCTCAGCCTTTAACCCCCTTAATTGGCAACGTCCCGTGCCGCTGCTGGGAGATCTGAGTGATTTCATTAAGCTCCTTCATGGTGAAGATGTGAACATCAGCCTTGAAACAGTTTGGTTCTCAACATAAACATCTTCAACGCACAAAATTCACGAAACACCATCACATTTCCTGCATTTACCTCCAGCTCCATGGAGGTTTACTTTCTCCAAGGTTGAGAAATGTTTGCTACAGACACGCACACACTCTGGTGACTGATAACGGCTCTGATTATAAACTCTTCCCAGAAGGCTGGACTCTCTCTCCGGCCCTGAAGAAGTGCAGAACAAACCCCCTCACACTCCTCCTCCTCCACTCATCATTCCACATCAGCATCATGGTCTCCGAACCGAGCGGCAAGTCCGAGAGCACCAGCCTCCAGCGCAGTGTTTGGCCTAAACGGGCTGGGGTCAGAGGTCAGCTGTCAGGTCATTTAGGATCAGCCGGAGTGGAAATACATGACACACACATTTCTTGGAGAAACCAGTCCATAATTTTTTTGCCTTGCACACAGTCACACATTCTCATCTTTTTATATGTTTTTAAGACTGAGCTCTGCTGTTTCTGTGTGTGTAATTACATTGATGCACCGCAGCTGAGGTTTTGGATGGTCAAAAGCACAGCACTGATTTTTACAATGATTTAAAAAAAGCAACCAACACACACACACACACACACACATGCACTAAATAGCTAGTTCCATATAGGGAACAAAGTCTCTCTTACACACAGGCATACAAACACACACAGAATTTCATTTACTAGGCTCATATAAGATGTGTCTCGCTGGAGTGGACGTGTAATTACCCCGATGATGTCCAGTCAGTCCACAGGGGTGTGAGTGTGGGCAAGAAGCAGCTCTGACAGGCCTGAGAATGGAACACAGCCACATCTAACTGATTTTACACACCACTCTATGAAGCTTTTTAAACAGCACCAGCTCTGTGCTAACTGCAGCGTGATGGTCACTCACCCGACTCAAACCCACTGCATTCAGCATGAACTAGAAGCACATGACCCAGGGGTGGAGCGATGGACTCTACAAGCTCACTTTTTGGTGTTTCTTCCCACATCACTTCTGCCTCCTGCGTCTGTGTGCTACGTCCTGCTCTAGGAGCTCACATGACACATTTGTTAACTTCTGAAAATAAACTTTCTCATCTTAGCTGCTATTTCAATGATCTCAATCAGTCCAATGTTTTAGAAAATGTTGATGTGATGGTGTGATTTGCAGCGAGGAGGTCGCTCTCAGTGCCAAGCTCAGATGCACTTCCCTTTTGGACCGGGACTAGCACGTGCAGTCAGTATGGAGCAGAAATGCTGCCCATCAACTTCTCATTCTTTGCCAGAGTTTCCCTTACACACCATGATTGGCACTTGGACATTAAACTGCATCAAATTGTGCGTTTCTCACCAGTTTCCCTGCAAGAGGGCCAGATTACTTTGTCTTGTCAAAAATCCTTGTCATCAGTGAAGGTGATGCCAGGCTATTCATTGTTTATTGAATTTATGGTGCCCATTAGTTCAGCACTCAGTGTAATTACGTTCAGATTACATGCTGCCTGTCAAGGTCTTTGTAGCTGAAAATCTCTTCCGCGTCTCAGATGCCTGACCTTGCCAAGACGTTGCATGGAAAGGCAACGAAGTGAGTATGAGTGACCTGCTGCGGCCTGTGTTAATGGTAGAGTCAAATCAATCACACTGTCCTCGACGTGTTTGGCACCAGGGCTCCAGATTTAATTCAGATTATGGATGAAAGGAGCAGCACAGAATTATCTCATGTACATGAGCATTCAGAATGACTGAGAAGGCATAAAGTGCACAGTGCACCACAATGAAATGTGACCTCTGCATTTAACCCATCTGTGAAGGAGCAGCAGGCAGCTAACAAGTGCCCAGGAGCAGTGCTTGGGAATGGTACCTTACTCATGAGTAACTTTACCGGCCCTGAATTCAAACCTGAGACCTTCTGACCACGAGGTGAACAGCCTACCGTTACGCCACCAACTGCCTCTAACAGTGCTGAAATCACATTTCAATGTCGGACTCATTAAAGGTGTTCTGTTCATCACATGAGCCTGGATCTAGCTCAAAGCATGTATAGAAGGTATTTTTGTCATTATAAACTCAAAGTAAATGCTGAACCTAAACATTTGTCTTTTAAATGGTAAGAAAAGCTCATGTGTCTTCCATTACGACTGTCACATGGAGTCAACTGGAAATCTCAGATCATTCTCAGCTTTGCTCAGAAAAAATCAAATCCAATGTTATGCTTTATCTTGCCTGGAATCGAGTTGCTGAAGCAAGTTACAGTTCAACCTGCTCTAATGGGGAGGGACAGAAGATAATGGACTTAATGGAGCTCAGACTCTCAAAAGCCTCCTCTGGAGCATTCTGACAGGCTCAGCAATAAGAGTCGTCCATTTAAAGCTCTCAATCTTATCATCAGGGTGGAAACACAGCAACGTCCTGAACTTCTCCTCACAAGAGGAATGACATTTGCTTCATTTTCACTCACACTCATTAACACACTGCCCTTGTGAGAATCACACATGTGACTTAGTAAACGCAACAGAGCAGAAAGCTGAGTAGAGCTCAGACAGAGACCATGCCCTGTAAAAATATTCCATCTGGTTCAGCATAAAAACTTTAGTTCATTGTTATCTTAAATTTATAAGCAAAATTAAATTGGATAGATAAATGATTTCGGCTCATTATTTAAAGTCTAGTTTTAGCTTTGTATTGTTCTAAACAATAAATCATTGTTTCAACAACAACAACAACAACAAAAATAAGGCAATGTTTTCCATCAAACTTTTTGAGTTTGCCAACTTACCACTAGAATTGCATTGATCCAACACAATATTTTAAATATATTGAATTTGTTATTTTTTTCCTGCAGCAAAAAGTAACATGAACTTATTTATTGTCAAAATGAACGTAAAACCTTAAGTTAATATTTTAAGTATTGTGAACCTAACTTTTCAGTCACACTAAAAAAAATCCAAGCAACATAAACTTAATAAACATCTTCAAATCATGAAATGTTTTTAGGTCGAGTGCATATAAAACTTTTTTTTATACAATATTCATAGCAAAGAAAATGTAGATTTGTTTCAATAAATTTTGACTGATCTTCTATCATTACATTTGGTCTTCATAATAGTATTTTCTCAACCCACCTTCTGTTAAATTTAGTAATGCTTAGACGAATGAGTATTTAACGCAAAGAAATTCAAGAAACAGCTTATGAAATACCTCAAATGTGAACATCATCTGCTTGCGATAGATGTGGTTAAAAGCATATATTATGCCCCTCTGCGAGGCACAGGTTCTGGTGATAATAATTCTGTACTGGATCTTTAAATCACTTAATTAGTGGTTGTTATGTTTTTCTTTTTAACTACAGTCACATTTAAGGTAGAGCTGCCAGCATTCAGTGTTTTATTAGCTAACAAACAGTATTCTGAGTAAAAGTAAGCATGAAATCTTCACCTTTCACTCAGTATTTGTCTGTTTGCTGGTCAGTTGGACTATGGCACATGAAGAAGTATCTGATTAGCTCATAGCATCAACATTCAACAAGGCCACTAAACAGGCAGATTATGTTATCATCACCATCAAAAGAAAAAATCTTAAAAATGAAGTTTGGAACACTCACCATATGAAAAACGCAAACTCATTTGTCTTGGAGAAAGACAGAACATGTCCGGATATGTGAAGTGGGCAGGAAATAAATGTGTTAAAAAGATATATAAGTTGTCCAACTAATTTAAAGAAGTTACTGGAATTTGAATTTGTTTATGTAGTTCAGTCAAGATAATACGCTATAACAAATAGGTATACTTTATGTATCATCAGAACTCAAAAAAATAACATCTTGAAATAAAACATCTAACATCAAAGAACTTGATTTTATATCTCACAAATATAGAGCTTCACATTCTACATGAATGTACATGATCTGATTTATCTGTAAAATGTTGTATATTACTGTAACAACCACGACATACTGCTATTTAAATTTTAATTTCATATCAGGTCTTCTGGATAAGCTTGTTCCACATTTCAACTGATTAGAAGGAAAGCCGTTGAGTGGTTCTGCAGCACAGTCCAATATGTGGAAGCGTATCCATTGCTCAAGACTGGACCCAGTTTAGGTGCTGCCAAACAATGAGGACTGAAAGATTCAGGATGGGACTGTGGCATCAACACTCTGGACGCCCGAGCTTTAACAAGTTTTATTTTCATACATTTTAAGGTAACACAAAACCTTTGCGCTTCTGATCAGAAAAAAGTCAAGCGTAGCCAGCTGCAGTATTTCATTGTTCAAACTGCGCCGTGGCGCTTCTGGTCTCACAGTGGAAAAGTGTTTTAATTTAGGCATGTATAAAAGCCCAAAATCCCTGTTTAGTTTAGACTCAGAATAGTACTGCTGACCACACTGCCCTCACTCAGGTCCTGTGGGATATGGGGTCGTCCTGTGTTGAGGCTTTTGGGTCGATGACTGTCTGATCTGATAATTCACTTCTTCAGCTTCCTCATTTGGCATTAAGTTTCTCTTCACTGAGCTGAACAAACTGCCTCATTTGTCACTGGCAGTTACAACCTGTAAACTCCAGCCACATTTGATGTGATCTGAGTAATGACTTTTAGACCAACAACCACAGATTAGAATGTTTGAGAGGCTTTTAGCTGTAGAGTTTTTGTCCCAGGTGAGATTTCACAGCTTCAGTCATCAGTAAAGTGCAGCGCTCATTAAAATCACATCAACTTTTATAAAAGACGCCTTTAAATGTGCCATTTAGCAACATTACGATTTGCCTTTAGTAGTGCCAAGGGAGTCTTGGTGCTTGTGTGTGTGTATGTGTGTGTGTGTGCGTGTGTGTTTGTCTTATACGTGAGTGCTTGGCTTTTGCTCTGAAAATGACTTGCTTTATGTGCATTCTGACAGACATGACAAGAGAAGCATGTGAGGAAGTGTGGTAGAGCAGGGTCAATGACCCACACACACACACACACACACACAAATACACACACAAAGCACAAAGCCCAACGTGCTGTCAGGCACTGACACAAAGACAGGAAAGACAGCGCCACCTGTCCTCGCTTTAGCCCCCGAGTCACCTTCTGCCTCCAAACAAACTTCTTTGTTCTTGTGTTTTTGTGCCCTGCTCGAGGTGGCAGCTGCTGCCCGATCCGACTGGCGGGCGGGCAAGAGGCAGCTTCCGTCCAGTGAGGTGTCGCTTTCTCACCTGGGCTTCTCGTCTCCGCCGTCTGAAAGAGAACAAATGAACTGACATCTTACAATCCAGCCAGGAGGAAAAGGACGAGGTGAAGCCCAGCTCTGATTGAGTTGGATAGGCTGGAAGTGATTTCGCTCCGCTGACTTCATCCTGGAATGTCCGGTGTGATGGAGGCTCGGTCCCGCGCCGCCTGGACACGCACCCGGGGAAATGCTGGCACGTCAGCAGTGAAGCAACAGGAAATTGGTGACAAAACCACTTCAACTCAACTAAAGCAGCTCAGACTCACATCACGACAGCACATCGCAGCTCCGGGAAAACACAGATTTACTTTCTACGTGATCTCACGAGTCTTAAAAAGTCAAATCATTTCTAATCATGTAGAAAATCATTTCCATTTAGGGTATGAGATGAGATCTGAAGGTTTTGCTCAAGCTGTCACCTAAACACACTCACTCTGTTGCATTTCATAAATCTCCTCAGCAAATTAAAATACAAATTTTTGTTTATTGCTGACGCGTGTGCTCATTTATCATTTGGAGTAATTTCTCAACGTGAGTGGAGTTTTAAATCACTTCTAAACATTTCCCTCTCCAGCCCCTGGAACTCTCATATTTTCTTTTTGCTGCAGATGGAATCTGATCTCACTGATGGATCACCAGCACAAATGCGCTCACTGGAAAATACCTGCAGCAGCTTCAAAAAACCCTCATGCTAAATATCTCAGCTAGACACGGCACTGTCCACTCTCACATGGCACTGATGCCTAAACACGGCAAAGCGGACCTGTGACCCAGCTGGTGATGGTCATCTGCTGGTCAGGAAGGTGCAGCTGCTGATAGCTTTACAGGTATAACATTTGGCTTTTTACTGTTTCTAGTGTCATTGTTGATTTTGGGAAACATTTTCTATACATTTACTTTTTAGTTTCTTGTGATGTTTCTAATTGTTTTTAAATGTTTTCAATTTGTTTGTAAATTTCTAATTTAATTTACACAAGGGTTCTCATCAAATCTACATAATACCCATAACATCTGTACATTTCCTGTTTATATTATAAATGTCTATTTGTATTTTTTTTAATGTGGTTTCTTGTAACTTCCTCCCAAAATTAAAGTGAGTAATTATTAGTCAGTGTAAAGACAGCACAACACCCAGTGCACCACAGAGGTCTGCATTTGACCAATCCGTCATGGAGCATTGGACAGCTGACATGAGCAGTTCTTGGGGAGCAGTGCTTGGAAACAGTACCTTGTTTATGAGTACCTCAGTGGTATCTTTACTGGTCTGGGATTCGAACCCTCCGAACACAGTGTGGACTCGCTAACCAGCTGTAATTTAGCATCGCTGTAGCAGAGATGAAGCAGCAGTTCTACCGTCCCTCCAGTAGCAAATCACTTATGTTTTTCATCCCTCACTCTCTCGCTCCTCTCTTCTCTACACGCAGCAGATAAATAAATTAAAAGCATCATGATTTAGAATGGAAACTGGGTTAACCAAACACATCACAAACACACACACACACACACACATATATATGACAGGCTCCAACTTAAAATTGTTCAGCTTTCTTTCTCACTGTACTCCCCCAGTTTATTATCAACAGCACACACATACGCACATAGAGCAGTGTTTGCTGCACAGCTGGAGAGGCCGGACGGCGAGGAAGGAGGACGTGAGCATGTTAGCAGTCAACTTCCATTAGACCTCCATTACATCATCCACCAAGAACACAGACAGACAGAGAGAGAAGGAAGAAGTGTGTGTGTGTGTGTGTGTATGTGTGTGTGTGTTGGGTATTTATCGCATTGTGGGGACCTTTTTGTCCCCTAAAATCACTTTTATCAGTTTTTTTGGGCTTTGTGGGGACCTTTGAGAGGTCCCCATGAGGAAAAATGACTTTATAGGAAATGTGCTTGTTTTATTTGAGAAACTAAAAGAGGTAAAAGATGTGCTTTTGGTTACGGAGGTCAAGGTTAGGGTTAGGATTAGGTGTAGGTGTAGGTGTAAAATTATATACATCTAGTTGTTATGGGAGTCTGTGGAAAGACCTCACAAAGATACTAATACAAAGACTGTATGTGTGTGTGTGTGTGTGTGTGTGTGTGTGTGATGAATGGTTTGTTTGTGCTGTCCAGTTTGTGTGTGTGTTGTCAGATGTTCTGTCCATTTGTCTTAATAAATGTAAAAGTGCAAATGAAGGATTCCACCTGTTGGACTTTCACACCTGACTGTCACACACACACACACACACACACACAAACACACACACACACACACACACAGACACACACATACCCACAGACACACACACACACACACACACAGTCTATGTATTACTATCTATGTGAGAAGTATCCTTCCATAGACTCCCATAATGACTTAAGTACATAATTTTACAGCTACACCTATTCCTAACCCTAACCTTAACCTCAGCAACCAAAAGCACAGATAAAAGTGATTTTAGGGGACAAAAAGTCCCCACAATGCGATAAATACATGGCCACACACACACACACACACACAGACAAGAGTAACACATTAACACAGTGTCATCAAAATACACAGATGTGTACTGTCAAAATATAAATCACCAATCACAGCACAACATAAACACAACGCCAGGATGGCAGAAATAGAGGAGTACGTGTGAGTGTACAGATTGTTATTTTTAGCCGATGTCGTGATAATTACTCCTGCAGCATCCAGCAAAATTGTTCTTCCTCGACTCAGCAATTAGAGCAGTGACGATGCCAGTTAAAGGAGGCAAAATTACACACATACACACACACACACACACCTTCATGCCCAATAACTCCCATTTACAGTATCACACACACACATCAACACCCACTACATTACTTAGCTGTTTGTTTCATGCTGTTGGTTGAGTGTGTGCGTGTGTGAGAGAGATTGTTTGTGTGTTTACTCAGGTTGTCGTTCACTCACTGAGGCAGCTGGTAGAGTAATGGTCAGGGAGTTGGTCACGTGATTGGAGGTCACGGACCAGTAAAGGTACTTGTTGGTCCCGGACTAGTAAAGGTACCACTGAGGTACTCTTGAGCAAGGCTGCAGAGGTGACGTGGTTATGGTGCACTGTGTGCTGTGCTGTGTTCACAATGACACAGAATCACTCACTTAAACCAGACAAATCAGTAATGCTGTGATATGTAACTTTTCTAAATCAGAGCTGAAGAACACAGACATGCAGATCAACACCTTAATGTCACTTGTGGACGGGTGTCCTGGAGCATAATCAGTTTTAATCTGCTGACTTCATTAGAAAACTTTACCTCTCCACGGGACGTAAAACACACACACACACACACACACACTCAAGAGAGTAACCCTTTCCAGATTTATACTAATATTAACCTCCTGAAGATATTCTAAATTCATACAAAGAGGCACTGAGGAGGTTATGTGTGTACGTGTAAATGTGTGTGGTGTGTGTGGGTGGTGTGAGGTGTGTGTGTGTTGTTCATGTCCTCGTTGGGACGGTGTTGGGGAGGAGAGCAGATTAGCCTCTGACCTGCCGAGAGACGCGTAATTAAGGACGTGTCACACGTCTGTCAAAATCCAACTCCCAACTCCAGACACTTAACCCAGTTCCAGCTCAAACATAACTTTAGTACACTGTCAAAATGATAATAACTCCTGCTGGAGAGGGGAGAGGGAATTAGGCTACGTACTGAGGGACATAACACACACACACACACACACACACAGCCCTGTTAGCATATAAAAAAGTTATCAAAAGAGAAAGTGTAATGAGTTTAAGGCCCAATCCCAATACCTCCACTTAGCCCTACCCCTTAGCCCTACTCTTCCGTTTTGCGCGTACCCGCGTAGGGAGGTGTTGTCCCATTTCTTTTTAGCAGCGAGGGGTAGTGGTGTTCAGCCCTCAAGATAGCCCTCGAAACGGAGATTTTTCAGATGTTGACTCAAAACCGAGTGAAAGAAGAAAATTCCCACAATGCATTGCAATACGCAATCAAGAAAAAAAAAGATGGTTAGCGGTGTGGGGAAAGAAGTTCATAAATGTAAGTACATCTTTATAAATACGCTTGCAAAAAAATCAAATTTTAGCGGAATATCTTTGTTTAATGTAAGTGGAACGGAGTATGGGGTTGAATTTTTCAAAAACAATTTTCTGAAAATCGCTAATTCCGTGCGTAGAGACAGAACAGTATCTCTGTAGTATTTATAGAAAAAGAACCGAGCAGGGGTGAGTTTCACAAAACCGTCGAAAAAATAAGAACGTATTATTCAGAGAGAGAGCGTTCAGAGTCCTTTTTATGTAGTTTTTTGGCTACAACACTTTTGGGAAACTCACCCCCGATTGTTTTCTGACGTAAGCGAGTGATGTCCCGATTCCTAGGTAAAGATTTCAAGCCCTACCCCTTGTGGCTACAATCTGTGAAGTCAACTTCGAAAGGGAGGGCCCTCGAAATCGAGTGGTAGGGCTAAGGGAGGAGAAATGGGATTGGGCCTAAGTGTGTGTGTTCAGTAGCACCAGTAGCATCGCTTTAATGAAATCTTATATTAAATATCCTATTGTTTTGATGCTGAACCAGTATTTATTACATTTATTACATTTAAGGCAGTTGTTGTATTTCAACTGTGAGAATGTTCAAGTTTGAAGCTTTACGGTTCCTTTATTGTGATCAGCAGCTTTACACATGTCCACAGAGTGACCACACTGTAGCATACAGTAACACTGACCATCAATTTCACCAGGATACAAGTTGCACGTACACAAAAAAAGTAAATACACTGTTAGAGCCATTCTGTGTTGCATGAATGTTAAATATTTGGATTTAATATTTCATAACTGTTTGTAGTAGAAATTAGAGCTATAATTCTAATTTGAATAGTGCTGGAACTTTCTATACAGTGTTACATAACAGAGTTAGTTATATTAATACGTATACACGTTAAATGTACTAGTATCTAACAATAGTAGTAATACGTAATCGCCTTACGTGCCATAATCTGATTGGTTTCTAAAATATATATAAAGAAGTAAGAACATAAACAGACTGTAGAAGTGAGTTGAAGCCAACTCAGGAGCATTACAGTCTTTTGACCATTACGTAAAGTCTTTTTGTAGTCCTAAGAATTCATCTTTTGCTTGTAAAAGTCTAAGTTGTAGTAAAGATAAAGAAAAGACTGGATTCAAGACTCTTATTTCAGAATCTTCGGAGTTCAAGGCTAGTGCGACAGCGTGAGCTGCACTCACATACACAGTGTGGTCATGTGATGTGATGAGAAAGGAAGATGTATCTTTGTATGATTGTTTTTTGTGATGATGTGATATTGCAGATTAGTTTTATATAAGGTCTGAAAATGATGACTTTTACAGTTAAAGAACTAACAATACAAAACTAATGTGTGGCTTCTGTGGCATTAAACAGTAGGTAAAGTGCAGCTGGAATTTAGATGAAGTACTTGCAGTTGAGCGGTAGATTAAACCCAGATTAGATATTTATGTATGTTCAGAGTTGTGATGGTCTGCAGCATGAAGCAGTTACACAGGCTAGTGGAGGCAGAGCAGAAACTTCAGCACCGTCTGAAAGATGGGAAAAGAGAAAGGCATCCCTGTAGTGTGAGTCTGTGTGTTCTGATGAGTCTAAAATATTCATGTACAAATAAACAGTATGATATAAAGATATCATATTCTCCTTTATCCTTAATTCTCCACATTGTTGGTGTCAGTGTGTTGTGGTGATGTGGACAGGTCAGAGAAACACAGCAGGATGTGTATATTCACCTTGACTGGGCAGATGACATTTCTTAAAGCACAGTAACAGTTACTCCACAGCTGAAAGCTCAATCAAATATAACAGCTCATTTTTAAGGGCATTTTTCAGCCTCAGTAAATAGCTGAGATTTTCTGTATTTTTTTCTCTCCCTGTGATGAAGAAGCATAACATGCCGGACACGCTTTAGCAGACCAACAGAGACATTTTATTTAAGTTGTGAAATGGAGATACAATTCATAAAGCCAAACGGTAAAGCCGGAAGAAATGAAAGCTGATTTTTATGTATGTGTCTGTTTCTCTTGCTTCAGGAGGAGAAATTTAAGGGATCAGTGACTCAGATCATTAAAATAAAATCCTCTCATCCTTCCTCTCCGGCTCCTCCATGCATGAAGGAAAGAGTTAATTACTTGGGCGGTGGCGTTTTCACGCAACTCTCACATCCGTCCCCAACTCCGACACTTGTACTATTCTCCCGCTGCAAATTACTTCCATAAATATATTAATAAAAGTTCATATTTAAAACATCCTCCTGTTTGCCCCTACTCCATGTGCCAGCTCTTCTGAACATTCTCATAAAAACCAACGGCATGCTTTTCTGCAAGCACACACACACACCTACACACCTCACACTGAAGTTTTATTAGAGAAGACAGAACAAACTGCTGGAACACAGACGATGTTTCCATCTCCACATTAATGTAAGGAAGAGCTTCAGCACCAAACGGATGATTTGGGAATGAGGGGCCGAGAACCTCCCTCCTGGTGTATAAACAGCTTTTTTAAAGCAAAGTGAAGTTTGGATTTAGCAGCAGAGGAGGAGAATTGGTGAGGCGGGTGCTAACCTGCTTCCTAAATTACCTTGTGTAATGGCCCTGACATCTCCGCAGCACGGCGGTTTGCGGTGGAGCTGCAAGCCGAGCTGATGGAGATTAGAGCCGAATAATAACAGGCAGAAACGCAGTCGCCGCTCCAAACGGGCCTCATCCATTTCCCCTGCGCCGGCCGGAGGAGGCCCCTGGGGGCCCTGCGCTCACTCTGATGCTCCCTCCTCCTTGATGGCATTTGCGGTGATGGGAGCCATCTGTGAACAAGAGAGAGAATTAAACCAGTGTGTGAGCGCCGTCAGTGGGAAGACAAATGGAAAAGCGCAAAAAGGATGCAGGATGAATTCAGATTTCTGTAATTACCATGTTACTGTCCTGCTCCAATCTGCCCTAGACCACAATGCTTCAGGTGTATCAGCCAACCATCGTCTCCTGTGAGGAATGAAGCTGTAAAACCTTCTTCACCTGCTGCAGAATTAACACATGCTTCATAGTCCATTAAACATTCAGCACTTTTCTATCACCACCATCACTACATCTTTCTAACTATACTTACAATATACTATACAATATTTTATATGCTATAATGTATATAACCATAATTAAAAATGCACATGTTCTTTTTCTACCACTAGTTTAGAATTTATATTTTATAATTTATTCATATATGCATGGCTTGTGAGCCTTCTCTGTTGAAACTGGAGACATGTCGTCTCTTTCTATACTTGCATAAAGTCAAGATGATACAGTTTACTTTGACTTTGATTTGTTCATGGTATTTTCTGATAATCATGTGGTATGATCTTTAATTTATTAGGAATGATAATTTATTAGGTGTGAGAGTGAGGCTGTGTATGTGTTGTGTTGTTGTTGGGGTTGCATAGCAAATTATATTCTATCCATTTTATGTAATGACTACAGGTTTTGTACTCGTATTTGTATTATATTCATATTCATATTCTCATACTGACTCCACACAGCATCCAAAACAGCATCAAGATGGAGCTCTAAGTGGAGTGAGGTGAGATTTCAGTTTAGTGGATTTGAGTATGTGTGTTTGTTGATCATGATGGGTCAGTGTATTTGTGTGTTTCTGTTTCTGAATCGGCCTGGCTCTATTGTCTCATTTCACCTGAGACAGACACGCTTGTCTCACCATGTTGTTAGCATAAAGCATTTAACATTTTGTCTCATACTTGCATCATCATTTATCTGTGTGTGTTTGTGTGTGTGTGTGTGTGAGTGAGTGTGTGGGGGTGAGGGGCATGTGTTTGTGCACAGCTACACAACACTGCTCACTTTCCAATGTGACCTCTACCAAATGAACACACACACACAAGATGGGGCAGTTGGTGGCGTGACGTTAGGGTGTTCGCCCCATTGCAGGTTCGAATCAAGGGCCGGTAAAGTTACCACAGAGGTACTCATGAGCAATTTACCGTCCCCAAGCACTGCTCCCTGGGCGCTGCCCTTGTTAGCTGCCCACTGCTCCTTCACAGATGGGTCAAATGCAGAGGTCACATTTTGTTGTGGTGTGTTCACAAATGATCACTCAATTTCACTTTCCACACTACAGATCAGGAATAAGTAAGATAAAGCAACTCCCCTTTAATTACGAACCACACCCCTCATAAACACAGATACGCTCCTTTCATCAGCAGCCACACCCTTTTATTATCAACCACACCCATCATAAACACAGATACACCCCTTTCATCAGCAGCCACTCCCCTTTAATTACGAACCACACCCCTCATAAACACAGACACACTCCTTTCATCAGCAGCCACTCCCCTTTAATTACGAACCACACCCCTCATAAACACAGACACACTCCTTTCATCAGCAGCCACACCCTTTTATTATCAACCACACCCTTCATAAACACAGATACACCTCTTTCATCAGCAGCCACACCCTTTTATTATCAACCACACCCATCATAAACACAGACACACCCCTTTCATCAGCAGCCACACCCCTCATAAACATAGTCAAACCTCTTTCATCAGTTACCACGTCCATCAGAAACACAGACACACCCCTTTCATCAGCAGCCACACCCCTCATAAACATAGTCACACCCCTTTCATCAGTTACCACGTCCCTTTTACAGTATTATCAACCACACCTCTCATAAACACAGCCAAACCCTTTTCATCAACCACCACGCCCCTTTTATTATCAACCACACCTCTCATAAACATAGCCACACCCCTGTTATCAGTCACCACGCCCCTTTTAGTATCAACCACACCCCTCATAAACACAGCCACACCTTCTTCATCATCAGCCACTCCAATTTATTATCAACCACACTCCTCATAAATACAGCCCTTTTAGTGACAGCAGCACACATGCTAAACAGGTAATGTCACAACCCGAGATTTCTAATGGCTTCTGCTGCCGCGACTGCTGTCTGTGTGTGTGTGTGTTTGTGTGTGTGTGTGTGTGTAGAGAAATGTATTTATGGCATTGTGAGAAGCTTTTTATCCCCTAAAATCACTTTTATTTGTTTTTATGGCTTTGTGGGGACAGAGTGGTCCCCATAAAGAGAAATGACCATAGAAAATGTGCATGTTTTATTTGAGATACTAAAATAGGTAAACGATGTGCTTTTGGTTACTGAAGTTAAGGTTAGGGTTAGCTGTAAAATTATATACATCTAGTCATTATGAGAGCCTATGGAAGGACTTCATACTAATAATAGACTAAGAGTGTATGTGTGTGTGTCCTCCTTATTGAGCATCAATAACACCTAACCCATGCAGATAATGATCTCAGTAAATGTCAGAAGAAGCTTCACTTCACACCAAACACAGGAGCAGTATGAGGAGCAGAGAGGAGGAAAAGAGGACAAGGAGGAGAAGAAGAGTAGTGTGTGATCAATCAGATTGGCATTGGCAGAGTGGCATTGTGCAGAAGATAAACTGTGCCATTTTACGTCTCTCAGGTTCAGCTAATTATCCCTCGTTCCAGTACAGCTCTGGCCCTGAACTCATCAAATACACACACTCCACACCGCTAAATGTCACACTCACTTCTGTGTGTGCGCGTGTGTGTGTGTAGAGTCCTGGCAGAGTGTGATACAGAGAGACAGGACAGTTATTTAGAGCTCCATGGTCCGGGCTTGGTGTGCGCGTGTGTATGATTCTTTAAACCTGTGATTTTCTGATTCAGTTCTCAGCTGGGACACCTCCTGCTGGACTTCATGTCTGTGTGTGTGTGTGTGTGTCAGGTTAATGGTGGATAAGAGTAGAAGTGTGGGTTGTGAGTGTGAGTTCGAACTGTGGTTGATGTGAGTTGTTCTAGAGTGTGCATAAAGACGTGTAAGATGTTTTCAGACTAGTTGCAGTGTGTGTGTTAAAATGATTATTTACCTTTTCATTATTCATCATCAGTTCATCTTCTTGTAAATATGTGATGTTGAATCTGCACATGTAGAACTCATTCTGACCAAACCAAAAACATAATGCCCTGTAATGTGTGTGTGTGTGTGTGTTGGAGAGCAGCATCGAGTCTCGCAGCAGAGTAGGACGATGGAGGAAAAGAGCTGTGTGATGTGATGTAAGATGACAGCTGGGGAGCTGAATTGATTTTCTATCTGTGTGATTAATTTGTGTCTCCTCGTTGTGCAGGAAAAGCAGGAAGCTGCTGAATGGCATTTGGTGAGATTAAAACCGCAAGCCGCACTTTTCATAATTTGACAGATAATTGGCATTGGGGAAGCCTTCTAAATGATTACCCTCTTACTGCATTCCTTTAGAGACCTACACACACATACTTCCCCCAACATATACACACATCGCACACACACCACACACATATTTAGTATCTGTGTGAGATTCTTCCAACAACAGTGAGTAGACGTAATAAATACCACACCACCACACATCTTTTACCAGTTTTAGTTTCTCACACTAAACTCTAACCCTCCAACTTTCACACACACACTTCACAAGTAAAAATAATACTACAATAATACAATACAATAATACTAATACATCATTTAGGTCCTCACAACCACCTGACAAACCAACACACACACACGAATCAATAAAAAATAATCTTCTAGCTCACTCAGAACAAAATGGCAAACATGATGCAGTCGAGCTACGCTGATAACAAACTTCTCACTCCGTCTCACTTTCCTACTTCTGCACTTCAGCACTGACGCGTTTTTACTTTCAGTCACGTCACCTAATGCAGTACACTTTTCATACTCTCCACAAACACATACACACACACACATAAACTGGGTGAAAGTAAATCCTGTTTAACTCTGTGTGGTGTGTGTATGTTATTGCAGAGTCCCTCAGCTTGATGAAGTGATCAGATAAGGGCTAATGTTACATATGCATCCGGTACACACAGGTGAGGTGAGTGGGATAGTGTTTGACACTTCTAAAATCACTCCATCCTGACATACACACTCTCTCTCACACACACACACACACACACACACACACACACACACACACACTGCTCGGGCCAGTTTACACACTGCATCTTAAGTGGTGCTGCAGTGAGACAGCGGGAGGAGCAGCGGCATTTTGCCAATGAATAAATTGCTCATCCATCTCCTTCAGGGAACGTGACATTTGGGTGCTGCCAGAGAAACACAAAGACAACGGCGTCCCATTAACTGATGACTTTATCATTTGTCTGGGGAAGAAGGCTTCATACTGCACACGTCCGTCCTCACACCCCGCCACACAGACACAATCATCAAACAAACACAAAAATTACCAGCCATTCAACCTACGGAATCATCAGGCCATTTGTCTGAATGCGGTGTGTGTTTGGGGTCCCGTTTTCTCCGACACCGTAAAAATACCACACAGTGTTTACACCAAACTCATCTCAACAGGGGTGTTCACACCATACACACACCACAGCCCCCCACACACAACCTGCATTCAGTCACCACACATATACACACACAGCCATCAATTTATTTATCAGAATAAATATGTGATCATTTCTCCCTCCCTTACTGCATGTGTGTGAGTGCTTATGTGTGTGTGTGTGCATTTTTAAAGGCCTTCAATCATTTATGATGAGAAAATTGCTCCTTTATGTGCAATAAATATTTATTTTCTGCTCAAGCAAACTACAGGAGAAGAGAGAGATTATTCTGGGCTTTAGTTATTCACTTTGGAAAGCCAAAAGCAGCTGCAAAAACTCTTTTAGGGACAGATAAAGCAGTCTGCCAGCATTTAAACACATCTGCATCTAATCTAATCTCAACCTTAAACTTCACCTTAAACCAGCAGTAAGAGTATTAGCGCAGGTCCAGGTCCTCACACACACTCAGATGAAGATCCACAATTCACCACTAACACTAGCTATGTCACCGCAGCACTGTGTGTGTATGTGGAAACTCTGTTCTCTCTCTCTGTCTCTCCTCAGTATTGCTGAATGATTTTGGGGGTGTGTTCACTGTCACCCCAAAGCCCTGCCTCCACACTGCTTCTGGCCGTTTTCGTCCTGCTTAAGGTGAGGAGCAATGAGGCGCGACCAGCATGACGGATCACCTACACCTGTCTAATGGGGTCTGGAAGCGACATTCTCACATACATACACACACACACACACTCTCTCTGGAGAGGATTTTCCCACTTGGAAGGTGAAATAAGGACTCTGTGTGTTGAGATATAACCTTCATTTTAACACAAGAGCAGTTACACCTTGCAGTTTAACCTTTATCTATAAAATCTCTTCCAACTTGTTTGGCTCACATGCTGTAGGTTGAAATCCCAGAAATGGTGATGTTGTTTTGGCCGTGCAGCAACATTAAAAACTAAAGCCTTGTGTTGCCTCATCAGCTTCAGGCTGGAAGTTGTAACTGGAGAATGTGTTGCCTTTCATTAATGTTTTATCCTAAGTCATTTTCATCTCCAGGTTTAGTTTTAGTTTGAGTCCGCATAACTCATCAGTAAACTATACATTTACAGGATAACTGCTGTTATTTTATGACCACTTTCAAATAAGTAAATGTAAAAAAAAAAAGAAAAAAAGTTAAATAATATACGAGATTTTTTGATATGGTGAAGAATCTGCAAATTTAAAAATGTACTATCATTTAAAAAAGGTATATTCATAAATGATATATTTTAAGGTTTAGAAAATCAGAAATCCAGAATCTCAAATCAGAATATCGCCAACCATCTATCAATTAATAATCAAAAATGATTTTGACAATGCTGAAATGTCCAGTTTCTGAAAGTTATGTTAATTTATTCAGTCAATAAATATGGCAATGCTGAGTGAAGATGTCAATGTGAAGATTTCAGTTTTTGAATGAAATTATGAACACATAAGTCCTTTTCACCATATTCAACTTTTTTGAGACACACTAATAGATCTAAAAAATCTCAGAATGATAGTAGTGTAAAGTGCTTTAACTTGGCCTCTCATGAACAGAGCTCAACTTTCATGTTCAGCTATTTTCTCTGCTTTTTCATCCTGCGGCAATCCCGGGGGTCCCTTTACATCCTACCTGGCAGCCGAGCCATCTGATTGGTCAACCAGAACAATTTGACAGCAATCACCTGTGCTCCCGCTGCCCAATTACCCAGCATGCTCCAGAGTCCTTCATTACCCACAAGCCCCAGGGCTCCTGTCAGACGCCGGAGCCACACAGCTGTGAAGTTTGCAAGACAAACAAACTCACTCCCATCTTCATGAGCGCAGACAAACTGCTGATAGTTTCAGCTCCAAAAGAGTTCGACCAATTCCCATGGAAACGCTCCAACGTTCACACCTCAACACGAAGGAAAGTTCTGGATTCAACACTGAGACCATTAACACTAACTTCCTCAACCAGAGAAAAACATAAAGAATCGGAGGCAGAGTTCATAGGAGCAGTGCTGCGTGGGGGTAGAGCTTCTTAACACATTTACCACAATTACACACACACACTCACACTTGAGCAGGACATGGCAGGCTGAACACTAAACACACACACAATAAGACATTTTAATAAAAGGTGCACTTCGGGGCCTTCAGGGGTAAAATTAGCGGCTGTGTTTCAGAGGTGAAACTTCTGCAGTAATCAGAGAGAGGGGTGAAGGTGTTAAAGGTGACGTCTGGATGCTTGATTAGTGCTGCTGAGGTCATTGTGTTAGAAATCAACCACATCTCTCTATCCTCATCAGCAGCATTGTGCCGCTTCACACACAAACACAGAGGCAGGTTAGAGAGTGTGAGCTGCATAACTACAGTCACTAACAGTGCAGCAGCAGCAGTCAAATGTAAGAATGAAAGCAGACTGCAGCTGTGAAGGTGATGGTGTCAGCCACGTGAATCAGATGAGCTAGACACTACTGGACCAAACACCTAAAACCCTACAACTCTAACACAACCCTCACCCATCACTCTCTCTCACTCCTCGTGTGTGTGTGTGTGTGTGTGTGTGTGTGTCTTTCCCTCTCTCAACCCCATTACACACTCTCTCTCTCTCAACTGCTATCAAACATGGGAGCAAAAGGCTGATGAATCATTTACTCCAACACAGAAAACCTTCAAACAAGCCTACAACTACCAGCTCCTCCCACAGGCACACACACCCACACTGAGTTGTTAATGAGGTGCAGGTTACAGCAGAGGACAGGTTTTGTGTGAGCGGGTTAATTATGTTATTACTGACGTGTTGATGAGATTGTTTGATGAAATATGAATGTAATATGAGACGTGTCCAGAGGGTTTATTGAAACCAATCCCACAAGTCAAACATCCCCCCTCCCCCTCCCCACACACACTCACACACACACATACATAGACTTAAAAGGAAATGCTCTAAGTGTGTGTGTGTGTGTGTGTGTGTGTGTGTGTGTGTGCATGATGTTTGTGGTTGTCAGTATGTGGAGAAGAGAGATGGAGGGTTGGAGGGAGTCACCTCTCAGTGTTATTTCTATGTAAATGACAGATAGGGAATTAAAGGAAGAATAGAAGAGAGACGGTGACTAACAGCAGTGTTGCTGTGGCAACAGAGATCTCAGTGTATCAGACGATGGAGTGAGGGAGCGACTGACGAGACAAAACCACCACACAGACAGACATCAGCTCAAATGGACTGTGTGTGTGTGTGTGTGTGTGGAATGAAAGACAACAAATGAGGGAACACAGAAAGTGTGCTAGAAAACCAAAAAACACACGTGTGACAGTGTGAGCATGTGTGCAATTGTTTGTATGTGGTCATGTTTGTACAGCTTGTGTCCTGTCATCCACACACAAAAAACACGCAGACAAACACATTCTATTTGTTGGATTTACAATACATTAAAGGCAACCTGCTGCTCCAGTCCGTTGACTCTGCTGGGCAAAACCTCAAACAAGAGAGAGAGAAAAAGTTAGAAATGAGCTGCAAAACTGCATCTCAGCTGCATGTTCAGGGCAAGAGTTGAGGTCAGTGTGGTGATGGTGAACACTTTCCTGATTTCCGTCAGGTCTGTTAATTAAACTGCAGTACGTTTACACTGTCAGCATTTAGCAAAAGCTCTAATCTAGAGTGAATTAAAGTAAGTGATTGTCATTGTGAACACAGCACATCACACAGTGCACCACAACCACACGTGTAACTCTGCATTTGACCCATGCATAAAGAAGCAGTGGATAACTATTGGGAGCACCCAGGGACCTGCCCCAAAGAGTGAATCCCATTTCCTATTTTCAGAGGCCATTTTCCCTGCAGCTACTCGGGGTTAAGGGTTTTGCTCAAGGGGCCAGTGGTGGTAATGCTGGAGGGGGAATTTTAACCCACAATCATTTAGTTCAAAGTTTCAGAGTCTTCAGGAAAAGAGTCTAGGTGGATTAAAGAACAGATTTCTCCTGAGTAAGGGGAGTGAGGAAGTTAGGTGCAGTAGGCGTCACTACTGATTTGGCTGCTGAAAGTGTTTCTTATCCTTTAGATTGATGCTGGTCACAAATGTCTGGGATGCATCTCAAGTAATGCTGGTGCCCAGTTTCATACAAGACAGGCATGAAACTCAAAAAATGTCAGACATACAGGAGTGTGGGAAGCTCTCTCCGCTGCAGCTGCAATATTCCCATTTCTACCTGTTTTTTTCCAGAGAACATGTAACAGAACCCGGTGCTAAAAGAGCTGAACAAGGAAATAGCAATAGCAGGTATTTGTGAGTTGTGTTTTTATACACAATGATTTACAATGTGACTACAACAGAAACATGTAGAATAAAAGACAGTGATGTCAAAACTGCCATGAATCAGGCAAATGGTGTGTCTCAGCTGCTCGCTGCTGAACCCTCTCTGACTCCCGCTGCAGTCCTGTGTGATATTTCTCCAGAGCCTGGCTCATGTGTGGGGGTTTGGTTAAGTGTCTGGGCGTGTTCTATGGAAACAGCAATCGTCTAGTCAGGTCTGGCTTTCAGGCCTATAAATAATCAATGAGGGCCAGATCAGAGCGACGCGTCTCCCTGTCAGGCAACTACGAGCCTCCGCACCGAGACGCCTTTCATCTGGGTTTCACCCGACTCGTCTCCCCAGCCACCCTGCCGCCCGGCCATTTACTCTCCACTTTGACTTTCTCTTTCATGTCCCCTCCACTCACACTGCACCTCCTGCATGCCTCCTCATCATCCTCATCCTCTTCCTCCATCTCCACCTCCTCCCTCCACCCGAGTTCACTCGCCAGCATCAGGAAGATCCCACATCAACAATAACACTGAGGCGAGGGAATGCTGAGAGCATCTCAATTCAAACCTGCAGCCTCCAGACCAGTGAGGAGCTGTATCAGATCACTACCCAGTAACCAGTACCAGATCATATAGAAACACAGCTTTATCTCTTATGGGCTCCTGGTGTGTTTTCAGGTGGGGTAACGTGAGGTGAGGTTGTGGTGAGATGGGCACGTGTGAGACAGACTCTGCACCATTTAGAAATCTTTAAAAACCTTTTAGATGACAGTTTGCTGGAAGCCATTTTATTGTAATGGGAGACTGTGGAGTTTTACTCGTAAGAGCCTTGCTTATACTGGTTTCAGTGTTTTATATTTACAAAAATCTACCCACAGTAAAACATCACTTCCTCCAAATATCAGACATGATGCAGGGCTATGCTTTAGGTGTGGGCTTGGGACCATAACAGGGACAAAGCAACACGTGAACATGTACATTCCTTGTGAGTCACATCAGCATTATCTCTGGACTGAATCCTGAGTCTGTTGTAATTGGTGGTTGTCACATTGGGGCAGAGAGGCAGGATGAGGGGGACAGGACACCGTTGGGGAGGTTTGAGGTGATGGAGGTGAGGTAAGGAGTGAGGTGTTGCACTGAATCGTCTCTCATAGTGCTGTGTCTCTGCAGGACACTGAGATTCCAATAAGAGCTTTACAGCAGTGCTCTGTACGCACCGTTTAGATATCTGGCAAAAGCTCATTAAGGACAGAACCTCATTACTCTTAAAACATCCACACACACTCACACATGAACACACACACTTCAAACCCAGAAAGCAGCACTCGGCCCCTCCTCCTCTTCAACACTGTCTCAGATATTCTTTTTTTTTTTTACCGGTATTTGCATTAAAATGCCATAAAGTCATCTGCAGGCGCACGGCAGTGTCTGATCATTAAAACCTGCAGCAGCTCAACATCCACACACAGATCCACGTCAGACTCAGTATCGTCCCATGTGTCACATGAGGTGTGTGTGTGTGTGTGTGTGAGAGAGCCTCAGGCTAAAAGACTGAGATGTTTACGAAAAAACGTTCACACAAATCCCATAATGCACTCAGATCAGAAGCTTTTGCCCTCTGACCTTTGTTTAGATGTGGATCTGTAAACAGAGATTAGCATCATTTACACACACACACAAACACACACACACACACACACACACACGCACACACACACACACACACACACACACTCAGTCATGTGCACGTGAGCCATTGCTTCTTCACCATCATGAAACTGAGGAGAATGAGACTTACACATCAACACAACAACCCAGCTGCAAACCTCACGCATCTCCTCACACAACACAATTGTGACTGCCTCTCTCTCCTGCATTGTACCCATGTGTGTTGTGATGTCAAAGTCAAAGTAAACTTTATTGTTATCTTTGCTATATACTGTACAAGTATACAGAGAAACCGGATGACGTGACTCCAGTTTTAACAGTGCAAAATAAATATATAAAGTAGAATATAAAATATACACTTTCAAACTACAAGTAGAATATAAATGTAAACTTTTAAACTTTAAACTATAAGTAGAAAGAGAGGCAATTAGGATGTGGTACTCAGCCTACAATTATGCTTTTGGAGTTGTCTTTTACACTAAAAAGTGCGTGTGAATGTGCTGAATGCTCATGAGTTCAGAAACAGTTTCAATAAGAACAATTCTGTACAGTCTTTAAAAATAAAACAGTCTGTGCAATAATTTAAGATACAGATACAGTCTGTTAGAAAAATAGCAAAACATTGCTATGTATAGCAATGTTCAATGTTAAATAATTGTGCAAATATGTAGCAGCAGTGCAAAATTTGTGTAAATTTTGTAGCAACAGTCAAGAGAAGAGGATTACAATTTCAATCAGCTGTCATTAAATGTGTGCCAGATCAGCAGCAGTTTGAAGTGACAATATTGTGCTGACTGTAAACAACATTATTCATAAGCATTTTCGTAAGACAGTTTCAGTGCAACATGAATGAGATTGTCTGTATAGCAGCATGTGCATCACAAAGACAGTGATGTGTGTTTGTGGTGATGTTATTCTCTGGTTATACATCTGTGTGATGTTAGCATAGCTGAGTTTCAGGCATCGACACTTAATTGCTCATTGAGCTCAGAGAGTCTCATCCTTTAGGCTGAAGCTGTGCTAGATGAAGCGTTAACACTGCTCCGCTTCACGCACGAGTGCTGGCTCTCAGCTCAATCCAGCTCGGGATCATCTCGGCTTCCGCACTGAATGAATTTAGGGTTTCATAACCAAGAGCTGTAAGGGTTTAGCACGACTGAGGCTTTATTCTGATGTCAGCCACTTCACCTGTAACAGTGACTCTCCTCCACATCATCACCTCTACAACTCCACCACCTCTATATCATCACCACCACAACTCTATCACCTCCACATCAACTCCACCACCTTACATCATCACCACAACCTCAGCATCATCACTACCACAACCTCCACATCGTCACTACCACACCTCCACCACCTCTACATCAACTCTATCACTTCCACATCATCACTACCACAACTCTACCACCTCCACATCAACGCTATCACTTCCACATCATCACTACCACAACTCTACCACCTCCACATCAACTCTATCACCTCCACATCATCACTATGACAACTCTACCACCTCCACATCAACTCCATCACCTCCACATCATCACTACCACAACTCCACCACCTCCACATCAACTCTAACACCTCCACATCATCACAACCACAACTCAAATACCTCCACATCAACTCCATCGCCTCGAGATCATGACCACCACAACTCCACCACCTCTATATCATCATCACAACCTCCACATCATCAATAACTGTCAGTGATCTGGTTAGGATGTGGCAGGAATGCTAGTCATTAGCCTGTTAGCCTGTGTAGCATGGTTGGATAACCCAAACGCGGATGGAAGTGTGAATAGGTAGGAGAGCTACGCAGATTGATCTAAGAATTCACATCATCACCACCACAACTCAACTACCTCCACATCAACTCCATCACCTCCACATCATCACCACCACAACTCCACATCGCTACAATTCCACCACCTCCATATCAACTCCAACAAAACTCCATCACCTCCACATCATCCCCACCACAACTCCATCACCTCCACATGATCACCACTACAACTCCACCACCTCCACATCATCACCTCCACATCATCACCACCACAACTGCCTTCACATCAACTCCAGCACCTCCAGATCATCACCACCACAACTCCACCACCTCCACATCATCACTTCCACATTACTACCGCAAATCCACCACCTCCACATCAACCTCACTACACCTCCATCACCTTCACATCGTCACCACCACAACTCCACCACCTCCACATCACCACCACAACTCAACTGCCTCCACATCAACTCTACCACCTCCACATCATCACCACCACAACTTCGCCACCTCCACATCATCACCACAACCTCCACCTCATTACTACCACAAATCCACCACCTCCACATCAACTCCACTACAACTCCATCACCTCCATATGTCCTCATCTGTCTTATATCATTGTAAAATTGTGTAATTTCTATAGTTTTTCTTAAGTAATACAGCAATATTGTTGCATACTTCATACAAGAAACTGAAGCAAAATGACTTTTTATGAACACATGGAAATTTAGTTTGACATTAGTATGAGTGCTCTCACTGTAAAGTGTTGTGGTGAAATGAGGAACATGTGAATGAGGATCTCAGTAGAGCAGTGATGCTGGTCATTTGTAAGAAGGGAGTGGGTGTGACTCTCAGAACTGCTTTAGCTATACAGTATGTTACGGTATTTGCAATAAAATGAGTTTAAACTTACAGCATTAGTTCCAGTGCACTCAAACTACAACCATCCAGAATGGCCATTCACACCGCAAACAGCCCTGCTAAACTTCTGACACTGATGATAAGATGCCAGACAGTAAATAGCATGCAGTAACTCGCATATATAAATATTCTACATGGAGATGGGTGGAACTGTAGCACCAAAAAGAACATCACATGTTTATTTAGAGCACATAGCCATAACCAGTTCCAATCTATGCCTCTAATGGACTCCTGCTGCTAGCTAAAGCTGTTTTATGCAGCCTCCTGATGCTGTCATAACGTGTGTGTGTGTTTGAGAGAGGGAGAGAGCGAAGCAGCAGCAGCAATGTTCTACATTTTTAGTGGTTGGGAGGTGGTGTGCGTGTCTGTGTAATGAGCTGCTGTAAGTGGCGTGGAGAGAGCCAACATGACACTGGACCCCGAGGAGGAGGATATTTAAATGTGAGTTTATTTCTCCAAAACTTTCATTAACTGGAGACTAACAACAACTAATAACTGTACAATAACAATCTCTTAAAACATGCGGTACCAGGTCTGGATGCTGCTGAGACACTGAGACGTGCTGAGAGCTCCTGCGCCGTCAGAGTGTTTTAAAAATGTGCAACTTCTCATTCAAGGTTCAAAGTTCAAGGTACTTTATTGTCATCAGTCGCTTCATACATGTACAAAGCGTGATGAGACAGCGTCTCCCCATGGCCCCGGTGCAGCATATAGTAACACTGAACATTACATTCAACAGGACAAAAGGTGCAACAAGCAAGACAGTAAATACAGAACGAACGCAATAAATACAGTAAGAAAGTGACGTTAAGTGAAGAGACGGAATGTAAACAAGTATTGCTTAGTGTATGTTTTTAAGGCACATTGGCAGCATCAGCATCTAAGCAGCTTATAACAGATGGAGTGCAAGAGCATCACAATACAAAACAATCACAATAAATAGTACATACATAAATAAATAAATAATTACATTACACAGAAAGTTGCCTTAGACAGGACTAACTGGTTCCAGATAAGCACTGGACCTGGGCAGACTGCTATCACACACACAAACACACACACATCTCTGGCCAAATTAACATCGAGATGTTAATAAACTTGAGTGAGGTCTGAATCCGTCTGCAGGGTTAGATGCATAAACACACACCTACTCACACACACACACTCCCTCTTCATTTCATCTTACATACATATCATGATAGATCATACAATCTGCACAAACTAAAATGTGTAGGGATGTGTAGTAGGAGGAGACATGTACAGAGCAAAGCGGTTCCTGTGAGGGAAGTTTTATCATGAAAGAGTAGTTTATGAAGAGACGTGTATTGCACATGGACATCAGCACACAGGAAAAAGTACAGCGTGAGAGCAAGGTGTTGGAGGAACTGCTGGTTAAAAAAGGAATAACAGCAGGCTTTTCTAAGTAAAGTGTGCTGATGTAATTTGCGGCAGGACTAGGGCCGTTTGCTGATTCTCTTTGTTAGCAGTGTTATTCTCCTGCAGCACCACACACACACTCCCTAATTAATCTAATTATTCTGTGTTCACCTAAACTTCCCTTGAGAAGTGTAAGCATGAAGCATGACAAATGGAACAGAGAGTTAAGCGGCAGGTCGTGGCGTCGCCCACCGTGTGCTCGCTCCATGCCGAATTAAAGGTGAAGTCTGAAGACAAACGGACGAAGAAGACGAGGAGAGAGCAGGTCTGCGTGTGTCTGAGTGCTGAACTCTTCCTCATTAATGAGCTCACCCAAACAGAAACGCTCTTGTTCTGTGCATTAATTAGAGACTACAGAGGAGTAAAATGATTTGAGAATAAATGCATGAATACATTTTCATACATTCTAAGTGGCCCCCGAGGTCCAAATAAAATGTTTGGATCCTGCAACGATTCTTTCATTAATCACAAAGGCTTCTGCTTTTATTAAAGCAATATTCCAGGAATTTTCACCCCAAAATAACCTTAATTTCTAACTCTGTTTAAAAGCACTCTGTTTTTGGAAAGGGGGATATAAGAGTGAGTCGCCTCCACAACCCACGGATACGCAGGAATATTC
Source organism: Distichodus sexfasciatus (assembly GCA_032718565.1). Classification (NCBI taxonomy): domain Eukaryota; kingdom Metazoa; phylum Chordata; class Actinopteri; order Characiformes; family Distichodontidae; genus Distichodus; species Distichodus sexfasciatus. The sequence continues at coordinate 987,496 of JAVGVS010000093.1, read as the reverse complement.
TGCAGGAAGCATTCCAATATCATACCAGGGAACTGAAGGTGTGTCTGAACAGAATCACAGGTAAAGAGCAGAATACAAACTGTAGCTGCAGCAAGATCAAGAAAAAAAATAATGAATTAATCCCTCTGACATCTTCATTTTAATTGGAAAAATAATCAGGCATCATTTGAATACATTACTGACAGGATGTGACCTGGCGTAAGAATAATCTGTTCCTGATTTCAAATTGTAAAGTGACTTTCACAAACAAACATGAAACACCCATACACCATCTGATAACATGGTTTGAAAAGAAAACAGGAAAATTATTTAAAATGTTAAAGGATCCTATCAGTCGATGTGAAGGAGCTTCTGCTTTATTCACACATTCACACACAGTGGTTCAGGATTAATGTTGAGTGTGTGTATGTGTATGTTTAGTGTTGTTTTGTACTGCAGCATCGTGTGGACATGGAGCACAGAGCGTGTAAATGCTGATTTCAAGGCTTTCACATGAACAGAGAGCACACAGCTGTAATCTCCGGCGTGTTAATGGCTCTGCTGCTGCTGCTGCTGTTAAATACCACAAGAAGCTCTTCAAAACACATGCTGTCAGGGTGAGAAGGACGACCCGAAACCATTCAGCACTTCCCCTACTCGATCTAGTCTGTTTTATAATATAAAAAGACATGCAGGTTATATCACATGATGTGCATAAAAAGTCATTCATGAAAATATTGAAAAAGAGAAAGTCTTGGTGTACTGGTGTAATAAATTTGTATCACATTTTACATGTGAAATTAAGATTGAACATATTATGTTATGCATCTAGAAAACAAAATATATTGTGAAAAAGATCATCAATATATCATATATATCATATATAATCATATAATCCTATATATATATATATACATATATATATATAACCTGTAAAATGATATATTTCAAGCCTTTTTCATATTTTCTTTTAATGATGTTTATAGCTGAAAGCTCATTAATGTATATAATCAGGATTACCTTTCAAAAAAAAGTTACCTTTTATGATGCTAAATATTTTTTTAAGATGCATGAGTACATAGAATCTTACTGTACTTGATTGCAGTGTTGGGATACGGCATTATTTTGTGGTGTACTTGTAACATTGTTCTGGTGTACTGTAAGTGCTATAAGGTACAACAGTTAGAAGTCACGAGTGAGCAGAACAAACTCAACTGCACAAGACACACACAGTACACACAGTAATAATGCAGATCTATAGATCAGCCCCAATCAAGACAAAAACAAACAAAACACAGCTGAACCCACAAACACCTCACACTGTACAGTAACTCAGCAGGTGGAGAACTCTGGAGAAGAAGCAGCAGGAGAGCTGAGTGGAGAGGACTCATCTGCCTTTTTAAACCCGAGAACAACATGAAGACAATCGATATGAAAAGAGAGAGAGAAAGAGAGTGAGATCGCACATCCAGCCTCACATCTTTACATCAGGGCCTGCCTTTATTGGTCATGACACTGTGTTTTACAGTCATCCTCTCTCTCACACACACACACACATGACCGACTGTGCCATGGTCTCTCACTTTCTACAATCCCAAATGCCAATCTTCTCCTGAGCTTTAACTCACTTCACTTTCATCTGATTTGAAAAATTTATGAATTCTTGACAAGTCAGCAGACAACGCATCCTCCTACATCACTGTCAGAGCTGTCGGAGAGGAGGAAGGTGAGGTCAAAAATATGTCTAGTGGTAGAAATTGTGAGATCAGAGAACAGAAAGAGTCCACGCAAACTTTTCGTGTACTGCATTAATTATTACTGTGTTTATTGTGCTTATTATTACTAATATTGATACAGAGTGCTGTAGAGCAGAGTAATGTAGTATAGCCCGGAACTGTGGCTAGAACGTCTGCAACAGCTCACTAATGACACCACAAAACCCTAGCAGGATTTGGCCCTTCACACACACACACACACCCTCTCTCTCTCACACACACACACACACACAAAGTGTTTCCTGGCCTGCTGCCGTTGGTGCAGATGTCATGTTAAGCAGAATGAATGACCGCAGTCTGAAAACACAAATTGCAAAGTAAACAGATTAGTGTGAAAACGCTCCTCCATCCTCATCCTTCATTCCCTCTTTCCCCTCTCTCTCTCTCTCTCTCCCTCCCTTGTACACTCCCTCTAGCCGCTCATCAAATCTCAACTTTGTGCAGCACCCAGTTCCCTCTGTGATCAATATGAAATTTCCCCATGCAGCTAAACAGTGAGTGGACCTGGAGGCCCCTTAACACACACACTCTTAGTCACACACACACACACACACACACACACACACACACACACACACACACACACACTGAGTAATGGGGCTTCTAAACTCTCCACAGCCATAATTTTCATAACTGCTCCAGCCGAGCCTGTACTGAGATAAAAGGGCTCATATTACAGACAGATGCTCCGATCGGAGACATGGAGAACAAGAGAGATGGAGAGAGAAAAAGAGAGAGAGTGAGTGTGTGTGTGATGGAGGTGGGTAGAGGGTTGCTGTGGGGGGAGTTATGTGGGGGTTTGTGATTTATGTTTGTTCCTACTGGTTTATCTCACTCTACTTGGAGGAAAACAAAAGAGGGAAGTTATCAGCTGCTGAGCTCTACTCACTCATCCTGCAGGGAGCAGCACACGGCTCTATACTCGGATATGAGATACAACACACTCTCACACACACCTACACACACAGCACTACTAATCACATTGTTTACACTTCCCACACCACCTCCACCCACTTAGCCTAACTCCACCCCATACCCCATCCCACACAACCTCCTATTCACTGTTCCCACACCACATCTCCACCAACACAGCCTCCACCTAATAATCCACCTCCATCCCACACACTACCAACCCACTCAGCCTCCATCTAGTGACATCCACCTCACTTCCTCTACCCCACAAAATCTCCAACCCACTGCAGCCACTCCACACTTCCATTCACACCACAACTTCCTCAACGCCAATAGCACCACCTCCACCCGCTTCCACACTGCTGCCTCTACACATACACCCTCTATCCCACACTTCCTAAACCACACTACTTCCAGCCCACCATCTCCACCATTACTGCCTCTTCACTAGGGGTGAAACATTTAACCAGTTTTACAATTAACTGTGATTTAAAATGTAATGATTAATTAATCATAAAAAGTCCTTTACACCATGATTGCAACGTTTATTAAAGCAAGAGTTTATTAAAGCAAAGGTCAGAACCAGAAAACACCATCCACGGAGCAAACAAATTCAAATCGCCAGAAGCAGAGGGGTAGTCCAAAAACAGAGAGCAAGGGTCAAAACAGAGACAGGCAAACACAAGGAACGCTTGGTATGCAGCACTAGGCATGACAATACTTCGCAAGGAATGGTGGTACATGGAAGGCCTTAAATACAGGTTCTGGCTTAGAATTCTGGTGACGTTGATCTGGTAAACTGGGGTCGTTGTGAAGGTCTGGAACTGGAGTCCTGGTCAGATGGCCTTTCTGGTGAGGTGGATTCCTCTCTCGGTCTGGGTTGGGATCTTACAATGATTATGATGACAATCATTAAAAAAACACATATTGCGCCGGTAGCTGGTACCTTGGACTGAGAGACGGAACTCGCATGGAACTATTATAAAGTTACACCAGCAGCACACACGTAAGGCTACTACACGCGACTGCAGTTGTTTATGGTTGCACAACTTCTTATGTCACTGTGACAAATAGGGGTCCAACAATGACTGTAGATTTATTTCCTCCAAAAAAAGTTTTAAGGTGCCAGTGTGGCAGTTTTTTGGTTATTCCAAAAATGACAAGGATGTCATTAAAGATGACAGATTTCCCATTTGTGTTTTTTTTGCACTGGCAGCACCTATTTTAAAATACAAATCCTATGAGCTTCAGCGTTCACAGGGCTAAGCGCCTTCAGTGGCACTTACGAGCGCGTCATGTTGAAATCCATTCAACTATTAGAACAGCACTGCACTCATCAATGTCTCTTCTCTCTTGCTAGCCAATCAAAATGGGGCAGTTGGTGGCGTAACGGTAGGGTGTTCGCCCTGTGATCAGACGGTCGCATGTTTGAATCCAGGGCCAGTAAATTTACCACTGAGGTACTTATGAGAAATGTACCGTCCCCAAGCACTGCTCAAATTGTGTTCACAATGACAAATAATCACTCACTTCCACAAAATGGAGGAAGGGGCGAGACATACAAGTCAAGAACTTACTAACAGTGAAGACAATCTCATTTATGTCAGCTTAACTACCGAGCTCAAAGGAACATATTAGAATGTTTACATGAAATAGGAATGAACGCGGAAGTGCCCCATGGCGCTTTTCGTAACTTAGCATCATTAAGTTCTGAGAGAAGCGCTCTGGGAGTATGGCCGTGGCCAGCTACGAGGTCACCAAGGTCTGGACCTGAGTAATTTTTAAGAACTAAAAAGAATTTTTGATGCTCAATTTTCACCTGGGTAAAAAATAAACAACTCAAGCCGTTAAAAACGTCTCCGTGAAAAGTGCACTGTTAATGTGGAATGTGTCTACTGTGCCTGTATCATGGGTGTTTGTGAGAGAGAACACTGAGCATTAATGATAAGTGCATGCAACTCACGAAAATGAAGGCAGTTTGACAGACACTGTGAGTGATCATTCGAGAGTGTGTGCACTTCACAGCAAACTTCCATAATGCTGTTAAAATTTAGCCTACACATTTTTTAAGGAGCACAGAGATGCCTTCTTTGTGAAGTTATTTGAAGAATGAATCATTCGGTAAACCAAAGCAATGTATTGTGTAATTCACGCCCAACCTATTTTAATATGATGAAAATTATGGACCTTGGCAGTGTTCAAACCCTGGCTACGGCCTTGTCTGCAAGTGAGGTTTTGACCGCTCTCATGTTTGGTGGGCACAGGGACACTGATTTTGTTCATTTTGATTTTCACTTTATAATATTGAATAATTTTGTGTTAATATAATGCAGAACCCCTGTATTGTCTTTTTTTCCTACAACAAAATGTATATTTCTGTTTTACATTCAGCAATAAATAACAAACATAAGGAACTGTGTATTGTTCCTGTATTTTTATGTATTGGTACTTTTGTTAAAATTAATTCATGCGTCTTGTAATAATCATAATAATTGTGAAACCATGATTATTTCTCAGACAATAATCGTTCTATCAAAATCTGTAATCTTCTCACCCCTACTCTCCAGACTGCCTCCACCCACAAAACCTCCTACCCACTGCTTCCACCTCACATTACCTCCACCTCTCAGTCATCCCTCAACTCAACTTGCTCAACCTCTATTATATCCCATCCACCCAACACCACCTCCACCTCATTGCTTCACTTCAACACTTTTATTCCACTCCTCAACTTGCTCAGCCTCCACCCAGCCACCTCTTACCCTTCACCCACATCGATCATGTTGCCTCCACCCACTCAACTCCACCCACCCCAGAAATGTAACCCTGACTAACACCAGCCTCCCCAGTTCTGCAGAGAAGAGCTGCTGATCAGCAGAGGAAGAGGAGGATGAGAGTCTGTCTGCCATGACAGAGGGAGGAGAGAGTATATACTGCTGGACAAACAGCTGAGCAGAAGATACCCAAGAACTTAACCTTCTAATCACAACACACTCACTTACACACACACACACACACCACACTGGCCTGAGGTTGTTGATAAACACTATGTGGATCGCCAAACTGTTCATGCTCAGCCTCTTCTTTTGGATAACGATAATTTAGAGGTGTCATAACTGACCAACACCACATGAACACAAACACCATGACAATGCTCAATTACCACTGCAGTGGACCAAGACAATATTCACTACCAATCCATCCATCCATCTCTGCCTCCATGTAACATATTCTCATTTTTCCAGCTATGTCCTTTTTTCAGTATTTGTAAATGTTGTTTGTGTGCATGTGTATGTACTGTGGATTAGGCATATGTGTATGTTTTGTTCATGTATTGTGAATTAGTCTGAGGGGATTTAGTGTGGGTGTGTGTTTTCCTGATGTATATTGTTGTTTAGCGTGTATCTTTTGTGAGAGACTCTGTCGTACTCTCTCTCAGGCCTTTCCCATTTCAGACAGTGATGGGTATTTGGATGGATTTGTCCAGCAGTCTGTGAGAATGATGGCTAGAGCTTTTAACAAGTTAATTTTCTAGTCCAGTTTCCCGGTGATTGTTGGCAGACAGCGCAGTCCTGAGAGAATTAAATCCTCCTATCTCCAGCGTAGCATTGTGCACAAGGCCTGAAAACCCCTACTCTAAAAAAAAAAAAGATTTAGATGAGTGTCGTCTGCTGATAAAAGCATCAAGTTGTCCATCCACATAGATTCATAGAGACAGAGTAAGAGATTGATAGATACAAAAAGAGGCAGAATGAGAATTGTGCAGGTACATTTGAAAATCCAAAAGCATTTCCCAAAAGCGTCATGCTGCAAAGATCGCACTGGAGAGAAGATCAGAAGCATTTCATCGTTATGATCATCTTTTGTGGAATGCAGCATCATTTTTTCCTGCTTTTAGTGTAAAGGCAGTTGTCAAAGATGCTTGTGTGGCTAAAAGGACTGAAAATAAAGTGGGAATGTTGAGTACCAGGCTCACATTAACTTTCTGGGCCCAGTCCAGAGCCGGACTGAGGGACGCTTCACTTGACTCGGCCGCCAAGAACCCGGATGTTGGGAAACTCCCTCTCCTTTAAGCAGAATTAAGCTGCATTAATAGGTCATTCAATTTGCAGGCAAATATGAGCAAAGCTAACGAACAGCCGCAACATGTCTGCCAGCCAAACACTCTAATCTGCCTCTTATTATTATTCTGGAAATAATTAGCCAGCTTTGAGAGGAACTGGCTACTCCAGTGAAAAATGAAGCAGTCAGGATTGTGAGGGTCGAGGTCGGGATGCTAAGCTCCGCTAAACCAGCAGCGGCTCGCACTGAAAACACAATGAATATGTTTCTCTCAGGTGCAAGAAATTAATCCATTACCATTTGAATATGTGTGTGAGAGCCTTCTCTCAATGTGTGTGTCTATGTGTGTGTGTGTGTGTTTGTGTGAGGGCTAATGAGGTCGAGGGCATGTCCGCTGACTGACTCACCTCACGCCCCTCAGACGTCAGTGCATCTGTCTCTCTAAACCCGGCCATATCTACGCATCAAGACCTGTCGCTACCACGGCAACCCGTCACCCAGCAGCACCTGCAGGTCAGCGCCCCCGTCCCAGATGCCACCCCCGTCTCACCCGTGTGCCACCCTCACACGCCCCTCTGGCATCTTATGACAACCTTATGTCAGGCTGTCAGAGGCACAGTCACACCGTGGCACAGCACTACACCATGTCCTCATTTGTACCGGAGCACAAGAAGAGCAAAGAGGAGACATAGACAGAGGGAGAAGGAGAAAGAGAGAGAGAAAGCTAAATGAGGTGATGAGGTGAAAGCCATTTAGGTTTAGAGACTTAAAGTGGAAATGTGTGAGCTATAAAGACTGTGAGGTATAAACCAGGAGACTGTCCAATCAGCAAGTAAATTCAACAACCTTTTCATTAATGTTCTAGCTCAAACTGTCTTCCCTTACATGAACTCTGTGGACACCCCCCTACATCTAGAACAACCACCATTGAGTCCTTGAGTGAGACCCTGAACCCCAAGTTGCTGCAGGGAGACTCATCCTGTAATTAGGAGATGGAAGGCAGTCAGGAAAAGAGCATCTGTTAAATGCCAGTGTTTTGTTATATACACATCCACAATTTAAATGTGCTCCACCTGGCATGGCCCAGAGGAGGAAGAGGCTACTTCTGAGTTTCCCTTTAAGGTATCTTTTTAAGGGCCCAGGAAATCCTTCCTTCTTAGCACCATGAGGCTCCTTAATTCCCCTTTGAACACCTACACAGAAGAACACAGCAACTTTTTTATCTTTTTTTTTAAACTTTTTTTTAACAAAACTTTTTTATTACTTCACAGTTCACAGTATATATACAGTTGTTACATGTGCTGCGTATTTTAACAAACAATTTACTCTTTGTGTAGATGTACATAGTAATGTTCCTTGGCACAAATAAGATTTCTCTGATTGTAATTCTTTATTTACCACAGAGAAAGTTTCTCCTGTCTGCAGCTGCTAATGTGTAATGCTGCTTTGTGCCAGCTTCTATTGTAAAAAAAAAAAAAACAAACAAACAAAAAACAAACCTTAAACAAATGCAACTGAATCATCCTGAGTATAAACACCACAACAGGCATAGAAACCAAGTGAGGTGTAAATGCAGTGTGAGGTACAAATTGTGTGTGTATGTGTGTGTGATCATGCAGCTCTGGTCCACTTCTCCTCAGCGTGACTTGCAGAATGTGCTTTAGAGCTGCTCCTGTGTTACTTAGGATGAAGTGGCGGATGGAGAGCAGCATTAACGGCTCCATCCATCACACAGAGATGTGGGTGGGGGGCATTGGGTGGTGGCTTAGATGGGGGGCTGGGGAGGGGTACCTGCAGTGAGAAAGAGCGAGAGACTCCCGCTCCATTTAGTCTGGAATGTGCAGGATGACAGAGCTCTTTCTCTCCTCACAATCCAATCAGTCTTTGTTAAACGAGCCTGAGAATCAGTGACAGAGGAGAGAGAGACAGAATGAGCATGTGAGAAAAGGCAAAAGAGACAGAGGGAGAGAGAAAGAGAGCATGCCATCCCTCATAGTGCCCCTTCATTTATGAAGAAGAGGAAGGAGAGAGAGATGAAGCTTCACAACAGTAGAAAGAGTCGTTATTACAATGATCTCCAAAGCTTTGTAAGACAGAGGCCAGTATGTGTGTGTGATGAAGTTGGTGTGTGGAGTGAAATGGCAGGTGTAGACGCAGTAGACCAGCAGAGGGCAGAGCTTCCCCAGAGAGACACGTTCAACACCAAGCAGGTGAAAGGAGCAGAGTTTAAACCAGCAGGCATAAACTTGCACCAAACACACACTAAACACATATCATATTCACACCAAACACACACTTAATACACACCAAACAAACATCAAACTTTGGAGTTAGGTGCCCTGCAAATACTGCTCTCCCAGTATTTGAACGCCCAATCTTATGGTCAACACATTGTTTTAGTTACTAGTCTAGTTCACCACTGCCGCAAACAGGCACACATAGAAAACCTCAGTGTGTGCAAAAATGTTTGAGTGGTTAGAGTCAGACGAGAGCACAACTAACTCTAAATCAATCCTAGACCAGAACAGGCCTGACTAAAATCAAAAGCATTTCAGACTTCAGATCACCACACTCATGGTCAGACTGAGATCAGATTCCCCGCAGCCACTGCACAGTGTTTGATGATGCTGACCAGTTCCTGTCCAAACCCACACCAGATGACCAGCATGAGGAGGACTTGGATGTGGTTGTGTGTAACTGATTATATATCACACACACACACACCGCCCTGCTGCTGCACATCTCTCAGGGAAGCACCATGCTGCGTTGGCATCTATAAACCTCTTATAAGAACGTAAAAAAATAAATTAAGTATTAAGCAACACATAATTAACTTTTCAAGTACATACCAAAACATTTGTAGATAAATTAGTTCCACAAAAGTAAGTAAATTACAGTTTGATTTATTTATGTAAGTAATTATCTCAGCCGACACTACAGAAGTGCAGTAATTAAAGGCACACTAACAATATCCCAAACATAACAGCACAGCCAACCTGCTGCACACTTTAACACAACTAATAGCACTGATCATGTGGAAAACTCATTCTTTAGTTAACCTCCATGGTATAGAAAAACCTAATTTGGTGCCTCCACATACATGCAGTACATCCCTCCTGTGAAGTCTCAGTCTCACATTAATAAACTCATGAAGTAGCACATCAACCTTTTTTCACATTAAACCTGCACTTGCTAATTAAAAGTAAACTCTCTGTAAGTGAGCTTAATGATTAACTAGTCATCTGTTCCTCTAAATGTCCTTCACCACAGGCCACATGTGCACCAGTGAGTCAATATAAAAGTTTTCTTTTCTTTGTTATTCATTCTCCTTTTTCTTGTTCTCATTCTCAGAAGAAGAGGGAGGTCTGGGAACAGTGGTTGTTCTTGTTCCGGTAAATCCTCCAAATGCCACTTCAAATCTAGATATTTATTTCGGGAGCACACTCTACCTGCCCAGCTCAGACGCTTTGAAACGTGAAAAGGGAGCTTAGTAGAGGAGGTGAACTTTCAGAGGGCTCATGAGGGGGCAGCGGTGTCCTTTTTCCAGGCTGCCACATCGCTGGATCAAACGCTTCTGAACAACGGTTCTCTCTGTCCTTCCAGTTTGGGAGCATCCAGAGAGCGACTGGGGAGGAGCAGCATTCCGGAGAGGCTGAGCGGGCGGGCGGGAGCAGGGTCGGAATCGGGTTGCGTCTGAAGCAGTGAGCCGTTGTTTGCCGCTAACTGGGCAAGAGGTAATTAGGCGGAGCTGCACAATGAAGCCACACTTTAGGCCCGGCTCTGATGACTCATTAGGAGATGAGAGATTAGATAAAGAAGGTTTGGGTGTCCCGGATTCCGCTCTACACCTGCCCAGTTCACCTGACCCCGAGCAGGGGCCCGAATCCCCCACCAGCCCCCAGGAGGGACAGAACGTCGGGGTGGGAGTCATCCCCCGGGGGCCTGTGTGTGTGTGTGTCCATCAACAGGATGGTGGTAGTCTGTTAAGAATTAGCATGATGATGTTGGATTGAGCTGCTCTTTGCTGCTTTAGTGTTCTTTAGTGCTTTAGAGGAGAAGACTAAAGTGCATCACACACACATCTCTCACTCAGACCCCGTCTGGCTTCAGGATTCACTTTCAAAAGATAAACCAGCCACGAAATCTGATACTGAATGTCAGAGTGTCACTCCACTGATAGCAGCAAAACTCCCACTCTTCTGCTTGTCAAGTCATAAGCAGATATACAATAAGAACAATCTGCTCCATTAACAACTCTGTGTACACACAACAACATGGTATATAAGCAGATTTGCCATCAGAGACATGAAGGAATGAAATTAATTTGTCTTATTTTGTAGTCACAACTTACACAAAGCAGCACTCAATAGGGCCGAGTAACAATTGATTGTGTCAAATCTTTAAATATGTTTCCATTCATTTCCAGGTTCTTTGAAAACTAATCAATTGTTTGTGCTTATGTGAAAAGAAGTGGATGAATGTCAGGAATAAATTCAGATCTGCTGTAATTATTTTCTCTAACTGATCTTTCCTCTACATTCTTCATAACACCTCTGTAACAAACTTCCTGTTTATTTGATATTTGCACAAAATATTTTTACATAAACATCACTGGAAGGACATGTGGTTACTAATCCTCCACCCACAGACTCGCATATTCATTCCAGTGCTAATGGAAATTGTCTGACAACATTTTAAAGTGCTTACTTCATGATGTTAATGTTCAGTTTTAACATTCTTATTATTATAAAAGATTTGATGCTTGAAAAATTAATTAGTATTCAAATAAAACTGAGTCTCTCTCCCATGGTCTGCTGTCATCCTCTGTCTAGTTGTACTAAAAGGTAAAGGTGAGTTTATTACAAGTCAGTCATTTAAATCCAACAAATCACTAAGCAGAATGGAAAAGGGGCAGGGTCATGAGTCAGTGGGGGTCAGTGTTAAGGGAGGAGGAGGAAAACATGGAGCTAATAGTTCAGCTGGACCCTGATTTTCTTTCTCTTCCTCCACCTTAAAGCAGTGTTTAATATGACTTCAACTTGCAGATGAGATTGGCCATCAGGGACGATGTGATCAGCCACAATGCTGCAGCTTGGTACCTTGGTGAACGCCCGAACTGCTGCTTACAACGCTGCTCTCACTACCAGTGATATGAGCGCTTATAAATTGGCCTCCTATGAACTTCGCCGCCGGATTCGAGTTTGCAAGCACAATTTCAACAGCAAATCGAATCGCAATTTCATCAAGGTGATGCACGAAGCTTGTGGCATGGACTGCGCACTATTACGGACTATAAAGCTAAAGACACCGCTACGATCGGCGCCGACTCTGCATTTGCCAACGAGCTGAATGCATTCGCTTCAAGGTTAGCCAGGCGGCTATTGCTACCAGCCGGCCGGCAAATGACGACGGTGATGTCATCAGCATCGCAGAGCACGACGTCCGCACAGAGCTGAGAAGGGTGAACACCAGAAAGGCGGCGGGACGGCATCTCCGGGCACCTGCTGCGCTGCTGCACTGACCAACTGTCAGGTGTGTTCATCCCCATCTTTAACGAGTCTCTGGCGAAGTCCGTGGTCCCCACCTGCTTCAAAAAATCCACCATTGTCCCCGTGCCCAAGAACAACAAACTTTCATGCCTGAATGACTACAGCCCTGTTGCATTGACATCGGTAGTTATGAAGGTGTTTGAAAGACTGATAAAGCACATCATCTCCTCCTCCATCCCAAGCACCATAGACCCACTCCAGTTTGCCTACCGCTCTAACAGATCTACAGAGGATGCCATCTCCCACATCCTACACACCTCCCACAGCCACGTGGACAAGAAACAGGGTAACTATGTGAGGTTGCTCTTTATCGACTACAACTCAGCATTCAACATAATAGTGCCCTATAGACAGTTTACCAAGCTGAGAGACCTAGGACTCAACACCTGCTTGTGCACGTGGGTGCTGGACTTCCTCACAGGCAGATCTCAGGTGGTGCGGGCGGGCAGGTGTGTCTCCAGCAGCATCACCACCAACACAGGAGCTCCTCAAGGGTGTGTGCTTCTCTGCTGTTGTATTTACACTTCGGACTGTGGAAGCACTTCATGACTCCAACAACATTGTCAAGTTTGCAGATGACATAGTGGTGTTGGGGTTAATCTCCAACAATGATGATTCAAGATTCAAGATTCTTTATTTGTCACGTGCAAGTTATACAGGTACAACGAGCAGTGAAATGTATCCTGATCCGCTTTTTAATCAGCAATAGACAAGGAAGATAGACGCAATACAAACTTATAAAACATAAATATTAACTTAAATATCGGAGGCTGGGGTAACAGGACAAAATAAACTATACATTACACAATATGAACATATGAACATAAAGTTAAATAAAGTTAAATGTGCAAACCTGAGAATGTAAACATTGTAAAATTTCTTAGTTTTAAATGTGTTAGGGCAGACAGGTGCAAAGACGGCCCACATGGACGAGGTGGGTGGAGAACCTGGCACTCTGGTGTCAGGAAATTGCCTCCAGCTGAATGCGTCAGCAAGACGTATGAGCTGTAGGACTTCAGCCGAGACAGCACAACTACAGACCCCTCACCATCAACGGTGCTCCGGTGGAAAAGGTGTGTTCATTCAGATACTTTGGCATCCACATCTCTGAGGACCTGACATGGGCCGAACAGATGCTATCAATGTTCAAGTCAGGAGGGCAAAGCAGCATCTGTACCACCTTCGGAAACTGAGAAAGGTTGGGGTTTCCCCTGCTGTTCTGAAAGCTTTCTACTCTGGTGCTGTGGAGAGCATCAGCACACAGAATATTCTGGTCCTGGTACGTGGAGCAGGCTGTGTTCAGGACCAGAAAGCCCTCCAGAGAGTGATCCGGGCAGCGGAGCGCTGCTGCACATCAGCTCTTCCTTCCATGCAGGACATTTACATCAAGATATGTAGGAACAGGGCACTCAGGATTGTAAAAGACTAATCTCATCCTGGAAACGGACTTTTTCATCTTCTGCAATCAGGCAGTAGGTTCCGCACCATCATGGCCAAAACAGAGAGACCCAGGAGAAGCTTCTATCCTCAGGCCATCCATTTTCTAAACCAGGGCACAAGCCTTTCTAAGTCTCTACCCTGCTATTAATTCAATTCAAATTTATTTATATAGCGCTTCTTAACAGTCATTGTCACAAAGCACTTTACATATAACCGGGCCTTAACCCCCAACAAGCAAGCCTGAGGCTATTAGTGGCAAGGAAAAAACTACCCTAGTAGGAAGAAACCTCCTGAGAGGAACCAAGACTGGAGGGGGACCCATCCTCTGGGTGACTGGGTATATGAACATTTAATGTACAACAAGCAATAGATCAAGATGAGTTGTTAGTTATTTAAAGAAGCAAAGATACAAAAATAGTCCAAGGGATATTTCGAATCCTGGGTTGTTGATGGGCCACTTGCAGGAAGCTCCATCTATAGGGTCTAATCCCAGTTTGTTTCATGATGATGTTCCCCATGGAGTCCTGGCATGGCTCCTAGTGGGTCAGATCAGCTCGAGGGTTGACAAGGTCAAGGCCACCAGGACGCCTCCAGGGAGTCCTGGTGAGTTCAGCTGATCAGCCGGCCAGCTTGGTAGGGTCGAGATGGTCAGTGTCAGCTCGGGGCATCTCCAAAGAGTCCCGGTGAGGGTTCGGTCAGCCAAGCGCCATCCCGGGATCAGCTCGAGAACAGCTTGGAAAAAGAAGACAGAGGAGAAAGTTAAGTGCCCTAACCTAACCTCCGGCAATGCTAGAGTAACTATGGCAGCCTAGCCAAGAAGGAGAGCTGGGCTGGGTAACAGACATGAGGGCTTCCAGGGGTCTCGCATCACACCAACCACCGCCTGTAAACTTCAGCGATCAGCAAGAGTGGTAGGATGCACCAATCCCCTTCTTCACCTTTAACTTCAAAACACTATGAACCCCCAGATCTCTTTAACTAAAAAAAAAGGATTTTAATAAACAAAAGACTGACTAAAACAAGCAAGTCTGCTCCTTGAGTCTCAACACTGACGGGTAGTTTATTCCACAATTGTGGCGCTTATGAGCAAATGCTCTTCCCCCCACGGTAACGTTTCTTTATTCTAGGTATTACTAAAAGATCTGCGTCTTGCGATCGAAGCGTACGCGCCGGATTGTAAGTGCAAATGAGGTCACTCACACACTGCGGTGTGCAAGACCATTTAGAGCTTTATAGGTCAAGAGAAGCACTTTATAGTTCATACCTAAATTTTTACTGTTGTGTGGAGGAGGATAGAATTGGTGTGATGGCGATCATATTTTTTTAGTTTAGTGGAGAACTCTGGCTGCTGCATTCTGGACTAGCTGGAGTTTATTTAACAACCTATTTGGACAACCGGAGAATAAGATATTACAGTAATCGAAAGTATTGAGGTAATAAATGCATGAACTAGTTGCATCTTGGAAAGGATAGCAGGTTTCTAGTTTAGCAATATTACGGAGTTGAAAGAAGGCAGTGCGACTAATGTTAGAAGCATGTATATCAAATGAAAGATTGGAGTCTAAAGTAACACCAAGGTTTTTAACAACAGTACTTGGTACAATGGGTAATCCATCAAGACTGACCGTGATGTCATATGGTGATGTCTGGTGATGTTAGTGCCAGTAAGAAGGACCTCAGTTCATCCAGATTTAGCTGGAGGAAGTTGTCCGACATCCACTTTTTATGTCACATAAGCATTTTTCCATTTTCTGACATTGCTGTCTGTTCTGGGTTTAGCCGATATATAACAAGTGTATCGCCTGCAAAACAAATGCAGCTTAATTCCATACTTACGAATGACTGAGCCTAAAGGTAGCATGTACAGCAAAAACAGCAAGGGACCTAAAACTGATCCTTGTGGTACTCCATATTTCACCCTGACGGTTCAGAGGAATCACCATTTACATTCACATACTGATAGCGGCCCGAAAGGTAGGATTCGAACCAAGAGAGGGCTACCTCCCTGATACCAACAACATAGCTCAAGTCTATCTAGGAGAATGGGCATGATCACAGTATCAAAAGCAGCACTAAGATCAAGCAGCACTAGGAGCGAGGCATAGCCCTGATCAGCAGATAAGAGAAGATCGCTCACTACCTCAGCAGAGCAGCAGTCTTGTGCTGTGGGTTGGCTCCTAAAACCCAGACTGAAACATTTCATAAATCTGATTTTCCTGCAAGAACGAGGTTAGCTGACTGGCAACAACTTTTTCTATTATTTTGGAGATAAATGGGAGATTAGATATTGGTCTATAGTTTAACATTACCAGGGATCCATAGGTTGGGCTTCTTCAAAGGTTTAGGTCACTGCTAATTTAAGAGAAATAACCAATATTGGGCATTAATATTCTGTTCAATTCGAAATTTTTGTCAAAAGTTCATAATTCGCCACTAAAACCAATGCTGATACAGTTTGAGTAGTAGTTCGTTATTAGTCAGCTTGATACTATGTAAATAACAGAAACCTAGGATTATTTTTTGTTATTTTCAATTAGCAATGATAGGTATTCTGATTTTGCAGTTCTAAGAGCCTTTTTATAGCTTTCCTCGTAGCTGCCGAGTTTTTCCATGCTAGTTCAAAGACCACTAATCTAGTTTCTGTTGCCACTTACGTTCTAGTTTCTGTGTCCCTTTGTTTTAGGGCTACGAGTGGTCATTATACCAAGGGGATGTTTGGTTCCTCTGACCTTTTTAATTTTTAACAGAGCAATTTTATCTAAGGTGGAACGAAGCGTAGATGTTAGATAATCTGTATTACTCTCAAGTTCAGCAAGATTAGACATTTCCACTGTCAGGAACGACAGATCGGGGAGATTATCAATAAAGTTACTTGTTGTATTCGAAGTGATTGTACGCTGGAGCAGAAGAAGTTGTAGATGGTGTTTCTGACTAAAGTGAAAATCAAATGTAATGAGATGGTGGTCAGAAATAATACTGCCTGAGGCAGTACTGTTACATTATCTACATTAAGACCAAACGATAGGATTAAATATGGGTATGACCGCAGTTGTGAGGGGTTCAGTTACATTTGAACAATGCCTGGCGGAATCTAGTAAATTAGTAAAAGCTGCTGTCAGAGTGATCTGTTCATTATCTACATGAAGTAATATTAAAGTCCCCCACAATTATTGCTCTTTCAGTTGAAATAACCAGGTCTGACAGAAATTCTGCAAATTCAGGAATTCAGAATAAGGACCTGTTGGAAGGTAAATCGTAATGAGAGGAAGCGACAAAGAATTAGGTTTTGCAGATATGTCTGCAATTCTAAGGAATAATAATTAATGATTTTAAATGTAAATTTAGGTCTTGACTTCTGTGTTATTGAAAGAGATCTTTCGTAGATCGTTGCAACACCTCCCCCTGTACCACTGAGTCGGGGTTTATGCTCATAACTATATCCTGGAGGAGTCGCATTATTTATTAAATATTCGTTGGGTCTACCCATGTCTCCAAGCAACAAAGCCGCTTTAGACGTGAATCTGGAAATCATTTCCACCAATAATGCGCCTTAGTAGTTAATGATCTAATATTTAGTAGCTCTACTTCAGCTTAGTGCTACAGATATTCTGCATTGGCTGCTCTAATTTAATATAAACTATTTTTGGTTCGGTGCACAGAGACAATGTCAATATGGTGGTACCTAGGTGGTGGTTCAAGGGCGACTCAAGAGGCGGTCGGCGAGAGCCTTCTGCCTGGGCGGTTCGTCCTGGCTCCGGCTTGTCAATGGCTGCCTACACCTGAACCTGTATAAAGGCGAAGCTGCTATGTTCATTGAACATGGGCAGCACCTCCCACGAGGGGTGGATACCCATCCCCGCTCAAAGACCGGCTTTCCCTGAAGTGACCTCAGTATTCACAAAACCTATGCTATTTCATAGAGCACCACTTTGACAGCCAGCAGTTCAGCCGACCAGAGCCTGCTGTAGGTCTCTGGAGCTGCGCCTAGCTGAGGGGGCCAGAGAGAATTACTGCTCAAGTACATTGTTTTTTGGCTAGCTCACACACCTCTTTAAAATTACTTTCTGGTTACTTCAGACTGTCTGAGCTGACGTCAGCAGCAGCCATTATTATTACGGGACTAATTATCTTGAATATCTACATCTATGGCGCTTCTGGCTCTCGGTAAACACTTACCTCGACTGCTGGTGCCGCTAAGGTCTAGCTATTTTCACGCGGCCGTGAGAATAGAATCACCTATCACCAGAGAGCATCTTCAACAGGCGCCTCAGCGGTAGTTTCACTGGAGGGTAAACTCTGTTCGACACGCTGATAAATGGAGAGTGGTGCTCGAGTAGCCTTTACAAAGCTCGGCTCTCCGTCTATGTCGCTGAACCACCCATTGGTTCTGTATAAGGGAACCCTATAACGTTAGGGTTTTTGGGCCTGAAGGCTCAAAATCTGGAACCTGAAGCCCCAGACTCCTGGATCAAGTAACCTGCAGCCAGCGGGCTACCTGGCAACTGTGCTAACATCTGGAGGTGCTGCCGCCTCTAGTTCTATGATCTTCTCCGCTGTGAGCTTCTACCATCTTGCACCTTTACAGACAAAAGTTATCACTACTTAACCTATCACTGCTGACGAGGAGCCAGGCTAAAACATTCTACACTCACTACAGAAAACAACATCACCAAGTAGGCATCTTATTTAAAAGAACAGATATCACTTACGTTGTTATTAGTTGGCAGATCGCCAAGAAGTTGCTAAAGAGTTTTAAGGGCCAGTCCCTCAGTCCTGCAAGTGTTGGAGAGCAAACTATATTTTTAGGTTTTAGCTGCTAGTTATATTACTTAAATCGCTTAGTGTAAGGAATGATATAAAAAGAAAATTAAAGTTAAGACGCTGTGCGTTTTGGGCGAAGGAAGCCCTATACGCTTGGCGGCTCCTCGTGAATTTTTTTTTAAATGACACGCCAAGCAGTGTCCAATCAGTCGTTAGTCTTTATATGCAAGTATACAAATATATACAATTTGAGTATAAAAGGGGAAAAAAGGAGTGAGAGACTCCGAGTTGCACCGGCAAGAGACGCCGACTTGCACCGCAAAAAGCAGGAAGTGACGTGACGTGACGTACAATCGAGAACAGCCTTCCACCAGACTCAGCTTCCACCAGACTATTACATACTGCTAATACATACCTCATATTGTTATGATAACTTATACTGTCTACCACATTTTACTGTCTTAACTCTGCTATTACATACTGCTATATAAACCTCAATTGTGATGATCATTTATTCTCCTAAATATAAAATGATGATCATTAATTTGCCTAATTGCACAGTTAAAGAGCGAATCAGGATACATTGCACTGTATTTGTATAACGACGTAAGTGACAAATAAAGAATCTTGAATCATAAGTACAGAGCCGCTAAAACCCACCGCTGACTGACCGCAGAGACAGCAGAAAAAATCAGCAGAGAGTTGAGCACACAAACCACTCCAAGATGCTGTTCCTTTATTTTTCTCATTATTCCTGTGAGTGCTGTTTACATTTGAAATAAATCGGAAGTTTATAGCACAAACATGTAAAATATAGTGTTATTACGCTATCAAGTGTCACTGAGCACCTCATGCTGCTGATTTAGGAACGAATGATTGAATGAATGTCACATGTAGATGTGGCCTTTCTAGACACAAAAAAATCATGCTCCAGCAGCTGCTCTGCACCAGAACCCTCTCCACACATGAGCTATAAGGTGCTGAAGGGGCAGGAGAGAGGGATTAAATTAGGATATAGATGACAGGGTGATGGTCAGGATTTTAGCAGGACATAAAGGTAGCCCTAGTCTCAAACATGATGCTCAGTGATTTATCTCAAAAGAGTCAGAACTCACTTTTAAAGATTCATATGAAAGACAACACCATATATATACTACCATGTCCCTCATCACTGCACTGAAGTACAAAACGACCACTAGAACATGTTCTCCTCTTATTACTACTACAAATAATCATAATCATATAATCATAATCATCATCATGGTAATGGTGTGGTGATACTGGAGTGTGTGAGGTGTGGTGGGGTAGCAGTGAGGGACACAGAGGGAGAGGTCAGTGATTTGTAAGAGCTAGCCACAGTGGAGAGGGTCGTTAGGCTAATTCAGCCCTTTTTGCCGTATTACGTAGAGATTGAGTTTCAGATGACTCATTATCTAGATGAAACAGACGGAAATCTAATTATCACATTTAAATGGTCATTTCCCCAGTTTATGGGTGGAGCACTCATGCTTGTCCCTCGCTGACCGGCTTCTGGTCTTCACAGAAGTGTGTGGTGGCTGCTTTCAGCAATTCTCAGGTATCATCAACTCCCAGGAAGAATAATCATCTGGACTAGCGACCAGTGGGATGTGGTTTGAGAGACAGAGACTGCTTGTTAAAATTATGATATGCATTAACCCTATGAAGGTATATGTAACAAAATTATGTAAATGTGGATATTACCAGTTTCAAATAACAAATGTAATCTATAATAATAATAATAATAATAATAATAATAATAATAATAATAATAATAATAATAATAATAATAATAATAATAATAATAATAATAAAGAGATGGCACCATTGACTTCTTATTTATGCACACTGTCCCTTTCTCTTTCTCTCTTGCTCTCCCTTTCCTCCATAAATCCCCAACTCCATCGGCTCAGCAGCACTTGAATGGTTAGAGGCAGTGAATAACAGTCTTAAAGTGACATGTAATTATCCTGACTCCCTTCTGAGCAATTAAGACACTGTTGCTGTTAAGTGAAAATGTGATGTCAGGTGATCAATAACAGCAAAGCACAAAGAGGAGCAGGAAGCGCCGTTGGATTTTACTGCAACAATGAAACACCATCAGCCACGTTACAGGCACCTCCTCCACCACCACCACCTCCTCCTCCTCCTCCACCTCCACCTCCACTTCCAATACCCTCACTTCCACCACACTTTTTCCACCTCCACACAATCGCCCCCTACAGTGCTTCTCCACCTGCCTTCACTTAGGCCTAATGATGTCACGTGACTGACTAATCAGCCTTTAAAAGTGAACTCACATTTCACAACCGTGATTAGATTAAGAGCCCACGTGTGGATTTAATACAGAGAGGCTGTAATTTCACCTGAGGAAGAGTAAAAACAGCCGAGCTTATCCTGCAAAAGCATAACACCAGCACGATTCGGCACAAGCAGCCCACCCCGATTGAACCAAACTCCCCCATGATTAATTCATCGAGCGCCCAACCCCACGCTGCCCTGCTGGGGGACCCAACGAATTAATGAAGGAAAAAGGAGATTCAGTAGGCAGATGGAGAGATGGGAGAGGGGGATGAGAGAAGGAGGGAAAAAAAGAATTAAAGGGGAAGGTAGAAACGTGTAAGATGTAAACATTACCGTGGCTGCTACTTTTAGATGAAAAATCCACTCTCAAAGAGGCTCAGAAGTTTATGGGGGTAAAAAGCAAACAAAGAGAGAGAGAGAAAGAGAGACAGACAGAAAGAGAGAGAGAGAGAGCGAGAGAAGGAGAGAGAGAGCGAGAGAAGGAGAGAGAGAGAGCAGAATTGGTGGCAAGCTGAACGGCTCCCACATACGAGGTCTGCAGAGAAAAGCCTTGCAAATCCTGAGGGCCCGGAGAGAGACAATGATCTTCAATTACCAGCTGCTCTGGTCCCAATTTCAGACAAGAGCAAAATGCAGTGAAAGAAAGAAAGTGAGAGAGAGACAGTGTGAGCAAGAAAAAGAGCGAGAGAGAGCGAGAGCGAGAATAAAGGAAATGTAGAGAACAAAAAGACTGATAAACAAGAAGGGAGACGGATGAAGAGATTGGGTGAGAAGTTGGCGTGTGAAGAAAGGGGGGAAAAGAGAGTGAGGAAAATAGGTGGATGGATGGCATAATTTCTAATTTATCCCATTAGTGAAGCAAAGTGCTGTCCCTCTCCCTCTCTCTGCTCCATTTGTAGATGGTATCGTGTGTAAACTTAGTTGGGGCTATATTATGTTCAGTAGAGAGGCACTACACCCTCCAACACACACATACACACACACACCACGTTATAGGAGATGCAAAGCAGGTGAGCGGGGAGACGGGGTGAGTGTGTGAGTGAGAGAATGAGAGTGTGTGGGTGGGAGAATGAGAGTGTGTAAAAAGGAGTGTGTCTGTATGTGAGTGAGAAGAGAGGAAGTGTGACTGAGAGGAGTGTGTCTACATGTAAAGGTTTAGGTAGTAGGATTTTGGATTAGGTAGTGGGTTTAAGATTAAGTGGAGTTTGGGTTTAGGAATATTGTGTAGTTTATTTTAGGATTGGTCATGACTGGGTTTAGGATTAGACTTTGGTTTTATTTTAGGACTGGATCAGGGCTGGGTTTAGAGTTAGGCTATGGTTATATTTTAGGACTGGATCATATCTGTGATTAGGATTAGGTTGTTTTATTTTAGGACTGGATCATGCCTGCGTTTAGGATTAGGCAGTGGTTTTATTTTAGGACTGGCTCATGGCTGTGATTAGGATTAGGTTGTGTTTTATTTTAGGACTGAATCATGGCTGGGTTTAGGATTAGGCTGTGATTAAGAATAGGGTAATGATTATGGTAGGGATTAGGTAATGATGTTTGCACTGATGTATCAACTTCAGTCCTCACTGCTGAAAGTTGATACACATGCCATTTAATGAATATCGATATTTTCTCTTTTTCGTTTTATGTGAAATTGATTGTATGAACTGCAACAAATATGCCTTCTTCAATTATGTTTGCTCGGAAAGTGAGGACGGCTCTCAGCGCCACAGCTGCCATCACACCACTAATTGCAGCCTCTCTGTCTTTTATTTCTGAACAAAGTTCACACTGTACTCATCGTATAATTATTTCTTTCCTTTTTTGACTGCCACACGATTTCTGAGCTGCTTGTTACCTGGGAATTCTGTTACCAGCGCCAGGCTGAATTTGCGTCAGAAGTGAAGAGTACAAAGGCGGCGGATCTGAAGCTTACCTTTAAACCCCAGCAACACTGCCGCAGGTCATTATCGGCCTAATTAAATCTGAAAATATATATATTTAGAGATTTGGGGTTTGAAAGGCATCAGAAATCTTTATTTGTGTCTTTTTCTCACCCACACAGGAACAAACATTGTTTAAGGTTTGTCACCGACAGTCATGTTCTGGGTTTTCTCCAAAAGTCAGACTAAAAGTGGCGCCGCAGGGCTTCCTTAGAAATAAAGAGCCTCTTAGTAAACTGCTTTAATTACATGTACAGCCTCTGTCTTTGTCAGTCTCCCCCTTCTCTCAACCCTCAACCGCTTTCCTCGGCTATGCACACACACACACACACACACCAGATCATTTCTCTCTGCCTTGCATTTCAGAGTTTTCTTTTTTCTGCCTTTTTCTCATTCCTTTCTTTTTTGTAACAAAATCTGCCTCCGGCCCTCCTTTATTCCTGTATGCATCTTACTCATCTCTCTCTCTCTTTCTTCTGTCTCATTCTCTCTGAAACAGGTACAAGTGGGGGAATCAGGTCCTTGAAATCGATTTTCTCTTAAATCGTTGCATTAAACAGGAAAATCTGTTCACACCCCATCATTCAGCAACACCTACCTTTCTTACTCTGATGCTGGTATTAGAGGAGCTGTGGTGGATAGAGGCTGAGGGTGGAGCTACTGTGGTAACAGAGCAGCTGGGGTGGATGGGGTAGTGGACGGGAATTTGATGATGGCAGAGGAAGATGAGGTTGTGGTGATGGTAGAGATGGCACATGGTAGCTGGGCTATAATGAAGGTGGTAGGTGCTATGGTGTTAGTGGTGGATGGAAAATTCAAATGAAGATGGAGAGGTGGAGGTTGTAGATTGGGTTGTAATGAGGTTGGTAGATGGAGTGGTGGAGGAGGTAGACGGAGTGGTGGTGGAACATGACCTAGGACAGTAATGTAGGTCATTATGAAACACTATATCTACATACATTCTGATTACAACTCACAAGCATTACTTTGGTGATAACTCCGGCTTTATAAGCACTAACAATGTATTTCACACTTTTTTAACAAGCTCATAATAAATGAGTGTTTACGGACCGATTAGAACG
This sequence comes from Distichodus sexfasciatus, assembly GCA_032718565.1. Taxonomy (NCBI): domain Eukaryota; kingdom Metazoa; phylum Chordata; class Actinopteri; order Characiformes; family Distichodontidae; genus Distichodus; species Distichodus sexfasciatus. The sequence continues at coordinate 963,680 of JAVGVS010000093.1, read as the reverse complement.
CTGCTCATTAGAAGCTGAAAGGAGAGGAAAGTATTTAAGTGAATGTCAGGGATTATGTCGGGTTTTTATCGGGAGCCACAAGGGCCATCAGGGGATGCGTAGAGGCAGGTTGGAGGAGCAGGAGTGGGCGGGAGTGTCCACAGTTCCAGCCAGGAGGGGCTCTGGTGTGGTCGTCTGTTACCCAGGAGCCTCTGGGAGCTAAGCCAGGACTTTAATTAAACAGTTCTGAGTGCTGAACAGAAAGGACTTTTTAAGAGGCTGAATGCTCAGACTGACCCCAACTGCCTACCTCCAGCTGGAACTTTCTGTGCCCCAACCAAAGCATGGGAACTGCACAACTTCCACCACTTTCCAATTAAACTCTTTTTTTTTGTCAGCATCCTGATGCCGCCTTAATACTGAACTGTAGTCACTGATATTTATCGAAAATACAGTTGGAGAATCCACACTGCAAAGCACTGGGCAGGTTGAGATGGTTGGGGGTGTTGTAATGGGGGAGTTTTGGGGTGTTTGGGTAAGGGAGAGCTGGTGTGTTTTAGTGTTGGGGTGGAGAAGTGTTGGTGTGTTGGGGATGGTGGGCATGTTTTAATGGGAAAGTGTTAGGATGTTGGGGATGTGAAAGTGAAAGTGAGTGATTATTTGTCATTGTGAACACACCACAGCACAGCACACAGTGCACCACAACAAAATGTGACCTCTGCATGTGACCCATCTGTGAAGGAGCAGTGGCCAACTTACAAGGGCAGCGCCCAGGGAGCAGTGCTTGGGGACAGTACATTGCCTGTGAGTACCTCAGTGATAACTTTACGGGCCATGGATTCAAACCAGCAACCCTACCTTTACGCCACCACCTGCTGGGACTGTCTTGTGTCTTAATGTTACTACTAGGATCCTGCAACTGACCCAGTAACAACTAGGGATTCAAAAACGTTCCTTGGACTATTTTTGTATCTCTACATTATCTTTAAAATGACTAATTAATGATTAATCTAACTAATGCTTACTGTGTATTAAATGTTTGTGCGCCCAGAAGAAGATGGGCTCCCCTTCCAAGTCTGGTTCCTCTCAAAGTTTCTTCCTATTAGAGGGAGTTTTTCCTTGCCGCTGTCGCCTCAGTCTTGCTTGTTCAGGGGTCTAGCTGGTTATATGTAAGGTGCTTTGTAAGAATGACCGTTGTTAGGAGCGCTATATGAATAAATTTGAATTTGAATTTGTAGGTGTTTGGGTTGTTGGGGTGGGGGGTGTTGTGGTCTTTGGGGTGTTGGGGGTGGGGGTGTTGTGGTGTTTAGGTGTGAGAGGTGGGGGAGTGCTGGGAGTGTTTGGGTGGGGGAGTGATAGAGATGCAGGATGATGGATTGATGTGCTGCTGATTGCTGCTGGTTAATCTGGGTCAGATAATTAGCTTAGCTTTTACAAGGCATGTTTGCTCCGCTCTCTTGTTTTCATTCCTTCAAAGAGAAATGTTTGTATGAAACAACAGCATGGAACACCTGCAACCCTTTCCACACAGCAGCAGCACCCACTGGCCTAGGAGCAGGACAAAGCCAAAACCACCAGCCACTAGCCGGGGATGGAGACACGCTGATAATATTCTCACAGGGCTTTTCTAGTTAATGTGGTTATGCAGCTGTGACACACACACACACACCACAGACTGAAGCAGACCCTGAATGAGGTGCTTTTCCATTGATAGTCAGCCACCATGATAGCTACAGCATCCTGGTTAATGAAACTCTCCAGATTTCCATCAGTCTTCCGTCCTCTTGTCTCTACCCATCTAACTCACTCTGTCGTTCCACTTTCATTCCCTCTCTTGCCGCCTCTCTCTCACCCTGTCTTTTTCCCCTGTCTGGTTGCGGATGACTTTTTTCAAGAAACGCCCTCCACCCATCTCTCTCTCTCTCTCTCCCTCTCTCTGGGTGTAATCTACGAGTTCCGAGAGCATTATGGGTTTTGAACTTCTTTGCTGATCAGCTCCATTCTTTTCTTCTGCTGCAGTTCCATGCTGTGCCCTCGAGTCTAGCCTGGTGTTTGGATGCTGGCAGAATGAAAGAACTCAGCTCACATGGCGTGAAATGAAAAGGCAGAATAAGCTGATGCATGAAAAATAAAGAATAAAAAGACAGAGCTGATCAGCATGATGGGGAGAGGAGAGAGACTTGAGTGCTGCAACACTGTGCACTTTCATATAGAGTTTTATGGTCGCTTCCAGTGCATTAACAATCAGTACATGTGTATTTAGCATGCAAAACTGGGCAAATGCATATTACTACACATCATGTGCAATTATTTTGCATATTGCATTCTCCATTTCTGTTTGTCTTAACAGGGTAAACACACTCTTTCTAGCAGCTGTTGAACTCTTCTGCAGAGCAACTCTCACATTCACCACTGGCCTGTAGTTAGCTATTAGCATGGACACTAATTCTGTTTAATTGATGTTGTTCAGCAGGCATCTCCTGTAGGATGCAGACTACAGAGTAGTATCAACTACACAACCTACACACACACACACACACATCTCCATTCTGCTTTAACCTGGGATTTGAGGAATCGATACTTTTAGAAATGAACTCCCAGCCTCGGTACACAGCTGAATGATGAGGCATAAAGGATGAGAGGATTTGCTTGTGGAAGGGACAGCCTTTCTGCAGCCACTGAGTCTTAAAGTTTGATTTGAAAGCTGAAGCCTGGCACTTAGCCAAAGACAAAATATTTCAGTTTTTAAAGTCCTGCTGCGCTTTGTGTCTCGCTGGCCCAGGTGTTTTAACTCACACGCTTTTACACATTCAATATTTTAATGCACCCACTACCCACTGGATATGCACTAATAAGAAAGTGCAGTTATATGCTTAATTTGCCGAATATTTTATGGATTGTGCTATTTTTTTCAGGATTATCCTTTCTTGCCTAAAGGGCAAGGCAGGTTCACTTCTATAGAGATTCCTCTAACTTAGATATTCAAAAAGTAAAACAAGCAGAAGAGATAAAAGAAAATAAGTAAAGTAATGTTTGCAAAGCAAACTAAAATGTTTACGTCTAATGTGATCAAGCTCTCACTTTGACATGGTCTTATGGAAACGTCATGAGAATCAGACACAATCTGTCGGAACAATCTATTGTCAGTGTGAACAGGCAGCAGAACTAGCGGTGGTTCAGTACTGACCAAGATGTGCTGAACAACTCAAGAGTAGAGAGTGTACTATATAGACAATAAGTACACAGCAAAATGAAGATAAATTGCTTGTTGTAATATAATTCTACGCGGAAACCCAACCCGAGAATTGAACCCACAACTTTCTAGTTTAACTACAGGTGAGTTTCACTGTTTTGCAGAAACAGGAGTCATTTTTCTAACAGGGTTACAGGTTTGAAACTCAGTTGCTAAATTCCCTCCTTCTGACAACATGGCGAGTGTTTTAGTAGCCTCAGAGAAGAAAAACATCAAACACAGTGTTTAATTTCAGTAATATGATTGTGCTCCAGAAGAGCTTAGACAGAGAAGAACCACATACTTCATTACCCAGCAGTCTCTCTTACAGTTACATCAACAGCAGCTGCCTCCCGATGCAAACGGCAAAACGATGCCGCAGATGCCGTAGAGGCAGCAGCGGGAGCTTCTCAAACCCAAATCACAGAGTGCAAACGTTCAGGAAGCAGACGAGATGCAAACATGAAGCGCAAACACCACTCTCCCCATGTCGCTCTTTTTTTTTTTTTTTTTCCCTTCTCCTTCCCTTCATGCTATTGATTTTCAAAACCAAAGGCAGCTCCCTCCTCCATGTAGCAGCAGCAGCAGGAGTCTCTTTAGGTTTGGCTTAGCAGAAGAGACAGAGGACGAAGTGCAGCAGAAGAGAGCGACATCAAAAAGAACGTCGCACAACAAAAGTGCACGGTGAACAAACTTCCACTGTTTGCTGAGAACATTCTCACTTTTTGAAGCTCATGCACGGGAAGAGAGAGAAACACCACATCTGCTTCAGCTCAGCGTTCAGGGTTGGTACGGGACATCGTAAGTGGGAGTGTCCTCTAGAAAAAGTGCAGGTTTAATAAATGAATTGTAAATGTTGAGATTGGGTTGTATGGCCGGCCAACCTTTGCTTCGGTGCCCCTAAAAAGCAATATGTCCTAAGAAATGAAAGAGATAAAGAATGGTATGGCTTTGCCTCCAAAGCAGATAGATATAGTAATATTAATCTATGGAGTGCCTTGGCTGCTGTAATTTCCCAAAGGGAAACTGATATTATTTCTTTCATCTTCAGGGCACAGATGCACAATACAATATGATGATATACTGGGAGCCCAATGCATTGAGGATATCCCAGCATCCTCCTGCATTCCCTCTCTCTCTCCCTCCCTCTGCTTACCTCACACTCTCAGCACTGTACACACTTGAGAAATGCCTTGCCATAAGAGCAGACTTGAAAAATTGTGTGTTTGTGTGTGTGTGTGAGAGAGAGAGAGAGAGAGAGAGAGAGAGAGAGAGAAAGTAGATGTGTGTGTGTGTGTGTGTGTGTGAGTGTGTGTATGTGTGAGAAAGTATATGGGTTCCTATGTGTGAGAAAGTGTGTGTGTGCTGATGCTACACACTCTGAGGGCATCTTGAGCAAGAATACGTCATGCCAGTCCTGACCACAATGAATCAGTGGTGAATGGATGAACATGCCAGAAATCGCTGACATTATGAAACATGGCAGGCTCCTGGCGAGTAAATCTCCCCAGCCCTAAAATAAATGACCTAGCACCTACATGGAGGAACAGGCCTACCTCTTCCTCTCTTACACACACATACAGACACACACACGCAACACACTGAGGAACATCTGCTGATGACAGGAGGATGTTGGGGCAGCTTGTGTCTCACTGTGAGTCTTGTGCGTGGTTCTGCGTTTACTTGTTCTGAAGGAGACCTTCACCAGGACCTCATCAGGAGACAGACCATGATCACGTACCACATACACACGCCGACACAAACATCCATACCTTATAACCTGGCTGCAGCGATTGACAATGTTTGTCAGACAGACAGGCAGAGAGTGGAGCGTAAATCACAATACAATATTATGACAATTAATTATGATGATTTTGGACAACTATTTGACATATCAGGAAGTCTGCTCCTTTGATTCAGTTCAGGAACCAGATCGACCTAACACCTACATGTTATATCACAAAAAGCAACTGGGACATTTAAAATTTTGTTTCTGAACTCAACCACACATTTAAGTGAATGTCTTTTCTTGGGACAAAAATAGAGCTCCTGTTTAGTTTGTGATACAGTTTGTATGATGTCTGATTGATGTTTTCATTTTGGATCAAAGCTATGGGTGTTGATAACTTAACTGAAGTACTGATTTAGACTGATGTACCAATACACCCCTAGCAGAGAGCACCAGGGAGATATAGAGTATGTGTATATATGAATGTATGGGTGTGTGAGTAATCATAAGTCAACACACATGAAGTCTTATTAATAAGCAGTCATCACTTTATGACACGGACCTGCAGCATTATTGATGCTGTGTGGTTGAAACTGCAGAACTGCTGTATCTCCATCTCACTTCACTCTGTGAAGATTTTTCTGCAGTGTGAAATATTGGGTGACCTTACAGCCTTGAGATTTTGGAAGTTTCCTGTGTGGTGGGTGAGATAAGAACTCACTCGGTCCATCCTCTTCTCACCGCTCCTCATCTCCTCCTCCCCGAGTCCAGTCACATATTAAATATGAGTGTGTGAGTGTGAGATACGATGCCCTCGCCGCTCCTCCGCACCACGCCACAGCAAGGCCAGCTTTTAACTCTCATTATTCAGATGGGTGTGATGCTGAGTTTACACCACTTTTATCCTGATTTCACCTGCGTTCTCAGTGGGAGTGAGTCACCTCCTGTTTGTAGTCAAGAGAGACACTAAGACCAGAACAGGGTGTTATGTAGAGAAGACACAAGCTCAAATGGTTTGACCTTAGAGTTGTGGGCAAATCGTACTTCATCATAAAGTTGAAATTTACCACGGAACCAGGACATGGTTTGCTTGTTTTGACCAATATCATCATTAGCCAGAGAAAACATCACCAGATGAGCGCTTCATGTTGGTATCACAACAGAAATGAAAAAGTAAAAGTTAGTTGTCAAGCAGATATGTTTCTTTGCCTGCTAAAAGTGGCTTTGTTTATTTATGAAATATTCATGAAGCATGTTGCACGATCACTGGTGCTTTCAGTGCAAATGGCAATGTAGTTTATTGCAGCAGCAAGCTAAGTTTACCTTAATGTCATGTGGGGAGAAAGTAAGTGTAGTGATATGGTCAACTGATATGAGAACATTACAGAAACATCATTTATAATAAGGCTGGCCTTATAAAGTGTTATAAATGAGGTATAATCAGGTTGTTAATGAGCTTGTAGACAGTATACATATATCATAGATCTCATTTGTGTCTTCATCTCAGGGAGAATGTTAAACTTCTTCTGCTGTTTGTTAACATATTATTTTTATTAAAACATCAGTAGAGTTAGGCTTGGATGAGAGTGTTCTTCATTATTATCTGATGTTGATGTGCTGATGAGTTATATCAAATATCAGTTATCTGTCTAAACCAATCTTGCAGTCTGAGTTGATGATTCCCCCATCCATCCTGATGCTAAAAGTCATTTTTAACACTAATTACTGGTCGGTTACTAACATTAATTGTAATATATTTTGAAATAAAATTGTAGCATAATTTGTTGCACATTTGTTTTAATTGCTATTTATGAGACAAAAATGGTTAGGTGTTTAAACAGCACTATGTTATGTGTTGGTGAAGATCTTAAACAACTGCACAACACATGCTAGAGATACCATTCTGTATATTTCATGTGTGTGTGACTATTAGATTCCTAAATTCTGATTGAAACTGGTATTACTCTCAGCACTCACACAGCAATCAGCATTAAACATGTTTTGCTCTCAGCCTCATCTCAGAGCAGATGCTGTATGTTACTGTCAGTCTTCCACATCATAACGGTTTGAGGTTTTCCATCATTCAGATTTGCGTGGCTCGGTACGAGATGCTTTTCCCTGGTGTCCAGCGTCTGTTTATTTCTGTGTTTGCGGACAGACTGAGAGGCGGTGACCATGGCAACCTGTGATAATACTCCGTATGAGAGCTTTCAGTCACTCCTTTCTCTCTGATCGCTATTCCCCTCTTTTCCTTCTCTTTAATCTTTCCCTTTCTTCCACCTCACCCGTCCACTCTGTCTCTCACCTGCTTCACCTCTCCTCCCGCTCCACCTCTCTCTCTTTCTCTCTCTCTCTCTCTCTCTCTCTCTGTTTCCTCCTCCACCCTCATGAGTGATTAAATAAGAGGTGAGGATGGAGGACGGGGCCCTGTGGAGCAGCAGGTGCAGCGTTATTAACCTCCCAGCCAGAGCCATGTCTCTCTCTCTGCAGGCCTGAGGAGAGCAGCACCCACACACACACTCATGCACACACACACACATACAGAAATGTTTTGCTATTTTTGTGAGATTCTTCCATGTATTCCCACAGTGACTAGATGTAAATAATACGACAGTTAAACCTAACCCTTAACATTAAACTCTCTTAGTTCTCACATCAAACCTGAAACTGAAAAGCAAACACAGCCCAGCACATGTACAAATGTATAAAACTCACCACATTCCTACAACCGGGAGTTACTCCCACCTCCACATTTCCCAGAATCCCCAGTTCAACCTAGCGAATGTGTTTTTTGGTGAAATAACAGACCCAGACCCCAGAGCGCCACTTTAGCTGCTGCACCTGCCGCTGGTCCTGATGCTGGCTGAGGCTACAGGATGCCCTACTGCTGCTGCTGCTGCTGAGTGTGTGGTTGTGGTTAGAGGAGGCTGGGGCAGTTCTGCAGGAGGTAACAGCATCAGGAAGTCATGTGCAGTAGAGCCACTCCAACATTCATGCACGGCTGCTGTAACGGAGGAAAACAGGTTATAACAGGCATCATCTTTAACCAGTGTTGAGAAATCTGTAAAGAACAGCTTTTCAAGCTACTTTGAGTGATGGTGGTCTAGCACTTAGGAGACTCGCCTCTGAATGAAATTCCTGTCTGGTCACAGTAGCCAATCAGATGCCATTTCTGCCAATTTTGTGGTTTGTGACACTCTACCAAAACGAATGTCAGTCAGCACCTGAACCTTGTCCAGTATGTGTCATGCTGTCCTAATGGGTGAGCTTACAGCTGCGGCTTGTTCCAAATGGAATTCCCTTCATTAAACACAAGTTACAGGAGAACATTTCACTTTAATTTTGTTCTGTATGTGTTGGTGTTAAGTGGATCCATCAGATCTGCACTTCATTCCTCTTATCAAATCCTTCCAGGAGCTCTCAGACGTGTCCTTAATTACTGCAGCTTGTTCCTCAGGAGAAACTCCCGTCCAGGCCGCCTCACGCTCACACGCCGCTTTATTGGCATTTAATGAGGGCATTAATATGCAGTTAGCCTACAAAGGCCACAAGGTGGGTGTGATATAATCAGGGGAATTACATCCAAGTCCGACTCTGTGGAATGTTGGGATGTACGATAATTACTCGGTAGGACGGAGCAGGATGGAGGGGCATGGTAGAAAAGGCTCGATCCAGTTGCACTGTCACCATCTGGAGTAGAACATTTACACTAGAACTCAACAACTCACCACACACACACATACACCAGTCAGCAGCAGCTCACAGGAAACACACACTGCAGGGCCACAAGGTGGATCTCCACAGGAGGACAAGGTGAAGTCAGTTTGAGAGTAACGAACCTCCTTGTCCTCCTCTTCTTCAGCAATGTTGTCTGATTCGATGACCTCCAGTACAGATGTGTTGGAGAATGTCAGTGCATGAAGTGCACGAGCTGCAACTGCAGCATGACTGACTGTGTATGTGTGTGTGTATATATGTTTGTGTGTGTTTGTCATACTCAGCATAAAGTCCAGAATATTTTCCTGCATTACTCACAGGAGGGAATGAAACTGCAGCTGCCAGACGGAAGGCCTTTTTTTAGTATCTAAGCACAGCGTGTGTCTAAAGCCAGTGTGTGTGTGTGTGTGTGTGTGTGAGTGTGTGTGCTGGCCGCAGGTGTGTGTGCTGTCTAGGTGAAGGCTGATGTATGGGAACAGAGCTGCTCAGGTGGGAGCTAATCAAGTGTCAAATGAGCCTGAGAGAATGCTAGCACACAACACGTCAACTCCACAGCTGTGTCCACGACAACACACACACCCACACTCACACACACACACACACACACTCATGCACTTGCACACAAAACAAAAAGGGAGAGTGTGTAGGTGTGGTTGCGCAGGACGCTGCTCATATCTATCTAGGCCAGTCAGACTGCAGGAGGAAACAACACACGACAAATAGAGAAATCTGATAGACATAGAACATGTGAACACACATATACACACCCACAAATGCACACACAACCACACACTTACACACACACATGCTCTTTCTGGCCCTGCATGCTGCTGTTTTCCAGGTTCCTGCAACAGCTGAAACTCAGCAACAAACAACTCAAATCTAGCAAGAAGATGGAGAACAAAGAGCAGGAGAGGAGAGAGAGATGCCTCAAGACCTTTACACAGGTGTGTGTAGACCTCACACTCACCATGTCACGCTCTGTGTGTGTGTGTGTGTGTGTGTGTGTGTGTGAGTTGTCTGCTCCCTCTCTAATTGTCTCTTTCCTTCTTTAACTGTCTGTTCCCCAAAGCTTTGCTTTTAATTAGCTGCTGAGAGATCTGCTTGATTTTCTCACGCAGACACACACAACCACCCACACACACCCACCCACCCACACACACACACACACACACATCCCATCTCAGACCCTGAGTGAGGCTGAACCCTGTTACACATATTCTTAGTATACACATACACACACATTTTAGATTATGATCTGAAGAAGTATTTGCCAAATACCAATTTCTGAAAATACGTCTTAAGCCACTCAGTCTCTCTTTAACACACACACACACAGCGTGACATGGTGAGTGTGAGGTCTACACACACCTGTGTAAGGGTCTTGAGGCATCTCTCTCTCCTCTCCTGCTCTTTGTTCTCCATCTTCTTGTATTACTATGTTTGTGAGGTCCTTCCATAGACTCCAATAATGACTAAAGTACATAATTTTACACCTACACCTAATCCTAACCTTAACCTCAGTAACCAAAAGCACATCTTTTACCTCTTTTAGTTTCTCAAATAAAGGCACATTTTCTATAAAGTCATTTTTCCTCATGGGGACCTCTCAAATGTCCCCACAAAGCCCAAAAAACAGATAAAAGTGATTTTAGGGGACAAAAAGGTCCCCACAATGTGATAAATTCATGAACACACACACACACAGACACTCACACACACTCTCTTTCTCTCTCTCTCTCTCTCTTACACACACACACACACACAGCAGCTTCATTTAAACGTTCCAATTAAACAGAGAGAGTGAAGTACAGGACGGAACACGTTTTAATGGAGTTTCCAATTAGGTGGTGTCAAACATGGCTGTCCTCTGATAGCACTGAGAGAAAAGAAGAGAAGAGAGAAGAGAAAGATGGAGAAAGAGTGGAAAGGGAAAGAGAGAAGCAGATAGAGAGAGAGAGAGAGAGAGAGAGAGAGAGAGATTTGACTTTAGCAGAACCTTTACTAGCCAATCAAATCAACAGCTGAAATAAGTGAGAGAGAGAGAGAGAGAGAGAGAGACAGACAGAGACAGAGAGAGAGAGTGAGAGAGAGTTTTTCAGGTTCTTACATTTATAATAACTTCCATCCAACATCCTGGAGATAAGCGTCATGCTCTGGGACACAGTGGTGGTAGTGCTAGAGGCAGGATACACACACACGCTCACACATCAGCTCCTGCTACACAAACCAACAGCTACAGGAAGAAGGGTTAGTGAGGGTGATCTACTGGTTAGGATTTTCACCTCTGAACCAAGAAGTCGTGGGTTTGAATCCTACCTCCAGTACTACCACCACAAGATCCCCGAGCAAGACCTTTTGGGGCAGTTGGTGGTGTAAAGGTAGGATGTTTGCACTGGGATCAGAAGGTCGCAGGTTCAAATCCAGGACCGGTAAAGTTACCACTGAGGTACCCGTGAGCAAGGTTCCGTCCCCAAGCACTGCTCCCCAGGCACTGCCCTTGTTAGCTGCCCACTGCTCCTTCACAGATGGGTCAAATCCAGAGGTTTGTGACGGCTGTGGTGTGTTCACAATGCCAAATAATCACTCACTTTCACTTGAACACCAAGCTGCTGCAAGGAGACTGTGCTGTAATAAGGATTAGGGTTAGGGTTAGCAACACTATGTTAGTTGCTAATGTACACTATGTTAGTTGCTGATATACACTATGTTGGTTGCTGATATACACTATGTTAGTTGCTAATGTAGTTAGCAACTATGCTTTTGGGAAACGCACCCCTGGATAATAGCATGCGCTAAATGCTGTAAATTTGAATGTAGGAGCAGCAGCAGGTTTTACATTCACAGTATTTAGCTTTTATCCAGACCACCTACATTTTCCTACTTACAGGTCTCTCTGCAGCAACTAGGGGTTAAGGGTCTTGCTCAGGGACACAGGATTCCAACCCCACCGCTTGTTCCAGAAGCGAGTCTCCTAACCACTAGACCACCATAACCCCTAGTGAAGAGACCCATAACGCTGCAGTCTATGGAACACACTAAGATGGTTAACAGATAACAGTAGGTTCACACACACACACACACAGCAGAAGTAGGAGTCTTTCATATTAGGACAGTAGTCATCTCCTTCAGCACTAACTGCTGTTCATCTTGTTATCGCACATGTACAATGAAAGCAATAAGAGAAAGAGGAGTAGGTGAGAGAGAGTGGGTGAGTGATGTCTCCAGCACTTTTCTGGTCACATGCTTTTTTTTTTTTACTTCCTCCTCCTCCCTCATAATGCAACATCAGCACAATCACACACACTTACACAGAGAGGGAAAGAAAGAGAGGAGGTAAAAGTGTATTACAACCAGCTGAGTTCTGAGTTCTGTCCTCCTTTCCTGCCTTTACCCACAATGCACTGCAACGAAGCTCCATTCATCAGAATTCAGCTTTAAAACATCATGTTAATGCAGCAGCTTCATGCACACACACACACGCACACACACACACACAGAGCGAGCTCTGGTAAGCTGAAAGTGTAACGTTCATGTATCAGGTCTCTACAACAGTTGTAAAATTGTAAATTATAGTACAGTACTGTGGCAGGGAGAGTGTGGGAAATACAGGATACAAGAGAAATAAAAGCATGGTAAGTGGTGTGAAACAGTCAAGATGATTGTTCTGCTGCTTCCCAAGGTATTAAGGAAGGAAGGAAGGAAGGAAGGAAGGAAGGAAGGGAGGAAGGAAGGAAGATTAATATATAAAGCACAGGTGTTTACTTATGTACTGTACAAAAACAATGCATACATAGAATAAGTAAAAAACAATGTAAAAATTAAATTGTGACATGATTAATTGCTAAAGGGAGACTGTACCCACAATATTTGCACAATGTTTGCATTATTGCTACATATTTGCACAAGTATTGAACACTGAACATTGCTGTACATATCACTAATCTGATGTGACTGTAACTGCACAAATCATTTAAAGTATTGACCAGTCTGTAGTTCTCCACTGCTGTCACAATATCTGCACTTACTAGATCCAACTTGAATGTTAACTGATACTGTTTTATTTCATAGACTGTATAGAATTTTTCATATTGAAACTGAAACAGATCTTATACACATTCAGTGTAAAAGACAACTCCAAGACCATAATTGTAGATTGCACGCTGCATCCTAATTGTCTCTCTTTCTACTTCTAGTTTAAGTTTATATTTTATATTCTACCTCTAGTTTAAAGTGTATATTTTATATTTCATTTATATATTGCCTATTCTACATGCTTTATTTGTTCTTTGCACTGTTAAAGCTGGAGTCACGTTGTCTCGTCTCGTCTCTCTGTAGACTTGTACAGTATATAGCAGAGATGACAGAGTTTACTTTGACTTTGAGTTTGAATGTTGTCTCAAAAGCCCTAAAATATTCAAAAAAAAGTTTCAAGAATAGATATAAAAGAAGAGATATCAGCAGTGCTCCAGCATCAGGTCTGAAGCTCGACTGGTGACTGAGTATCCTGCTCGGACTGATAAAGATGCCATTGAGGTACTCATGACCAAGGTACCGTCCCCAAGCACTGCTCCCCTGCTACTGCCCACATCACCTGGCCACTGCTCCCTTACGGATGCAGAGGTCATGGTGCACTGTATACTGTGTTGTGTTCTCAATGACAAAAAATCACTCACTCACTTACAAAAAAAATTCGTTTTTCTTGATTGTTTTGACCTGCTTAAAGAAACTGGGATCCACTTGGTCTTCATCATCACCATTTCAGCAAACCTGAAGACATCTCTTGCACATGTGTTAACACTTTTTCATTGGATTCACACCTATTTTACAGCCTTTTGCATAACTGTTAACATAGATGCCATTCAAGCAGCCCAAACTCTATTGTTTTGACTATGGCAACCAAATAGAAACTATCTATTCCTAACTATTAGACACTACCTAGATTAGAATGAATTTACTAAAGCACCCGCTTGACACTCCTTCACACAAATCTTCAATCAGCAATCAGTCTGTACACCGTTCAAAGGTGCCACCTCTGTGTTGCTTGTTATAGATATAGAATACGATGTGGATGAAAACACAGCCCTGTTGTCATGAGTAAATAGACTGAATATCCATAGTAGCTATTTAAACTAATTAATTTTATTACAGTCAGCCACCGTTTTATCAAAAAAAAAAAGTCATGGAATCAATAAAATTTGCAACAAAGCATTTCTGATTCTGGATCCAATTCTTTGCAAGAAGGCCAATTTGACACAGCCTATGTAGAAAGACAACAAATGGCACTGGCATGAAAGCTACTGTAATAGACTACAATGACAAGCAATGGTGCACTGACTCACACTGTCAGTGCTGTATTTTGCATTGTGTTGTGCATTTTGTAGTGATTGCTTGGAAGAGCTCATACACTTGTTTGCAAGTTGTTATTTGAAGGCAAAATTAGCTTTTGTTGCATATTTTAACTGTTTTGGCACGGTTAGAGTCTTTTGCAAACAAAATGTGTCATTTTGACCATGAGTGCCACTGTTTAGGCCTGTGTGTTAACTGTTTTGAAAATGTGGAGTTTGAGTTGACTGCTGCATCAAAGCAATCAAGAAAAACTGTAATATTGTGGATATTTAATATTTTATACAAACCCAGATTAAGTTACAGATGTTTTAGTCACATGAAACACTTTTGGTTTAGTGTGTTTATGAGCGAGTTGCAGAACCCAGCTCATTACTCAACACACTGCAGCCAGACAGAATATAAGATTCATCATCACATCATCCCTATGTGTGTGTGTGTCTGTGTCTGTGTGTGTGTGTGTGGCCATGTATTTATTGCATTGTGGGGACCTTTTGTTCCCTAAAATCACTTTTATCTGTTTTTTGGGCTTCGTGGGGACATTTGAGAGGTCCTCATGAGGAAAAATGACTTTATAGAAAATGTGCTTGTTTTATTTGAGAAACTAACAGAGGTAAAAGATGTGCTTTTGGTTACTGAGGTTAGGGTTAGGATTAGGTGTAGGTGTAAAATTATGTACTTTAGTCATTATGGGAGCCTATGGAAAGACCTCACAAAGATAGTAATACAAAGACTGTGTGTGTGTGTGTGTGTGTGTTGAGCCGTTTCTCTAAGTGCTGGTCAGAGGTACAGAGGGTAAGATGTGAAAGTATGATTGAAATATATTTATATATATAGTCTACAGTAATGAGTAGGTTTGTGAATAAGAGGCAGAACTGAAAGTTGCTTCTCACTTCATCTCATCTTCTCTTCTGTTTGCAACCCTGTGTGACCTCTCTCTCTCTCTCTTCTGTTCAACCTCCTGTAATCAGCAGCAGTGTGCATCAAAGCAGACAAACGGCCGTCTGACTAACAGCTTCTGGACCTGTTCATCATGACGCTGACCTGTGAGTTGTGCACTGATTTACAAAAATAAATAATAAGAAGAAGTCTTTGGGAAGAAGTCTGAACGGATAAAATCACCACAGACAGAGAGAAATACGCCACTGGGAATTCTGCCTTTAAAGCTTTAAATGTCTTGTTTGGAGCTGCAGATGAAGCAAAGATAACATTCAATGTCTGATGTGTTGATAATATACAGTAACAAGCTAATTACCTCTTTTAACAGCCTGTCTGGCAACTTGCTTGCAAATATATAAGTGAAATAATTATATTACATAGATGTGTGTCCAGCTGTAGACAGGAGAGATGGATGGATGGATGGATGGTGGAAGAGTGAAGTTTGCAGCATGATGTTTCTCCCAAACTCTCCCTCTCTGACCACAGGAGGACGACGAGGTGATGCTGACCTTTACTGTGACTTTAGCCTGCAGTGACAGTAGGTTAAGTTTAAATGCTTACACATTTGGTGGTGTGAGTCTCCACGGCGGACACTCAGGAAGCAGCCCAGTGTGAGAGACGCTCAGAAATCACTTCAAGGAAACCATTATACTTTAAATAATCACATCAATTAACTTGGCTTTTGTAGTGCTTTAAATAAGCAGATTCCAAGCAGGATTTTCTGTGACATGCTGGGAGTCTGCTGGTGGAATGCCGGATGAGGATGGAAGTCAGATCAGAGAGTCATGTTCATGATATTTTAGGACATTTAGTTTGAAGAAAGTTAAGAAATTTATACATATTATACTGAATACATACTTTATTTGTATAAACCATGACTTTTGGGGTTTCTTCAGTTCTACGCTCATATTCAATAAAATGTTATACTAATATAAAAGTAATTTTCAGCTAGATTATGTTCATACCTGAGAACAAATCTTTGATGAATGTGTCATGAAAATTAAAATCATGAATCATGAAAATTGTGTAACTGCGTTTTAAGAACAAATGTCTTCTTAAGAATGAGGCCGAGAGACTTAAAAAAAAAAAAAAACTTTTCTTAGAGACTTATTATCAGATTACTAGTCTGGGTGGGACTGGATGTGGGTTTCCTGTGGGTTTGCAGGAGGAAACAGATCATCTGACGTTTTCATCATTTGGTCATGGGACAAATCAGGTTTATTGTTGAGGAGAACATAGGATTAGTTAGTGTTTTAGTGCAGCGCTGTGAAGATTCTGGGGTCAGATGAAGCATCAGTATTAAAAAGGTCAATGCAGCCAGCTGTAATTGAGCATTAAGGTCTGTAATGTAGCTTCAGTTTCTGCTGCTGCAGTCAAACACTGAGCCTGACATTCAGCTTCTTCAGCCTGTAGCAATAAAAATCTGTGGTGTTGACCTTTAACCCTCACACATACACACACGCACACACACATAGTGCAAGGTCTCGGTTTACGTCACATGAGAGCCTCGAACCCCTCGACACTTAAAATGGTTTCTCTCACTTTCTCCCCTAACCTACATTTGAAAATTAAAATCCTATAATTATCTTCAATTAACGGGAGGACAGTAATCAGTGATTAAGGGAATAAAGAGTTGTGGGGGGGCACTATTTTCATTATAATTTCACTCTCCTTTTCTTAACTTTCACCTTTTTATCATGGCTGGCGTCAGTATGGTGCAGCGTTTTTAATTAACCTTGTAAGCGCGTGTTGGAGTGTTTCTCTCTCTGGTGGTTTGAGCAGCCCGAGTGCCGAGCTCATTATGGTGATGTTCATCTGGTGTGAACGCCGCCAACACTGGACGCTGAAAACACAGCCAGTGCTCTCACAAATTAGTGTCAATTACAAAAATTAAACATCACATCAACATTATCAACCTGGAGGAGAACATCAGATTTGTTCTCATTCAGCGTGGAGCTGCCGGAGTTCATTTGGGATGAGACCCTTCATCCTCCTGGCTGAGAACAGAACAATGGAACAGACAAGAACAAATCAGGAAAGAGATATATAAGAGTACAGAACAGAAAAAAGACAGACAGTAAGTCAAATAAAAGACAATGAGTCAAGGAGTAAAAGAATAGAGGTGACAAAGAAAAACGGGAGAGGTTGGAGAAAGAAAAATGTGAGGAGAAGATGTAAGGAGAAGAGAGGCGAAGTGGAGAAAAGAGGGGATGTTAGAAGAAAAGAGGAGAAGTGGCGAAGAGAAAATGAGATGTGAGGAGAAGAGATTTGGGCAGAGAGGAAGGGATGTAAGGAGAAGAGAGGAGAGGTGGGGAGAGAAGAAGAGATGTGAGGTGAATAGAGAAGAAGTAGGGCGAGGAGAAGAGATGTGAGGAGAAGAGAGGAGAAGTGGGGAGATGAGAAGAGATTTGAGGAGAAGAGCAGAGAAGTGGGGAGAGGAGAAGAGATGTGAGGAGAAGAGTGGAGAAGTAGGGAGAGGAAAAGAGATTTGAGGAGAAGAGAGAAGAGGTGGGGAGTGGAGAATATATGTGAAAAGAAGAAGTGGGGAAAAAAGAAGAGATGTGAGGAGAAGTTTGGAGAGCTTAAAAGATGTGAGGAGAAGTGGGGAGAGGAGATGTGAGAAGAAGAGACGAAAAGTGAGGAGAGGAAAATAGATGTGAGGGAAAGAGAGACATGGGGAGAGGAGAAGAGCGGTGACATGGGAAGAGGAGAACAGATGTGAAGTGAAGAGGGTAGAAGAGATGTGAGGTGAGGAGAGGAAAGGTGAGGAGAGGAGAAGAGAGAAGATGTGGAGAGAGGAGAAGAAATGGGAGGAGAAGAGAGGAAAAGAGATGTGAGAAGAAGAGACACGTGTTGAGAAGAGAAAAAATGTGAGGATAAGAGAGGGGAGACATGGGGAGAGGAGAAGAGAGGAGAAGTGCGGAGAGGAGATGTGAGGAGAAGAGAGGCAAAGTGGGGAGAGGAGAAGCAGAGATGTGAGGAGAAGAGAGACATATGGGAGAGGAGAAGAGATGTGAAGAGAAGAGAGAGCAGAAGCGGTTACAGCATTTAATGTCCTGAACTGTGACATTATTACATGACACTGTCACGGACATAAGACTAGTTAATACTTATTAATAAAATACAGATGTATTGCAATTTCTAGCACAAACGTATTTTACATTGCATTGAGATTACATTACATATGCACTAACTAAATACATGCTTTTACAATAAAATAATTTGCTTATTTAGAACAGTTAAGCTATCTCCAGCCTACACCTCTGTCATGGTGGTCACACGACAGCCATAAACTACTTTGCAACTGCCTAATAATAATAAGAAGAAGAAGAATAAGAAGAAGAAGAAGAAGAAGAAGAACAACAACAACAACAATAATAATAATAATAATAATAATTAGAACTTGAATGGCATTCAGTTATCACATTACCAGACTAGTATTTGAAAGAAGATTCAGAAAGAACGATTACTTTTGTTTATACTGCTTTTGGACAATTAACCAACATGAAATCTGTACTTACTGTGTGTCTTCTACGCGTTGCAAGGATTAGGGTGCCAAACGTATTTTTGGTACGTAATTAGCAGTTTTATTTAAAGAAAATAAAATCTGAAATTGAAAATATTGTTCACAATGTATTTTTATATGAAACACAAACATTAAAAATAACAATTAAATAAAACATATACATTTACAAAGTTATACAAAATAATAAAATAACATGTTACAAAATGTTTACTTTCAAGGGTTAATTTCTGTTTGAAAATAGTTACATTTGAATATTTTCTGAGGCAAGTGATATTTGTGCTTTGTAACGGGATAATCCTTCAGTGATCATCAGAATTTTGATGGTGACCTAAAAAAAAAAACATAAACACTGGCACCTCTGCCATTCACAGATTTTGCCTTTTAATATGACTATGAGTTCTTACAGCATATGCACAACATTACCTCTGGGATCATGACATCAAACATGAAGTCCAGCGTTACAGAGTCCTCAGTCAGCTTCAGGGCTTTCTTTATTTTCTCAGCCAGTTTTGTTGTCTAGATGGCAGATAATGAGAAGCAGATGGACTCGTGACTGGAAGGTTGAAGGTTGCTTCTACACAGATGGGTTAAATGCAGAGGTCACATTTTGCTGTGTTGTGCTGGGGAGTGTTCACAATTACTAAACTCACAGCAATTGATTTTATTTTTATTTGATTTTTTAAAATATATTTTATTTATTTGAAGTTTATTTTATTACTATAAAACATTTAACTAACAACTTACATCAACTTCACTGAAAAACAAAGATTTGAGTTTTGTCAGCAGTTTCAGTGTAGAGGAGGTCTCTGGGTGCTTCCAACGATAAAATCTGTGTGATCGCTTCTTCTCAGACATCAGTTCCTCGTATAACTCCTGATGTAATAAATTGAAGAAAACAGATCAACATGCACATAAGTAAATTAGTAGTGGTTAAAATATATTTTGAACTTAAGAATCTGCTCTATATCTGCATTCTTTACCACAATTTCACTATCTTGTATTAGACTCTCACTTCCTTGCAGCTGAAGTAGTGCTTGTGTCCTGCAATTCAGTATATGAATTAATTACCTTTTAATTGTACATTTCATATAATATTTAAATCAAACCATAAATGTACCATATCTCCAAACCTGTCAAAAATGTACTGCTGTGGAAGTCTACAACCACAGCTACAGTCAGTGTGTAGCCAGCCTTTGCAGTCATCACACTGCACCCAGGTCAGTTCTGTCACTTCAGGATACAGAGATCTGTTGATTCAAATCGGTCACAATATGTAATAATATACAGAAGGACAACCTGTAAAATATGTTTCCACTGGCATGTTCTTACCCTTCAGCTGCTAGCTTCTGAAATGTGCATGCACGCATATCAGAGGCCATGCATTTTCCAGATGTACTCGATTTAATCTGTTAAATAAGTGCTCATGAATATATAGTAATATAGTAAATTGTTTTGTTTAGAATTCTTTTAATTCTTAGAATGCTTTAAATAACTATGCACTCCAGATGTCATTATAACCTCTCACCTCAATCACCCCATCCTTTATTAGTGATGAGGCAAGGTACTGCCGAAGGTATCTGAGATGAGGTCCCCTCAGTGTCTCTGTCTCCATTTTAATAGTTCTGACCTCAATTTCTGCCATCTGTGAGAGGTAAAATTTGCCATTTAATATTGAATCCTAATTAAAAATGCAATATTATTGACATTCATTTACGTGCTGTGCCCACAAATACGCAGTTCAGTTGATAAGACTGAAGCCACTGATTCGGGTAACTGATGGACCATGTGTCAATACTCCAGTACTTCTTGCTCATAATTGTAACATGTTAACATAGCTTTTTACCATGCTTCTCAAGATGAATGGTAAAGTTGCACTGTCGTAAGATCAATTTATCACACTTAGGACAATGCCAGTGGGCCCTTTTCTTTTCTGGGGCTTTTTTTTTTTTTTTTTTACAAAAGCACAGCATGGTGAACTTTTCTGTTAATAAATAAGCATAAATGAGCTATTAAATCTAAATGATAAAAAAAAAATACATGCTTAATATTTCCCTCGCTTTTTATTAAATAAATTTATAACACTCACCTTTATTGTTGTCTATAAAATGCACAGCAAATTTCCAATGTTTTTGCTGAATATGCTGCTTCAACGCAATGATTTGTCCATGACAATAACAGCAGTTTTTTTGTGTGATCAGTTCATCACACGAAGTAAACTCAAATTTTAGTTGAGAACACATCTTTTCTGAGCACTTTCTTTCACTGACCCCTTCACACAAATAAGCTGACCTTTGACTGACCCTGCAACTGAACTCCTTTTCCAATCAGGGATGTGCAGGTAGTGTCACACTTTGCAGCATAAGAGCCTTGTTACTGCAACTTCATTGTAATTATCACAAAAAAGCACAGCAAACTATACATTTTGACAACAAATAATTTGTCAGTAAATGTGGTCTGAATTTGCTATGTGTTTTAAGTTGTATTTATAATTTTTTAAAAGTTAAATACTACATTATTTAATTTATATTATTGTATTCTTGTGTAATGATGTATTCTCAATATAAACAAAACTGCTCTTTTACTTTTTAAGTAAGCCTAATAGTGTGGATATTGGCCTAAAAACTAAAATAAATTTACAAAACTTTGTTTTATATTCATATTTGTTATGAAACCTATTTCAATCTGTTGTAATAAGAAACACATTTTGAAATTCTCTCTTACAGAGACATGTGTTCTGTAGTGCATGTGTCCATCCAGTATCCATTGACACTTAAAACTGCAAGTAATTTATGGCTGTCATGTGACCACCATGACAGAGTTGTAGGCTGAGGATAGTTTAACTGTTCTCAATAACCAGAAATTGCCGTTCGCTACATTTTCATTGTAAATGCATATACATTTAGTTAGTGCAGGTGTAATGTAATCTAAAAGCAATCCAAATATGTTTGTTCTACAAATTATAATACTTTTGTGCTACAGAACTATAGTACTATCAGAATACTACAATTACAATAGACTGCAACAAAATTTGTTTTACTTTATTTGGTAAAATTACTTTTATGTAGCAGGTTTAATTTTAACATTTTCTTGTACCCATTGATGTGTAAACCAAATCAATGTTGTAATGACTAAAGGCGTTTTATACCTGTTGCCATGCCAACAAAATATTTACCAAATATATAAAATATATACCAAGTTGTAATGACTGTCATGTACCACTAGGGCCCGTAGCGTGGCATTGTCACGCACAGTAAACCAAGTTGTAATGACTGTCATGTACCACTAGGGCCTGTAGCATGGCACTGTCACGCACAGTAAACGAAGTTGTAATGACTATCATGTACCACTAGGGCCTGTAGCATGGCATTGTCACGCACAGTAAACCAAGTTGTAATGACTGTCATGTACCACTAGGGCCCGTAGCATGACACTGTCACGCACAGTAAACCAAGTTGTAATGACTGTCATGTACCACTAGGGCCCGTAGCATGGCACTGTCACGCACAGTAAACCAAGTTGTAATGACTGTCATGTACCACTAGGAGCCGTAGCGTGCCACTGTTGTGCGGCGCGAGACACTGTCCTGCGCCACTACGCGACAGTCAAAGCGCTATCACGTAAGACTGCCTTACGTGCGTGACAGTGTCATGCAATAATGTAACAGTACAAGACACTAAATGCTGTAACCCCCTCTCAGAGAGAGGATATTGGGAGAGGAGAAGAGATGTGAGGAGAAGAGAGTAGAAGTGCAGAGAGAAGAAGAGATGTGAGGAGAAGAGAGCAGAAGTGTGGAGAGGAGAAGAGATATGAGGAGAAGAGAGACGATGTGAGGTGAAGAGTGGGAAGAGAAGAAGAGATGAGCTGAAAAGTGGAGACTTGTGGAGAGGAGAAGAGATGTGAGGAGAAGAAAGTAAACTGTGGAAAAAGTGAAGCTGTGTACTAAACAGCATGATCAGGCTGGAGAAAAATGCTGAGATAGAACTGAGAGAGATCCCGACCAACCTGCAGCATGAGGAGAGAGAAAGAGAGAGATATGCGATCAGGAAAAGGAACCATGGAAGAGGATGCTGCAGGCAATGCCTGGAGGGCAAAGGGTTAGAGGATTGTGAATACATCGCTCTGGAACACACACACACACACACACTCACACACACAAACACAACGCAGAGAGTAAAAGTCTCAGCACATCCATATGCATGAATCATACAGTATTAATGCATCTGTACAGAAAGACATCACTGCTCCTGAAAGCACTCAATAGTCTGCAAAGACCTTCAAACATATGAGCGTAAACACATTCACACACACACACACACACACACACACACACACACACACATAAACAGCCTTTCCCACACAAATGTTCACTTTAACCGCCTACAAAAGGCAGCAATTAACTCAGTCGATTTGTCCCTGACGTCTTCTACTGCTGCAGCGCCACAAACACCAATCAGCTGCAGATACACACACACACACTGCTCCACTTGACGCACTCCTCCACCTCATAAAGAGCACAGCTTCACCCACACTTACACACACTCACACACACACACACACAATAAAGCTGGGCAATTTCACTTCAAATCAGTATTACAATTTATTTGATATTTCACCTCAATTACAATTAAAGAACAATTATTGTTTTTTGTCCTTATAGGTCACAAGGTTTGTATTGTAACTATGTTCAACTATTACAGCTGGGATATTGGTTCTACTGAGTGCATGTCTTTGTGATGTTAAAAAAACTGAAGGAAACAGACAGATGTAGTGCAGACTGGACGGGGTGGACC
This sequence comes from Distichodus sexfasciatus, assembly GCA_032718565.1. Taxonomy (NCBI): domain Eukaryota; kingdom Metazoa; phylum Chordata; class Actinopteri; order Characiformes; family Distichodontidae; genus Distichodus; species Distichodus sexfasciatus. Next base: position 940,422 of record JAVGVS010000093.1, on the reverse strand, counting down.
CAGGTGACAAAACACACGTTGGGATCACGTTAAGGGACCACTACATCAAAGTTTATGAGTTTTACCAGAACCTCAGAAATTAGCAACATGGAAAAGATGTTGTAGACGAGAGTATATGATTGTTCAGTTTGATTAATTCTCTATTAACTCTAATACAAGAAAGTGAGAGTGAGAGAGTAGGTCGGCAAGTGTGTGTGTCTGGGGTGTGTGTGTGTGTGTGTGTGTCTGAGGTGTTTTGCTGGCCATGTTGGTGATGAATGGTGAGCCCAGGCTCCTCCTGACTGACTCCATGGCCAGACGGTTACATGTCTGCTGCTGCTCAGACTGTCCTGCTGCGTCAGGGCTGGCGTCTGACCACACGTCTGGTCAGCAGTGTGTGTGTGTGTGTGTGTAATAATGTGTGTGTGTGCGATGAGTAGAGCACTGTAAGCATTAGTGTGCTGCACTAACAAGGCTACAGCAACGTCTCTACACCAGGTTTTGACTGACTGCTCTTAATCAGACCTCCATTCACACTTGCTTTCAGTCATCACAGCTTTAGGCTTTCATTATGCCTTTGTGTGTGTGTGTGTGTGTGTGTGTGGAGGAGGGTGTAAAAGAGTGTGTGTGTGTGAAAGAGAAACCCTAACTCAGATTTAAACTCAGATCAAAATGAAAAAAAGGATTCAAACATTCTGTAGCAGCTGTGTATTTACTGGAGGAACTCTGCTGATATAAAGTCTGTGTTTGTGTGTATGTGTGTGAGTGTGTGTGTGTGTGTGTGAGTGTGTAAGTGTGTGTGTGTGTGTGTGCCTAATCCTGTTTGAAATTCAGATGAGGGTCAACCTCATTCATTTGGCCAAGCTTTGCTCTAGCTCTGAACCCAGCAGTGTGTGTGTGTGTGTGTGTTCATGAGTGTGTGTGTGTGTGTGTGATTTTTCTTCCTCAACTGACTGGCAAAATACTTTAGCAAAATGGCCAAAGCCGATAAGCCAGTATAATCCACACACTGTCTACACATGGAAGTCAAATCTCTCTCTCTCTCCACACACACCAGGAGTCATTTAGCCGTTTGTGTTTGTGTGTGTGTGTGTGTGTGTGTGTGTTTATCTCTCCCACGTCAGGCTTCAGTAAAGATAAACAAAGCGTCCAGGTTGTGTCACTCGCATGACTGAGAGTTAGAGACCCAACCACTCCAGCCACACACACACACACACACACTGCCAGAAGCTTATCACACATCACACAACACCCACATCACACAAACGCATTTCACACACACTAAAGTTGTACGGTCACTGCTGCCTGGTTTCCCTCCTGAACCCTGATCATGGCCCCCACAGGAGCAGAACATTCACAAAATGTGCATCATGCAGTGTTGATGAAGCTGCTTTTAACAGTATCTTTTTAAGCTTCAAGTGCCTTGTGATTAAAAGTATCTAAGCTCCATTATAAACTGCTGTTTTAATATAGTAGTTACTACACTACAAGCTACAGAGAAAAAATAACTAACTACATCCAAGCTGTTTCATGTTTGTAATACCATCATCATTCTGATTATTTGTGTTGGAGGATACTCTTAAAGATCATTAATAAATATATATAAACATGTTAAAGTAATGTGAAAATCTATATTTTTAACAGTGTAATGTTAAATCCCAATCAGGTGTAAATGGTGTTTTTGGAGGTAAAGAGTGTTGTGACGTTCAGCTTGTGTAAGTTACATTCTGTAAATTCTGTCCGTTTGGTCTTTCAGAGTCATACGTTTTGATAAATATGGACACTGATTCTTGCTTCCATTGATTGATTCTTGACCAAGGTGGACCCCATCCTCTAACTCCATCTGGCAGCAGCCAACAGAGAACTGTGATACAATGAGGCCCGGTAGATGCCATTTATGCCAATTCAAGACCAATCACAAACACCTGCTAGCTGGAAATATATTTCTTTGAAAAAAGAGGACAAATATCCATCTTTTTGTAATGAACATTTTGGCAAACTACAACACTCCTTATAGACAATTACTGGAAAATCTATAAGTACAAAGCTTTAAAAATCACTTTCATGTTCCTCTCACACTTGGAAGTTGACACAAACGCAGGAGTTCAGATAAGTGATTTATTGACAACGCACAAAGTCAAAGAACACACAAAACAGGATATGAGCACAGCACAGCCAAGCCAAACCGGGCCTTGCTACAACAGTCCACACTCTGAGAACGTGACCCAGTTCAAGTAATCCAAGGCTCAAAAATAGCGGTGAACATCCCGCCAGCTTCCCTGTAGCTCCATGAGCATGGCACCTTGCTCATGAGGGAGAGCAGATGTAGAGAACTAGCCCATTGGCTAATGAGGTTAGCTCCTCACCTCATAGTAGCTCGGTGAAAACAGGAATGCTTGTAAGCGTTGGAAGCCATAACACTCAGTGAGAAATACCACCGTCCCAAAAGGCACCTCGAACTGCCACAGTCCTTAAATGCAAGATTCAGACTGAGAGGGAGAGAGCAGAGCTGAATGAGAAACAGGCTGGTACTTCACCTTGATGTAGCTTAGCAGTTAGCCTGGAAGTAGCTTAGTGGTTAGCCCGGATGGCGTTGGCGGGCTTCTATGGTGAAACAGACAGAGAGCGGTGAGCATGAGGGAGAACGGACAAACAGTGATGGGACTGGGCTCCTTAAATAATCAGTGCACACTAATTAGACACGAACAATCCAATAAGAACGTAGGGACCAAGACTAGAAAGAGAAAAAAAAAAGGAAACAAAACTGGACTTCTCCTTCTCCTGCCTGCTCAGGCAAAGTGGAGGCAGACTCCTGACAATCACTTGTTACTGACAAGCTATTGAAAAAGATAGTACTGTTGGTAATAGTTAGGGTCAGGGTCAGGGTTACTTCCCAACACTAAAGTCAATTAATTAAAGTGAGTGATTATTTTTTATTGTGAGCACAGCACAGAGTGTACCACAACCATCAATGAAGGATCAGTGGACAGCTTTTTGGCAGCACCCAGGCACAGTACCTTGCTTGTGAGTACCTCGGTGTTATATTTACTGGTGCTGGACTTCTAACACTAGTCTCAAGCATCTGCTGCTAATTCAGAAGGTGAGGAGCTGCTCACGATACAGCTAAAATACAAATTACAGGCATTTTCCCTTTACCTCTACACCAGAGAACTGGGAGCCAACACAGCACACCCACACACATACACACTCATGAACACACACACTTTCATCAATAAGTAATTATGAGTAATAGAGATGTGTCTGCTGCAAGAGGACTCAGAGGATAGAGGAAAATTAGAGGGAGGTATTAAGTTTGTAATAATATCCAAATAGATTTTTTTCAAACCCATGCTCCCCCACACACAACCTGAAAATTAATTCTAGCGATGTAGATGAGTGTGTTTAGATATTTTCATGAAAACTATGTGTTTATTCATTTTAAAATGTTGTATCAATTAATGTAAAGCAAACAGTAAATTGGTTATTCATCTGTTATTAATCAGCTCAAGTGAGGTTGAAAAAGTGACTGTCTATTTCAGTCTGTCAGACTTGTATTTTGCAGAACTAAAGAGCTCACTCTTAAATAAAGTCTAAGCTTTATTAAGAATGGATTCAGTATCAGCATCCTTAACTAGTGAGAGATGTTCTATTACACTCTTAGTGTTGTTTCTCTTCTGAAAATGCAGCTGAACACACTCTGCATGAGCTCTGTCAGTTCACATGGCCCGTGGAAGGCTCTCATTTTCTCCAGTAACGCAGTTAAGTTTGTGTAGCAAGACAAATGATTCTTGTGTCGAGTGACAGGAGAGAGGTGGTACTGTGTGGTACTGAACATCAGCAGGGTTTCATGCACACTGGGTACCGCGTGGAACATTTGCTTATAATCTGGACTTTAAGGTTGTCCTTTTCCTGTGTTTTACCTCACACTGTATGTGTGTGTCTGTGTGTTTGTGTGTATGTGTGTGTGTGTGTGTGTGTGTTGTATAACTTGGTGTTTCAGTTCTGATCAGGTGCTCTGCTCCTGTGTGATGCAGGAAATGTGAAGAGATACTGCGCTGTCCACACCTATCAAAGTTAGTCAAAGTTGTGTGTGAGTGAACTCTAGTGTTAGTGACTGCTGCTATAGTGTGGTTCGCAACAGGAACTACTGTAGAGCATGTGAGAAGTTAAGTGTGCAGTTCTGTTACTGACCAACAGGGGCCAGCAGCACTAGACTCATATACTCTCCCTGACCCTGTCCCATTTCTCTCTCCCTCTCTCTCTCTCTCTGTTAACCTAGCTAGAGTAGTTGCTGTAGTGAGTGTTCTTAAAGTGGTTGATGTGGTTATCTACTCATCTTGGGTGAGAATGGGATGAACACGGAAGATGAAATGCATCTTAAACATGAACACACTTCTCATATCAGCTTTCAGTTCACACAGGGTGGTTTCTTTACTAAAACTTATTTTATACCTAAACACACACACACACACACATGCCACAGAGTCTGGTTTCTTTTGCCCTGAGCTGTAAGCATGAGAAAGTGATGAGGAATGTGAAGTGTGTGAGGAATGAAGAAGAAAATAAGAGAAATTTGTAGTGTATGTGGCACAAGGGAAGTATTAAGTGTGTGTTGGTGTGTGTGTGTGTGGACGGAGGGAGGCAGTGGGAGCTGATGTGGGTAGTACACAAGGAGCAGAGTTAAGGGACGATACCTTGCTCAGGTACCTCAGCGGTACCTTTACCGATCTACGATTCAAACCAGTGACCTTCTGATCACGGGGCAAACACCATAACATTACACTACCAACTACTCTGTGTGTGCAGGTATTGTGAAGATTGATTTTCCGCTTTGTGACTGACACTGGAGTTAATGTGATGCTCATTTCACTAATACACACAAGCTGCATCCCATGGGAGCATACAAACACACACACAGATTCACACACACACACACACACACAAACACACACACAGATTCACACACACACACACAGAGATTCACACACACACACACACACACAGATTCACACACACACACACACACAAACACACACACAGATTCACACACACACACACACACACACACACTCACACACACACTCTGTCTGTCATTTGGCGTGTTGGTGTGTGTCTGTGTGCAGTGCGCTGTTGTCAAAGGTCTCTGATCACTCAGCTCTGAACAGGTGCAGCTTCACCCGGGACAAAGTGCAGGGGGAGTAGAGTCTACATCCATCCCTCCATCTGTCTTTCTCCTTCTCTACTTGTCACTCTCTCTGCTCTCACCATCATCTCCAACCTGTATCTCTCCCTCCTCATTTCCCTTTCCTGTCTCTTCTCTTTTCATCTCTCTCTCTCTCTCTCTCTCTCTCTCTCTCTCTCTCTGGCTCCAGCCATCTTTCGTCTTCTCTGCCCATCCTTCCCTCTTTTTGCTCAATCACCTCCACCTGTCTTTCTTGTCTTTTTGCTCTCTCTAGCCCCATCTGCCTTTCTCTTCCTTTAGCCAGTTTGTCCCTCTTCTGGGGAGAAGGGGTGGACGGGTGGAGGTGGAAGAACTAGAGGTGTAGGTAGAGCTGTAAGTGGAGGTGGAGGAGAGGAGTTGTAGGTAAAGATGTAAGTGAAAGTTGAGGGATAGAGGTGGAGGTGCAAAGGTGGAGTGGCTGGATGTGAAGGGCTAAAGAGAGGTTGAGATGCATGGAACTGGTGGAGGTTAGTGTAAGTATAGGTGTAGGTGGAGTTGAAGGTGGAGGGCTGAGATGGAGGAGGAGGTGGAGGTTGACACTTGCACCACCTGGAAATCCTTTGTCACTTCACAAATAAAGACCAATAGTCTAGAGAAGAAAATAGGAGGAAATCTGGTCCTTAGCAGTAGAAAGAGCTTCACACACATAAACACATCAAAATCAGATCTGCTGTTTATCGTGTGACTGGCAGCGGTTATGAGGTGTTAAAATGTTTATTTTTTCCTTTAACGAACAGACTACATTTCCTGGTTATCATTCTGGGTGAGTTTCCTCGTGGTTCCGGTTGGGGTTCGATGTCGCGCCGCATCAGCGTTGTTGTGGTCATTAGCAGTCGCGATGCGAGCGTCCGGCCGGCCGTTACAGTCAGAGTAAATAAAAACATCAGTCAGGACTCGGGAGGGCCGGACTCGCTGACTTTGAGCTGCAGTGCTCTGTGTCTGTGTGTGTGCGTGACGCAGCGGTCAGATCCAACGCAGCGCTGCTCTGCTAATTACAGTGCTGCAGCCAGCCCCAATTAGCACAATCCCACACTGACGCTCAGTCCATCAGTCACGTTTTATTAAAGCAGCAGCGAGTCTGCAACCAACACACCACAGACGAATTGAAACTCTAATAGAAGTCGATGGAAAGGAGACATTTCACACACACACACATACATACACACACACACACACACACACAAATTCACACTTGGCAGACTGCTGGGATGACATTTCAAAAGTAAGAGAATTCTTAACTCATTATCGTTCTGATTTTTCTCCTGCAGGAAGTCGAGTCTGGCTGGGGACATATTTGTATTGTTCCAAACTCACCATAACAAGACTACTTTTATGCCTTTAATTGTATTTAATTGCATTTGCTGTGCAATGGGTATTCTATAATTATTCATATTAAAACTAGGCAGAAACATTTGATATAAAACAGGACTAATTTACTCCCAGTTCATCTGAGCGGTGATGCTCACTGACTTCCTGCTTCAGCTCACTTCAGATTGATATTTAGCATAATATGATATTATTTTGACTCAGTGGACAACCATTTGATTTCTGCTGAAGTCTCTTACGATATGATTTTGATTTGATTCAGTTCAGGAGCCAGCGATCGATGAGGCAATATCATATGCTGATTTAACACCATCACCTCCCTTCATATAAAATCACAAAATGTAATATTTCATTAAACATTTTATTTCTGATTGTACCAATGTATCGTCACATACCTACTGCTTTATACAACATGACAGAGATCATCACAGAGCAGCCTTGTATTTTACGTTAAAACTTTCTTCTGTGGTAAATGTTGAGAGGAACCAGGACTCAGAAGGAGCTTCATCCTCCTCCTCCTCCTCCTCCTCAGGGCTATCAGATCCCCCTCAACTTCTACCAGAGCAGATTTTCTACAGATTTCCCCAGCTTTCCTGCTGTCTACATATCGTTACTGTCACTGCTGCACTCCTCTCTCTCTCCCTCATTCTCTCTCTCAAGACTTATGCAGATATTTTAATGAACTGTCAGGAGGTGATATTTATAAGATAGTGAGCCAGCACATCACTAATACAATGGGACACAATTAACAGCAGCTCTCATCTCCTGCGTAAATCTCTGGTCCTGTGGTGACGTCTCCTCCGGGCCAAGCGGCAGGACGGATGGATCCTCACCCTAAAGAGCTCCAACATCATTTGACTCATGAACAGAATTTCTGGCAGGAATTACAAATGACTGTGACGAGGAGAGATGGGAGTGGGACATGACTCCCTCGGCATTAACGGTGCAGAAGGAACAGGAGCGCACTCCCCCCCACTGAATAGAGCCACCTCTCTATATCTCTCTATCTCTGTCACTCTCTCTCTATACATCTTTCACTCCACATATTCCTCCACTACGATGGAAACAAATGCAAGCGGGAGTGGTTGCGTGTCATACAAGAGAGACAAAGCTACGGCTGGCTTTCAGCATGCGACTTTAATTAGTGCATGAGAAATTTGACTCATTTGGTGACATTTGCACAAGTGAACTGCAGTGAGAGAGAGAGGGAGAGAGAGAGGGACTGAGAGAGAGAGAGAGAGAGAGAGTGCAGGAGACTGCAAGAGAGATGGGAAGAAGAGGAATGATAGAGGGGGGTTAAGAAGAAGGAGGAGGAGGGAGAGCGATCAGCCATAACCCACCCCCTGTTGTAGGTGCTGTGATGTGGATCACGGCCCAACTCAAAGATGCAGCAAAGTGAGAGCAGATCCAGTCTCTTCATTAACACTTTATCCTCAACAGAAGGTTCAGTGCAGGGCGTAATATGTCTTGGAGCTAAAAGGAGTGAGTTACATTAGTGCTGGGAACGAATATAAATAAATAAATAAATAAATAAATAAAGCCTCATCATCATCTCAGTTAATCATGATTAATTGCCTGTTCAAAATGTTTTTTTAACCTTTATAAATTGAATCAATGTGCTGTACTAGATTACAGAAATGCATATTAGGGAACTGTAAGAGAAAGCAGCTTAGTTTGTAACCTGCCATTGCACAAAACATCAATATATCCAGCTACAGACTTAATTATCAGATGAGCACATAAAGAACAGCTCCAGCGTAATGTCCGCTGCTTGTGCTGTTGTGAAAAGTTCATCAGTGCAGTCTGGGCACTCAACTTTATCTAAAGTTCCACCTGAACACCTTTTTACCACCAAATTTCACCTTCAGTCCCCTGGGGGGTTTCTGCTCCTCCCTCGTAACCTTATTTATGCATTTTAGTCTCTCAATTCTGCTTTATAATGAAGTTTCAGGTGAGCTTGAACCCAAATAAATGTGTATAGGTGTGTGTTAAATAGCATCAAATATAAACCAGGCCTCAGTCAGGTCAGCATCTGCACTGGAGAATCTGTTGGGCCAAACTTGGTGATACGATTAATTTGCATAAAAATGTAAGTCATTAAAGTTTGCAGATTAATCACATGCATGTGTTCATGTTTCCATCCTTACATGATATATATGTAATGGAACATGTACTGTATATCTAATTTATGTGTGTGTATGTGAGAGAGAAAGCGAGCACTCAGATCTTACATCCTCACTACATCATCACATTACAACACAACACAGACAAATCACATTACTCACTGTGGTGGATGACCACAAGTGGGCAGTGGGCAGCTGGCAGCGCTGGGGGGCAGAGAGGGGCAGGAGCAGGGTGGGAGGCATCAGAGGGGGGCTGATGTAGGGTTTTAAATGAAGCTACCCCACAGGGTGGATAGAGAGAGTGAGAGAGAGACAGAGAGAAGGTGTGTGGTGAGATTGATAGGAGAGCAGAGGAAGAGCTGCAGGGGGACGCCGCCTGCTGTTTCCCCCCCACTGCGGACCCAGAGACAGAGAGAGAGCAACAGCCTGAGGAAATACCTCCCCTTCCTCCCCAGCTCCCTCTTTCCCTCCGCTCCTCCATCCTTCCATCACATCCGAGGGAGCGATATGTGCGAGATGTGAGGGGCTGTGATGAAGAGGGGGTGGAATGACTGCTATTATCATCATCATGTCATCACCATCTCACCATCATCAGCACCACTATGGTTACACTCACTTCTGTCCATCTCACATTAATACTGACATTAACATCATCAAAGAGAGAGAGAGAGAGAGAGAGACGACTTCACCCTCATCATCATATTCTTCTTTACCATGAGATGAAGCTGTTCATCCTTCACCACACACACACCTCCCTGCAGTCTCGGCTCATGTATGGAAAACTCAGAATGCAGTACGTATCCTAATCATAATACAGAGGAGCACACAGGAGGCTAATCTCCATTTTAACATTACATACAGCGCCTGCAGTTATGTGCTCTCCTGCTGCAGAGAGAAAGAAAGAGAGAGGAGTGAGAGAGAGAGAGGAGAGAGAGAACGAGAGGGAGTTCAGTCAACCTCATGGAAAAAATAGCGCTTGTTTTTTGCCCTCCAACGCGGCATTTGTAAAGCTTTGAGTGATTACCATGAAGCGTTATGAACATATTTCTAATAAGCCGGCCGCCAAAAGGTCAACTGGCATGTCAGAGTCATTAAAACCCAGGACAGAAACGCTGTAGCTACGCCTCCTCTAATCGCCTTTCTGCAGAATATTTATGAAGGCGCTGCTTTGCTGGAGGGAAGCCCTGCTTAAATTTAGCTGCATAAAAATGTGCGGATTCAAGCACATTCTTACTTTTTTATTTCTAAGAGGTATAATCTGGACTTGAGCATCTCAGCACCAGATCCCAAGGTTCTGGAGAGCCCGGCCCCACGTGGCTTTGCGGGTGCCATCCCCTTGCCCCCACCTTCCCCCCACCTCGTCCTCCCGACTGCCAGCAGCTGATGGATTGGTCCTAAACCCTGTCATTAAACTCTTCATTTGCCTCAGCAGCAGCACCAGTACTTGCAATGGGAGAACCAGAATGAGTGAAGAACTCAGTAACACTGAGCTGCCCTGAGACACGTAGAGAGAATAAGAGAGTGGCACAAATGAGGCAGTACAGTCCAGTTGAATCTGAACGAATGTCTGGGTATTAGTTTTGATTATTAACGCTATGTTATGTGTGGATTCTTGTGTGTTATTTTTGTATGAGATGGAAACAGCAGTTTTTCCTCACCACTTCCACACAGCGTTCATCTTCTAGCACTTGGTGTTCTGCTGAATCCACCTGGAGAAACTCACCTGCAGTGTCTCACTTCCACTCTATCCGTCTCACCATCACCTGTGCTTACTGCAGCAACATCACCCACAATTCACCTGATATCCAGCACACAGCTCACACACCTCATACTAAATGTGTGTTTGTGTGTGAGGAAGAAACCTGTCAGATAGTCACATCATCGCTAACCATCATGTCACATCACATGAACCTTCAAGTAATCACTTTCAGTCACATTTATATTTAGTCCACATCACGTCTAATATGATCTAAACAAGCTGACAATATACACTGTAAAACATTACAATATGTACTCTAGATGACAATCACTGTATCACATGGAATTATACTGAAAATCATATTTTACTGTGGTACAGAGTAAACTGTCATTCGATTTACGTATCATGTTGGATGGACAACACTCAGACCTGCTCCACACCGCGGCTGCTCTACACTCACTTATTAATAAATCATGTTAACATGAACTAATGCTGAAGTTTCTGCATCACTGAGTTTAACAACTTCATTTCACTCAGTTTCTACTCCTCATTGTCTTCTGGCTCAGGGAAAGCTTTCCTCTCTCTGGATCAAATGAAGGCACATTTTGAAAGCACAGAGATGTACGACGGAAACACATCCTTTATTTTACTGAAGGTATTTTATTGTAAAGCTATAAGGAAGGGTACTTACAAGATAGTGTTTCTTTGATTTGCTCAGCAAAAATAAAAGACCACATTTCTTTTTTTGTCTTTTCTTTTTTTTTCTTCATTGTTTTTTAACATGCGGATACTGATAAGAACAGAATGGAACAGATGCGTCTAAACTCTTCAAAGCCACTGTATCGCAAAGAACACAAACCTCAGGAGAAAGAAGACCAAAAGAAGGACAAACCTCAGACTAGAAGGCAGGAACAGTCACATTTCAGACACAGACCCAAACACCTCAAACGTCCCCCACTATGGTCCCTAATGCACGCTACTCTTAAAAATATTGTACAGCTTAGATTCACTCTTATGCTTCACATTTTACTTTTCTGTTTGTAGAAAAAAGCCACATTAGCATGTACATAAAACTGTACAGAGAAAACAAGGCATCACAAGCATGGTTCTGAAATATCAGTGAGGTGTGAACCCCAAACCCCAACCTGAACCCAAACCCAGAACCCCACGACCCAGTGCTCAGTCTGCAGCTAATGTTCACACCCGTCTACCACCATAAGCACTGTGTGTGTGTGTGTGTGTGTGCGTGTGTGTGTTTCTGACCTAGACTGTTTTTGGGGACCACTTTAGTAAGAACAATGTACAATCAGTGTGTGTGTGTGTGTGTGTGTCTGTGTGTGTGTTTGATGTAGTCTGTTTTTGGTGTCAAGTTTTGGACTATACACATATATAATAGGAACATAACTATCCATAGTCACTCTTCTGACTGTAATTGACTGTTCTGGAAAGAAATTTCAAATGATGTCTCTTCACCTGCAGAATGGGGACAGACTTACAAACAGTCATTGTGTGTGTGTGTGTGTGTGTGTGTGTGTGTGTGTGTGTGTGTGTGTGTTTTCTATAGCTACAGAACGGGGACATGCAATCATTGTGAGTGTGTTTCCAACTGTTCCCACTATTCTGTGGGATAAATTTCACTCCATACACCTGCAGAGTGGCGACAGATCTACATATAGTCTTGGGGTGTGTGTGTGTGTGTGTATATATGCAGGGGGGAGAGTGATGCTGTTTACTTTCTACTGGTATCCGGGGGGGGATGGTGTTGGCATTACGCATTGGGACATTACAACAGCATTAAATGTTTATCTGCCGTTCCTTGTTCACCTGCTGCTCCTCTTCCAAAATGATTCCGTGTGACACTAAAACCGGCTCTTAAGTCACATTAGCTTTAATTCATTTTTCTGGCCGACCCTGTAGTCAGATACATTATTCAGCACAAATGCATTAGACTGGAGTGAGGGGAAGATGAGATCCATTCATGATGTGAACAAAAGTGGAAAAAGAGAAGGTGCTGCACTGAGCTCCTCACTCTCATAACTGCAACAGTCCTGGTAAAAACAGAGGAAGGTCCTTTCTGTGTTTTACAGTTCAAACAGTTCTGCTTTGGATTTGTGGAAATCACCAGTGACCGTGAACTGTGTGTGTGTTTGGTGATGCAGCATTTGTTTTTTGTTTTTTAACTTCACAATTAAACCCTGCACTGCACTTCCTCAATCTGATATGAATGTAGCTTGTTGCTTTAAAACCAACAGTGCTTAAAATACAAAAATGGTCAATTTTAACAGCAGAGTTCACATTTTGTGGATAATAAAAGGTCTTAGAGAAGGTTTTTCCACATGGAGCTGACGTGTAGAGCTGGGATGTATCGACCCAACTCCTGCCGCAACATGGAATCGGTCAACGTTAGGAACCACTCAGCAACATATACTCCTAAAAGACTCTCACTGTTAAAACTCACACACACCTGCAGGTTGGATATTCAGTCCTGCACAAGAGGCTCATAATCTTTAACAGCATTTAGAAGAGATGAGAGTGCTAATGGGAGTGGAGGTGTTTGAACACAACTAACAACTAACAAAGCCAACTAGAGTGTGTGAGTGTGACAAGTACCTCACTTTAAACTCAATATGCAGAACTCTGTCTATCACACACACACACACACACACACACACACAGACTGTGTGTGTGTGTATGTAAGTGTGTGTGTAAGTGTGTGTGTGTGTAAACTGCAGGTTTTCCCATTGGGAACAGAGAACTGCCTAACTGTCAGGCAGTGTTTGCGTCCACACAAACCAAACACACACCAACACTAACACACACCCACAACCCAGACACACTCCGGTTGTGACTATGAGAATCGGTTGTGAGCTGGAGAGGAGCACGATTAAAAGAAAAGTAGCATACAGAAAAACAAGCAGAAAAAACTGAAAAAATGATATTTTCTATCACCATAACTACACCTTCATCCTCAGCGTGTTCTCTCTCTCTCTCTCTCTCTCTCTCTCTTTAACCTCCCGATGGTATGGTGAGGGGTGAAAGGGTGAAGTCGGACACTGTCACTGAATGAGATGGGGTGTGTTGCTGGGGCAGGACCTCAAAGTGACCAGGCTTTTGCTGACCGACCCCCTGCTGTTTGATCTGTAAATGATCAAACAAAACACCTGATGTGAAGTAAACAAAGCTGAAGCAGTTAGCTGGACACCAAACAGCCTCACCCTCCTCCCCAACCCCAACACCTCCTCACCTCAGGGCAGCGTCCACTTCAGCAAGTTGCTACTCAGCTCTGTCTCATTAGAAATTCTGCTCAGCGGCACTGCCACAGGTGGCATCTCCATCATGCCCAGCTCTTATTAATATCAGCCTTTACGCACACCTCCTGTAAACTTGCTCTGGGAAACATTCCCTTTTAGAGAGGAAGGTGGTGGTCAGCAATGAAACAGCCCCAAAGGTGCTATTACAGGGTGTGTGTGTGTTGTAACATTTAGCTAGACTCATGAATGCTAATCCTACACTGTCTCCCTCAGTGCTAACTCTCTGCTATACTCCAAACATACTTGAACTTGCATTTCATCGGCAAAAATGTACAGACTGTTTGACAGGATTGATGCAAAACAGAACCGTAATAAAAGTGAGACCAGTTTTCTCCATAGCGGTTTGATTTTCAGTCTGTATACCTAACACCGCAAATCTTTAAAGTACCTTAAAATACACAGAGTAGTCTGATCCACGTTTTTGAGAGGGTTCGACATTTTGAAAGTGGACCCCCACAGCGTCCCAAGGGCCTGGCATCATGATGGGCCGGACATGGCATTCAGAGGAGTCTCCCTGAATCCCGGCATCCTGGTGTGAGCAACGTGGTGCGTTTGGGACATGTGGGATGGACGTGGGATGGAGCCACCTGCTCGCCACCACCAGACGCTGCCGCAAGCCTCGCGTGAGTCGCTGGACGCTCTTCAGATCTGACAAATCACATTAGTCCGACCTGCTGCTTTCCATTTGTTGTCCCCCAGTCCTCTGGTCTCGCTCCAAGTCCCGCCGACGTTTGGGTGACCGTTCAGGGTTGCGGCACTGCTGTTCTGCTGCACTCTCACTGGAACAACAACGATGAGCAAGTCTGACCTGGTCCATCACGGCTCATGTCATATTTACAAGGCTGTACATGATAGAGGAAAATCCTCCCACTGCAAATGTCTGCAGGTGCAAACCCTCCAACCGAGTGAGCAAGAGCACACCGTCTGTGGGGTTTTGGAGGGTTTTGCACCGAACAGGAGGATTGTCCTAAAGATTAGAGTGAAGCTCCCTGCAGGAGAGAGAGGATTGGGATGATGAAGAGGAGCTTCTTTACATACACCTTTAAGTAGGTCAGTCTTAATCACATTAACCTAAGTCTGCTCTGTTTGCTTTCACTGAAATTGGCTACAAAAAGGAAAGAAAAAACAAACCTTATCTATACATCTTATATTACATTATGACAAAGTTGGATTAAAAATTGTAATTACATTCTTTCAGCAAGGATTCATTGAAAAGTGTGTTTTTCTTCATTTTGATTTTCACAAACATGGCCGTGCCATCGCCAGTCAGCCCGGTAAGCAGATATGCAGTATAAAATGCAATTAGGGCTTGGCGATTTTGGGAAGAAGCTGAAGAAGGAGTAGGAGGAAAGGAGGAGTGGGGGCAGGGGTGCTCCTGAATCGGGGAACGGGATGGGATAGAGGCAGGACTGACAGAGGAGTGGCTTCCATCTGCAGGTGGAATGGATTGTGGGCATGGAGCACACCCCTGATGCACGTAAGAACTGCTCAGGTGGGTGGGGTCCACTCGGGAAGGATTGTGGTCTGGGTGGCTCTTCACAGGTAGATCTCTCTCTTGGACACCTGGCCGGAGGGTGTGGTTGCGGAAGGGAAGTCGGCTGTCTGGCTCAGGGGGATCTCTTCCAGAGGGCAGTCTTTGCCCGCATCGCTCCCGGCAGTGTATGCCCCGCTGTAAGAGGGCAGGAAGCGGATGCCAGCCATCTTGTTGGCCCCACCCCCACCCTGCTCCTCCCCCAGGGGCTTGGGGCTGCCATTGGCCATCAGGTGCTCCTGTGACTCCCGCTCCTGGTAAGGCACGAAGGTGGAGAGTTTGGGGCCGCTCTTGGTACGGTTGCCGCGGTTGGGCGAGGGCTGACCAGGCATCCAGCAGGAGTCAGAGTGCCCGAATTCGGTGCACTCGCGGGTGCAGTTCCCTGTCATGGCCACGTCAGGCAGCGACCTCAGATCTGTGGGTAGAAAAAGTAAATAGTCACAAAAGTCAGAAGGTGAAAATCAATAATGAGACCATATTCACAGTGACAAGATGCTTTCTCCATGGAAACAGGTCCATATCTTCATTCTTAGGGAAAATAGTTCTGCAGAAGCATTTTATACAAGTAAATGACTTTGAAAGGAGAGCAGCTCTCCGCCAACTTGATACTCAGTGTGTTGTGAAATCTCCTCCTCTTCCTCCCCTTTACATTCTCTCAGCTTCGGCTCTGTTTGTATTACACAGAGCCTGTAATGACCTGTTATGTTGGCCATTTGTTCTGACTTGAGTCTACAATGTTGCTGTTTTGCTTTCTAGTAAAAATGGATTTTCCCCCTAAACAGCCCCCTAATTGAATGTGTTTAGTCATTTCCCACATGGCACTCCAGAAAGAAAATAAATAAATCAACAGGACAATAATCAATTCAATGGATTAAAAGGAGGTTGAAACACAGAAAACACAGCACACAAACACAAATCAATAGAAATGTTGTCTCAAGGTGCTTATAAATGTAATTATAATGTTCAGCCAGTTAATGCTATGTACAACTGAGGGACAAAGAGAGGCAGAAACGTCCTCTGTTTGGAGTTAGAACTAGAGTAAAGCTGTTAAATCAGCATGTGGATATTACTGACAGATCTGAGTGCAGTTGTTGATTTGAGAAATTTCTTGGTAGTCTCTTAAATAAATGGTAAATTTTAATGTTTAGTGTCTTGGCATTGGCCAGGGCATCACAAGGTGTTTGAGATGAATGAGATGAAACCATATCTCACTGCAAAATGAATATTTTCAATCAGTTGTGCAGGTAAAGGGAGTAGAGCAGATTAAGTTGTGTAATGTATGCAGAATCACAAATCTGTCTGAGACGTTTCTCTGACTTTACAAAACCTTAAACCTTTCATCTACTTTCAGGCAAAACTCCAGAGAGAAGGACAGAGCCAGAGTGTGTGATAGTGTATGTGTGTGTTGGCGTGTGTGTTTCCTGCTCTCCACTGAATCCTTCTCTTCATCTGTACATTTGAGGCTTTGGGAGAAATATTCTATGCTGTTCTCTTGCACACCAGTGAAGAGTTACACCTGAGCTCCTCTCCACCCTTTTTCTTTCTTTTTATCTCTCTCCTTCAAGCCCCAGTTAACCTCTGGTGTATTGGTCCTGGAGCGGATGGAGTAGAGGTGGAGAGAGTAGGGAGAGGATGTAGTGTAGTGTAGTGTAGTGTAGTGCAGAGCGGGTAAGTCAGGAGTGGAGTGGGTTAAGCAGGTAAGGTAAGGTAAAACAGTGGGTGGTGAGGGTTGGGACAGGTGTATTGGGGAGGAGCAGGTGGGTAGAGCAGAGTTGCAGTGGGTGTAATGGTGATATTGGCAGTTGTAATGGGAGTGTAGCAGGTTGGGCAGGTAGAGTTTGGGTGTTACAGTTGGAGTGGCAGTGGAACAGGTTAATCGGTTGGAGTTGGAGTGTACCAGGTGGAATGTGTGGGGAGGGGAGGGTAGGGCAGATGTGGAGGGTGGAGCAGTGGTAGAGTGTGGTGATGAGGCAAGGCGGGCATAGTCGGGGTGGTAGAAGGCGAGGTTGGTGTAGTGTGTGGACCTGGTGGAGTGGCTGTAGTGCCTTCCTTGTTTCTCCTGTCCTCTCGCTCCACCCGTCTCCCATTCCACCTGTCTCATTCAACTAACAGAACTGTAACGGCCTCTGGTCACCGTAATGGGATGGAAATTATTTCCAGAAAAATATCTCGCATTTGGTTTGGCAGTGCGAGGAGGCAAAACAGGTCAGAGCATCTGTATCCCGGCCAGTCAGAGCCTGTTTAGTGTGCGTGATCTGTGGTGCGACTTGTCCCTACTGAGCAACCCTTTAAGCAGCAGCAAGCAGTGCAGCTCAGCATGCAGGAGAGAGTTCCTTGCTGTCAAACTTGAACCATCTGATCAGAGCAAAAATAACAATCAGCTTCTGCAGCAGGAAAAATGAAAGCAATTACACACTCCATCCCTCCCTCAATACAGCTGCTCCTCCAATCACATGTTACCTTCCACTCCTCACTCATACACTTACAGCAGATTACATACAGACCAGTAGCATACAGCCAGGATTAGTATTCACACACACACATACACACACACATTCATCCATACGTACACACATGCACACTTATGCTCACACCTACACACAAACTTAATCACATGTATAAACAGAAAGATGCATGCACACAAACAAGCAAACACACACATGCACACACACACATACACACAGACTAATAATAAGGCTCTTCAACACCGTCTCCATGCCTCACTGTAGGGGTGTGTATTAAGGCCTGCACACCCCCGTCTCTCCCTTAGGACCCGTACAGCTTGACTGGAATGTGCGTGTCCTCTTCACCACATTTATAATGCCGTTGTGCGTGAGGGGGATCGTGTGAGGTCAGCAAGGATCTGACCAACCAGTCGAGCCGTAAGGGCCATAAGGGGAGAGTGACATCTGAGCAGGAGGAGAGCAGCTCTGTGTCTGATGGCTGGCTCTGCCCACCACTATCCCCCAATCCCCCAGCGCCTATAGCCTGGGCAGACAGGCAGAGTTGACAAAGCCTCACCCCCTCCCCTCACATACCTCCCCTCATCCCTCGTTCCGTGTGGATGTCCCTCGCTACGCAGCCCTGACCCCCGCCTGCCCGTGTACAAACCTTGCCCAGACTAATTAAACTTTGGGCAGATTAGAACTTTGCCTTGTCAGTCTTTATTCATGCTTAAACAAGTTATTACTTTTTGGGAAATTAAATTAGCCAGCTATTAATTAATCGACACGCTGCTGTTGAGAAAAAGATGGAAGACGGAGGAAAGACAGCAAGAGAGAGAGGAGAGAGAGAGAAAGAGAGAGAGAGAAATGAGATATGGAAAAGGGAAGAAAGATGACAAAGGCAGAATTGAAAATAGATTTTTTTTCCCTTGAAGAACAGGGAACGAGGGAGAGAGTGTGAGAGAGAGAGAGAGAGAGAGAGAGAGAGAGTTCGTAATATAGATATCAGAGCACTGCATCTCCTACTGTAAAATACTAATATGACACACACCTGTATTGTAATATTCCAATATTCTAACACCACTCTATTCATAATGAATTGTCAAATGCAGTGTGTGTGTGTGTGTGTGTGATGTCCCAGTGCTTCTCTCTGAGTGACGGAGCTGCTGCTCTTCCCGTCACAGTTTGAATGACAAGTTTAAAATGAGCCTCTATCTCTCGCTCCACGCCTGATTTCCACAAGGCCTGCCACTTAGCAGCCTGAAGCTAACCTGACACACACACACACACAAATAACAGCCACTCAAAAATACACAAACATTCCGTCTGCATCTAACGACCTGTGAAAACATCGATATGCACCAGATGAGACGCAGAATGTGAGTGTGATCATTCAGGACCTCCATCTTGAGGGTGGAGAGGAGGAAGAGGAGAAGAGAGCGGCGAAAGTTGCTCTTTCTTTCTATTTGGGGATGAGGGACTCATGGAGAGTCAGGATCAATGGTTGATGTGTTGATGACTTCATGTGAAAGCTTTATATAGCTCACTACAGAGTTACAATAATAAAACGTTTGCATAGAAATAGTTTTGATAGAACATCATCACCAATTTGACAACAAAAATCAGAAAGCATTAATTTAAATAAAAAGAAAAAAAGAAAATACCATAAAAGTATTTCCTTCATAAAAAGAAATAAGATCAGAAGCAGTCCAGCAGGGATTTCTTTACCATCTCCTCTCAGTGCTTGACCTGACGAGTGAGTCCATCAGCTGCTGCTTCCTGATTTACAGCTTGTCTGTGGTGTAAAATTTCATCATTGTATCATCTAAAGACGGAATGTAAAGATTGATGTCCAGATGAACACATTCAGTAGTGTGACATGGATATCTGTGTGTGTGTGTGAGAGATGGAGTGTGAACTTCTTCCTCTCTAATGCTCCATCAGTTTTTCTACTGCACTCTCCTGTTCACAGGTTGAATTTGTCCTGACCGTTGTCATATCAGAGCGTCATTTGGACTGAGTCCCAGCCACGTACATCTGTTCAACATGCCCTCATCGGACCTGCACAGATCAATACAGCCTTTGTGTGTGTGAGTAGGTGTGTGTCTTTGAAAGGTGAGGCTTTCACCTTTCGGTATCTAAGCCACGCCCAGTATGTAAGCCACACCCAGCATCTAAACCATGCCAGTATGTAAGCCATACCCATTGTGTAAGCCACGCCCTGTATGCAAGCCACGCCCTGTATGTAAGCCATACCCGGTATGTAAGCCACACCTGGTATGTAAGCCACAGCTTGTAAGTAAGACACACCCAGTATGTAAGCCACACCCGGTATGTAAGCCACAGCTTGTAAGTAAGACACACCCAGTATGTAAGCCACGCCCTGTATGTAAGCCACAGCCGGTATGTAAGCCACACCCGGTAAGTAAGACACACCTTGTGTGTAAGCCACACCCAGTATGTAAACCACGCTCTGTATGTAAGCCACACCCAGCATCTAAACCATGCTCAGTATGTAAGTCATGCCCATTATGTAAGCCACACCTTGTATGTAAACCACACCCACTATTTAAGACACACCCAGTATGTAAGCCACACCTGGTATGTAAGACACACCCAGTATGTAAACCACACCCAGTATGTAAGCCACACCCAGTATGCAAACCACACCCAGTATGTAAGCCATGCCCTGTATGTAAGCCACACCTTGTATGTAAGCCACACCCGGTAAGTAAGCCACACCCAGTAAGTAAGACACAGCTTGTATGTAAGCCACACCCAGTATGTAAGCCACGCTCTGTATGTAAGCCACACCCAGCATCTAAACCATGCTCAGTATGTAAGCCATGCCCATTGTGTAAGCCACACCTTGTATGTAAGCCACACCCGGTATGTAAGCCATGCCCTGTATGTAAGCCACACCTTGTATGTAAGCCACGCCTGGTATCTAAGTCACACCCGCTATCTAAGCCATGCCTGGTACCAATGTCACACCCGGTTTGTAAGACACAACCGGTACATAAGCTACACCAAGTGTGTAAGTCATGCCAATTGCTTGATGTGTGTCTGTGCTCATGCGTGGCTGTGTTCTGGCATGTGTAGATAAGCATGAAGAGAAAAATCTGCAGCCGGCAGCTAAAACCTCGCACGCTAAGCAGCATGACATACTCCCTCATCAATGGTCAAAGTTGCACTTCAGAGTGTATAAGCTGCAGTGTGTGTGAGCCTGCGTGTCCAGAGATTACGGTGTGCACGTATATGAGTGTGTTGTGTGTGTGTGTGGGCTGACCATTAGCTGTGAGGTGGACAGCAGACAGCAGGATGGAGCAAGGGCCGGAACACTGAGAAGAGCAAGCTGAGAGCAGTAATGAAATTAATCGCTTGAGATCGCCAATTTCCACCCTGTCAATATGCAGTCGGGCAGGTGTGTGTGCGTATGGGGGGGTGGGGGGTTTGGATGGGCACTGGGGGGTGGCAGGTGTGTGGCAGCGGGCGGAGGTTTTGGGTTTGCAGTATGATCTGAGCATGAGCTATTCTGAGCTCGGCTGGACGACGGCGATGGACAGCTGGAGGAACTGCAGTGTGCAGAAATGTTCAAATGGCTGACAGACGCAGGTATAAATACAGCTGCTCATTTCTGACAGGCAGGACTACACAGCACCACTGCTCACATGCCCCACACACACACACACACACCACACACATCTCCAGCATGGCATCACAGCTGAGTGATTTGGTCACTCCTCCATGTAACAGCAGCAGCAGCTGAGCTGAATTCAGATCTCATAGTGAAGTTAGACAACCAGCAGCAGCAACAGCAGCAGCACCCAAACCAGAGCACAGAGTCACTGCATCCGACACCATCATCATCATCATCATCACCACTGGTTATTTAGGAGGAGAGGAGAAAAACATCCATGAAGGAGAAACAGCATGAATGGATAAGAAGCTGTAGCTGTTGAGCACTAGGGGGCGCTGCTGTCAGCAACTACAGCTCTGCTCTCATGGAAAATGTGAACAGCACTGACCACAATGTCCGTTCAACAAACTTTCTCTTTCTCTTACACTCTCACTCACACTTTAACATTTACAGTACTTAGCAGACACTTATTCAGTGTGACTTCCATCATTTAATTTCAGGGACAGTCCCCCTGAGAGCAACTTGTAGAACTCAAACCCACAACCTCTTGGTCCAGAGGCGAGTGTCCTAGCAACTAGACTGCCGCCACCCCATATTTCCAGCACAATACAGTCATTTTTTTACAGTAATGTACTGTACAGTGATTTTACACTATGCTGAAGTTGGTCAGCTACAGACAGCCATATTGCAGAGTGGGTTCCCCGCGTTCGTGTGTGTGTGTGTGCGTGAGTGTGTGAGTGACAGGATAAAGGTCACTCATGGGGTCTCCATTGTGGACACTACAGGGGACAGTATGGCAGCTCACTGTGACCTCTGACCCACTGCCCACTCTCCAGATCTGACAGAGAGAGGAAGAAAGTGTGTGTGTACATGGGAGGGTAGGCATGTGTGTGTGTGTGCAAATTTGTGTTTATCCTGCAGTGAATCCGTTAATTCAAACCATACGCCCAGTGAACATCTTGTTTTGAAACACACCATATGCTTAGTTTTGGAACGCCATCGCCCTCTCTCCACACACACACGCACACACCATCGCGCACACACACACACACAGGCACGTGTCCTGGTCTTTTTATGTGGTAGTTCTCATGACAGTAAGACAGTGTTAGAATCAATAATTATTCAAAACGTAGAATTCTTCCAGAGTTCTAACCAAAACCCAGTAGAGAGAACAGCATGGCTCTAAGTCTCAACTCCACCTTCCACTCCACTACAGAACTGATTTCAAGATGCTCCTCATTTAGTGTACAAGTCTCTCAATGGTTCGGGCTCCAAACTCATCTGTGATTGATGTGTATGATGCAAGAGGTGCAGGAGTGGCTCAGGTAGAGGTGAGAAGAGCGGGAACTAAACATGGTGAAATGACATTTAACCACTCTGCTGCCCATTACTGCAACCAACTGACCACCAGTATCCCATCTTATTCAACTGCAGCCAGCTGTAAACCGCAAATATATTTAAGTTCTGCAACCTTATTAATGTCATTTTATTTAGCAATATTTGATTGATATTACATATAACCTCCTACTATATACTTTTCTTATTCTTCTGTTGACATTATTTTTTATTTTATCCTACTGTGGTATGGTTGACGAGCTCTATGTATGAAAATCTGCTTTATAAATAAACCTGCCTGGCTGGGCTCACCTTAAAGCTCAGCCCAGTTTAAGGTGAAACTTCTGCCTCTTTCTGTCCCCAAAACCACACACACTCTTCAACCAACAACACTGATGCCCACAAATAACCCCCATATATACACACACACACACACACGTACAGGAATGGCTGTGCACCTGGTTAAGAGCTTTATCAGTGTCTGTGTGTGTGTGCGTGTGTGCTGGAGGAGGTTGGTGTTATCTGTGCAGGTCAGGAGCTCACAGACTGTTATATATCCTAAACATCACCATCACATCGATCTCACCAACTGTCTTCCTGACCTACACACGCACACACACACACACATACAGACATGCACACACACGCAGGACCACTTTAACAGTCTGCTGATATCACAAAGACTGATGTGAAAAATGATGTACACACCTCACACCAAGACACCAACAACACGCCCAAACCTACACATTCCATATTAATTTGATTGTTAGTAATGCTGCACGAGCCTTTCTTCTTCTTCTTCTTCTGTCTCTCTCTCCTTCTCTGTCTCTCTCTCTCTCGCTCTCTCTCACACGCGCACACACACACACACACACACTATAAAATCATTTCATGCTCCAAATTCTAAATTTACCATCATTATCTGAAAGAGACCAACAGCACAAGCAATGTTCATTACCACTCTCTCCCTCTCTCTCTTCTGCTCTCTCTTTATATAACCCATCCCTCTCTCTCTATCGCTCTAGTTGGGGGTTTGATCACGCCTCTGATCTACTCTGTAATAACACAGTAAGTGTGTGAGTGTGTGTGTGTGTGTGTAATAAGGGGGATCTGCAGTCACTTCACATATTGGTGCACTGCTGAAGCAGCTGAGTGTGTGTGTGTGTGTGAGTGAGTTCTCCATATTGCACTTATATCATATATTTTACATATTACATCACATGCACACTGATGCTCGGCTGTGAACATCACCACACGCAACACAACAGACACAACAACCGAGGTGGTGTATAATCCTCACCTGGATGATAATTTCATAAGAAGGTGGAATAATGTAAGTGTGTGACACACACATAACACACACACATAACACACTCCATCACAGCACTTTCTAAGCTGTCTGTCTTTAGTCTGTTCCCCTTGTGCACGGAGCTGCAGATACTGCAGAATAAGAGCTTTTCAATTTTTAAGGTGAACTATAGGAAGTGTCGCTGTGAGTGTGTGTGTGTGTGTCTGTGATGCCTGTTTGATTCATTATTAAACACAGGCCTATTCTTCCCTCTCTGTCACTGATAAGCAGTGAGCTCGAGGCTCTAATTCTCCCTCTGCAGATTAGAAACACAGGAGAGAGTTGGAGAGGAAAATCTCTAAAGCACCCCCCCCCGCCCACAACCTTTTCTCTCTCTCTCCTCTCACTCTCTCTTTCTCACACACACATACACTCACACATTTGCCCACACAGACCAGTTTCTTCCTATAGATTGTAGTAATGCTGTGTGGTGTGTTCATTAAGGCTTTATAACACAAGGTGGTGAGTTCATGAGGAATAAAATCAGGCAGCAGTGGGGTGTGAGGAGACTCTAAGCTCATGAGACGATACGATAGAGGAGACTGGGTCGACGAGAACGAGATGAGATTTGAACTATTTTCTATATTCTATTTTAAAGAAATCTTTAATGATGAAGCATATGAGTGGAATATGGGTTCTCTATTTGACTGAAAGATGTAGAAAGTCAACTACAGAAAAAGGGTATTTAGTGTATAAACTAACTGCACGCTGTCTTGTATGATTTCTCATGCATCTCTTCACACCATTACTGTGCGTCAGCTTCTAACTTCTAATTGAAGTTCAAATATCAGCACACTGCAGATAAAGTCATACAGAGTTGAGTGTGAGCTGTGTGTCCTTTAGTGTGTTATAGCACAGAGCAGCAGGAGCGTGCAAAGAGAGAGAGCAAGTTGGACTGAAGGACAGGGCAGGGTGAGAGAGGGCTGGAACTGTGTGTGTGTGTGTGTGTGTTCTAGAATAATGAGGGCCCGTGGGTATAAGTGCCACTTGCGCACCAGCCCCAGTCAGGGCAGGACAGCCTAACTGGGGCAGAAAGACATCTACCCCCTGGCTCAGCACTAACCCCATCCAAAAATATAACACACACATACAGAACGTGTGTGTGTGTGTGTGCATGTGTGTGTTTCTCATTGTGATTGTAATCTTTCTTAATGTGTGTATGTAGCTTTAGTTCAAGTCCTTAAGCATCTATTTAACTTTGCAGTAGTGTTTTGGTGTGTATGTGTAGGTGCTGGATTGTGTGTGACTGTGTGATCTCCTGCCCACTTGGGGTAACATCCCTGTAACAGATCAGCAAACAAACAGCAGCTAATCTCTAGCATATATACACACACACACACACACAACAGAGCCTCATGCAACATATATGATTAACTACTGCTAATGCTAATAAGCTGCAATGAAACACAAGACAACACAGACACACACATTTACTGCTTGCCGTCATGGTTGTCTACACAACACAGCCAAAGTGAGTGTGAGGTGTGTATGTGTTGTGTGTGTGCAATGTGTGTGATGTTTGCTCTTTTTGATGTGCTGCTGTCTCCCAGCAGTGTGTGTGTGTGTGTGTGGGCATGTATTTTGTCGCATTGTGGGGACCTTTTGTCCCTTAAAATCACTTTTATCTGTTTTTTTGGGGTTTTGTAGGGACATTTGAGAGGTCCCCATGAGGAAAAATGACTTTATAGAAAATGTGCTTGTTTTATTTGAGGAATTAAAAAAGGTAAAAGATGTGCTTTTGGTTACTGAGGTTAAGGTTAGGGTTAGGACTAGGTGTAGGTGTAGAATGATGTACTTTAGTTATTATGGGAGTCTATAGAAAGACCTCACAAAGATAGTAATACAAGACTGTGTGTGTCTGTGTGTGTATGTGTGTGAAACCATAAGCATAATTGTGTGTGTGAGTTGATTGAGTGTGTGGTAACAGGTAAGGGCCGTGTTTTGTTGTTCACTGCCTCACACCATCTGTCCACACACACACACACAGACACACACACACACTCATACACACACACCCACACACACACTCACACACACACACACAGTCTGTTCAGTTAGTTTAGAGCCCTCAAGAAAAACACACACACATGCTTCTGCACACCAAATGTGCTCCTGTGTGAGTGTGTGTGTTCTTGGCACGAAGCAACAGCTGGTGTGTGAAACTGGATTTCTGAGGTGGAGTCAAACTTTGTTGTTTATTGAGAATACAGTGCTGCACACACTCCGGAGAGATGGGGAGAGAGAGAGAGGGAGAGAGGGAGGTGTTGGTGCCAGAGATTGGAAAATTGATTAGGAGTGGGACAGAAGAAGAGGCCTGTGGGACAACACTTTATTAGCACCCAACATTACATTTCAATGTCACACACACACACACACACACGTACATCTCCAGTGTGTGATCATGTTTATTGTGGTGGTAATTAGGCCTGGAGTTATAATTTAATTAAGAGTTCAGCTATGCTTTAAATCAGACATCTCTGTAAAGACATCAACTCTACACACACACACATTAAGGTTTAAAGTCTGATTACACATGAGGTGGTGCACATACGATATTTGTGTTTAGGTGTGTTTTTGTCGTGTGTGTGGGTGTCTTTCATCTTGTCATCAAACTCTTCAAGTCAGTTGTACAATTACAATGTGAAAATAGAGTTGAGGTTTCCTTGAAATGTACAAACACACCAACACGCTATTCCCCCTTTCAATCGCACACACACACATCACACTCATCCCCACAAACGCAGGTGAGAAAGTATGTGTGTATTTGTGTGTGTGTGTGTGTGTGCTCTCCTCTGCAGATGAGAGCAAACACACACACACACACACACACACGCATCTCACTCACCCCCACATACATACACACACACATACACCACACTCACCCCCCCATACACACCCCTGATGAGTTGTTTCTGGTGAGAAAGTGTGTGCGTGTGTGTGTACTCTCCTCTGCAAATGAGTGGAACATGTGTGATGATAAACTTCTGAGAGTAAAGATGATAGGGGACAACAATTTTACACTGCATTTGTATAGTGACAGGGTTTGTGTTATTCTGTTGTGTGTGTGTGTTTGTGTGTGTAGATGGATTTCACACAAAACACTGTAGAAACGCTAGCCATTAAATTTTATTGTACTAAAAATGGCTGAATACATTACAGTACAAAAGTACATTCAGTACATTGTGTTTTTCCTCCTAGAAGTTTCCAGCAGACTGCTACTGCGAGCAAGACACATGATGGAGGATTTAAACCTAAAAGCAGGCCAGTCCAGACCCAAACCGAGCCAAGCTGAGCCGGGCAGAAGGCAGAAACTTACATGTGACTGATTGTGTATTGACAAGAATCATATCTTGTAAACATACTACATGTGTATATAGGCTTATATAGATTATACTACATAATAAATAATATTTGATCGTAGGTACATATGTACATAAGTGCCCCGTCCTGCTGCTCATCAGCACTTTACGGCAAAGGCCAGTGCAGGTTTGTGTCTCAACTTCACTCTTTACCATAAAGTTGCTCTGTGTATAAGTGTATGTGTGTGTGTGTGAAGAGGTGAGACGGAGTGTGTGAGGTTGACAGCGCGGGCGGAGGTGGCAGGCAGCTGGGTGCGGTGATGTGAACACCGTCTCGCTCCACCCTAATGTTCTCATTTGAAAACAATTTTCACTCTTGCCGCCTTTCACTTAGAGAGCGCTTTAAAATGGAGGGAAGAGGGAAGGAGAGCAGCGGAGAGGTGTGATTTGATTCAGATACCAGGCAGCCTTCACTGTCTCTCAATATACCTCCCTGCTGCAGTGCAATAGTAACGAGAGCGAGACAGGGAGAGAAAAAATAAAATCTTCCCTCACTCTTACAAGATTTGATTAGAGGTCAGAGCACATTATTGAGAGACCATTAAGTCTTCTACAGGGAGAGAAGCTAATGCAGCTGAACGGGTGTGGGCACGGCAGGTAGAGGAGAGATAGGGAGAGATGGAAGGAGAGACAGAGAGAGTTGAAAGAGGAAGAGAAGGTGGGAGGCAAGCAAATGGAACAGTATAGAAAAAAATATATTTGAAAGGAAAGAACAGAGAGCAAAACGGGGAGAGGAGAAGAGGCTAGAGAAAAAATGAGAGAAATATAGTATCAGACGAGAAGTTAGAAGAGTACATCAGGAGAAAAACAGGTGAGAAAGCACAGGGAGGAATCAAGAAAAATAGGCGAGAAAAGGTAAAAAGAACAAAAGAGCACAGGGTAGGTGAAGAGAAGAGAAGAGAGAAGGAAGAAGAAGAAGAAGAAGAGGAGAAAGAAAAAAGAGAAGAGGAAAGAGAAGTAAAGGGAGGAGAGAAGAAAAGAGGAGAAGTAGAGAGTAGATAGGAGAATGAAGGTCAGAGGAGAGAAAGAGTAGAAAGAATGTTGGCACAAGAAGAAAAGCAGGAATAACAGGAGAAGGTTGGGATAGAAGATGTAAAAAGAGGAAAGTAAAAATATGATTATAAAACAGAAAAGAGCAGAAGGAGAGAAGCTTGCAGAAAAGATGTGAAAGAAACAGGAAGGAAAAGAGGAGAAAAGAAGAAAGGAGGAAAGAGCAGGCTGGAGACCTACCTGCCAAACCCTGGCAGTAAGTGTGGGGTGTAACACATCCCAACTGTGCCCGAGTGCCAGTGTGCCAGTGTAGCTCCATGTGCCTGTGCACCAACACAGACACAGAGGTGCAAAAACACTGCAGTCCTGTTCTGCTTCCACACAGTCTCTGATCCATTAGAAAAGCAGTCCAACAGATATGTGTCCATTTGGAAATGCTTCCAGTGTCCTTCACCAGGAGATCAACACTCCCAAAAAGCTATAAAACGCCAGAAAACATCAGTAAACACAGGAGAGTGTTGGTCAAAAACACAGTCATGTGGCAGCTGGAACCTTCCCCAGAACGTACATCCACGTCGTGTAAAAAAGGAAAAAGGTAGTAACGGTGTGTGTTTCAGACAAAGAGTTACACGGATAAGCACAGTCCTACACACGAGGCTCCATCACACCTTCGACTGACGCAGGGCAAAAAAAACATTTGTGCAACCATTTTTTTGTTTGTTTCTTTCATTTTTGGAAAAAAAAGAAGATTTTAAGGCAGTCTTTTTTGGCCGGCCCCCTTCCCTGGGTCACCTCTCCTTACAGCACCTACGGGAGGATAAAATGAGCTTACTGCTTCACATAGAGCAACCAAGACATGCACAAGAGCTTGAAATGGACAAAAGGCTCTCAACATTGCACTTGGTACATGTTTAAAGCGTTGTGTGTAAGCAGTGAGAGGTGAGAGCAGGAGTACGGGGGCGAGACCAAGAGCCTGCTGTGTGCCCTGTGAGTGTGTTTGAGAATCGCTGAGTTTAAAAAGGCTTTATGGCAACAATAAAAAACGCCTTGTCATTAAAAAAGGAAATGCACTTTTGGACACTAAAGTATTTGTAAATGCTAGCACTCAAGATTAATGTAACTCTCTGAACACATTCCTTCTACCATCGTCTCTAACTAATTTGACATACACCTACCCCAACGTCTACACCCCCAAAAAACCCTTCCCTCTACCCCAACCTACCTCCCCAGTGTATACTCACTCCCACTCCTACTCACTACCTCACTGACCAAACCCTACACCCTACCCCTTATCAGTTATTCTTTACCACCTTCCAACTATCCATACCAACTATTACTACCCAGATACATGGTATGAATTTCCTGAAGTCAAGTAGGAAGGAAAACCCTCTGGATTCCACCTGCTCTCCAGGACTGGTATTGCCCACTACTATACTTCTTCCCCTACTACTTTATACCATACCCCATTCCCTAACCCTAGACCATATTTACCCTGCCTCCTAACCCACTGAAAAATCCCTGGATCCTTAACGCTAATGAGTACTCCTACCACCTACCAACTACCCATACCAACTACACACTAATGCCTCCCACCAACCCAACTCTTTTATCTACACCTCACCAACTATCCTTTCCCCTACACCAGGGCTCGGCAATTCTGGTCAGGCCAATGTCCTGGTGGTTTTGCTTCATAATTGGTGAGTCACTTTTGTTGAATACTTACCCGAGACTAGGTGTGAATGTTCTGAAATCAAATATGAAGAGAAACCTGCTGAGCACCGCTGGTCCCACCTCCGCCTTACACTTTATTACTTTTACCTACTCACTGCTAACCCCATACCCTAACCACTTCCAACCTCTTACACACTTACCCAAGTCACCAAACCCTACACCCTGAACACTATAAACCACTCCTCACCACCTTCCAAATATCTACACTAACTACTTGTATGAGTGAATGCACACCCTCCACAATACTTTTTTTTTTTTTCTATTCATTACCCCATTCCTTACTGCAGTCTGTAGTCCTCATTTTTACTCCACTGACCAATCCCTAAACCCTAACCCATACTGACTACTGTCGACCACCTACAAACTATCCATATTAGCTAGCAGTAAACACTAATATCTCCTACCACCCAACTCATGTCCCTACTCCTCACCAACTATCCCTTTCCCCATACCTTAAGGTTTTTACCCTAAAACAAATCTGTGACTGTCTACACCATTCTACACCCTACTCATTACTGCATTGCTTCTTTTGCCTGCCCACTACCTAAGTTAAGTTCTACCCCAAACTGTCACTTACAGGGTTTTTATAGTTGGCTAACTTTTATTGCATCACCATGTGGTGCAATTATAGCAAGAACACAAACTAAATTCTCCTGTATCTACATTAAGTGAGAAATCCTGACCTAGACAAAACTGTCTCTCCCAGCACCGGCGAGCAGATGGTGCAGACTTTGGGAGTTTCTGGGTGTTGTGTTCAGAAGCATCAGTGTCAAAATAAAAAAGCACAATCTAAATCACTTCCAGAGTTTTTAATATCCAAACCATTACACCACACTCACTAACACTCAGCTGCCAGTCATCTGCTGGTGTGTGTGTCTATGTGTGTGATGCATGAGGCCGGCGTGCTCCGGGTTCGCCGAGCGACTGTGAGGTCTCTTCCCACGTTGGGACATGCAGCAGTCACTCAGCATGTGCAGACCGCCCACAGGGGCGGAGCAGCAGGAGACGCGCTACTGACATTTCATCTAATCAGGAGGAAGTGAGGCCTCATCCGAAAGCAGCGGCCTGCTGACTCAAACCACAGCTGCTGCAATCTGTCCAGAAACCAACGGGAGGCTAGCCGAGCCAGCACGCTAACCTCACACACACACACACACACCAGCCTTCTTATCTCAGCGGTGAAGACCACAAGCACAGGCTCCATCCAAATCTAGTCAGATTTTATTTGGAACACGGTGTGTTTTGCTCAATCTGTTGTCCAGAGAACTCAATACACAGCTGAGAGTGTATGGACTGGAGAAAGGTCACATTTACAAAAAGAACAGTAATAAAAATTAAGACAAAATAAATAAAACAATGAGCAGAGCTTGGACTACACACACACACACACACACACACAGGCAGGGCGATGAATCGGGTGGTTAGTGGAAGTGCCCAATCTGTTTTCTCAGATCTAATCACAGGGACACGAACTGTGCACCTCCTCCCATTCACCTCCACCACCCATACATCTGTCCCCGAGAGTGTGTGTGTGTGTGTGTGTATGTGTGTGTGTGTGTCAGGGAGCATCTGGACCTAATGAGGCTTCCAGCTTGTCACTGCACCCGTTTAGCACCTATCTAAGAGCACCTGCATGAGAGGTTAGTCCACTGAAGTGATTCTGCAGGGCCGCGACCCTACACACAGATACACACACACACACACATACACACACACACACACACACACGGACCATTATTCTCACCCACAGATTGAGGTAAGTTGACCCTACAGCTGGGTCACTCTGGCCTGACATTCTCCTCCCTCTACTGCTCTCACTTTTATGTCTGTGAGCTTTGGACAACACACACTGAGTAGACACACACTGACATACACCACCACAACACACACTGACACACACCATCCCACAAGAGCCAGCACATAGAAACACACACTGAGACACCCTGAGCTAACACATTATTATTATTATTGCTGATAGTGATGCCTGTGCTACCACTCTGGTTCTAGCTAAGGTTAGTAGCTGCTGCAGTGTGTGATAGTCAGTAACCCAAACACACCTGCACAACACCTTAAATATTAAAGAGATGAGCTCTGGGTTCAGCTGTAGTGCCTCAGACTGTGAGTGTGTGTGTGTGTGAGCGTGTGTGTGTGTGTGTGTGTGTGAGTGTGCTGTCTGAACTGCAAGGTGCTGTTCATTTCTGTTAGCACTCCAAATAGCAGTGCTAAGGCCAGTGTGAATTTACATAAACACCATTTACACTCCACTCAAGTGCCTGAATCCCACAGCAAACACAAGCAGCCAAGATAATGAAAAGAGAGAGAACGAGAGAAAGAGAGGGAGAGAGGGAGGGAGAGGTGCTTTATTTTCCATCCGCCCGACACACGCAGCACAGGAGATAAATTCCTGCCGCTATTCTATTTTATTAGCATCTGCGCTGTTTGGCGTGTGAGCAATATCACTGTCTAAATGAAGCGCAGGACGGCCGCTTCCACTCTCCTGTCTGTCACACACACACACACACACACACACACACACATACATTCACAGAGATAATCACTATTTCATAAACGGCGCACACTTCCCTCCTCACTTTTTCATTTTCTCTCCTTCTATCTGTCATTTAAGGGGAGAATGAGAGGTGTCAGCGCTGCGGCCGGCCGCCTCGTTAGCCGCCGTCTTTATTTATCCCCTCCTTCATTCATCTATCCATTTGCATCTATTCCTGCCAGCTGACAATCAGCGGCGAGCTGCCAGTCACATCGCAATAAACACCATCAGATCGCGATGGCGGAGAGATCAGTCCCAAAAACATTGTCTCCTCCCTCTCTCCTGTAGGCCCGGCGACGGATGCATGCTGGCGATGAGCTTGTTGTAGTGAAGAGGCTTCTATGCCAGCAGATTAGCATGTTTATGGTGCTGAACGAGACAGTGGTACCCTTGTTGGTACATGTTTTTAATTATATTTTAAAAAACATTTTAAAAAACAAAAAGTGTTCAGTTTCCAAAAACAAAAAGGAAAAAAAAGCACAAATAATGTAAAATCTGGAAACATGCGCTCATATTCCATTTTGGTTTTTCTTGGTGTGTATACTGGAACAGTTGGTAATGTAATGGTTAGGGAGTTTGCCCCATGATCGTGCAAATGTAGAGCTCACATTGAGCTCTACAGCACAGCACTGTGTGCTGTGCTGTATTCACAATGACAAATAATAGCTTCTTTGGCAGTAGGAGGGTTAATCTGCTTCATTTGAGATTAGTGTTATAGTCTTGTGTGTGTGACTCTCACTGCTGTGTCACTCCGCTCGATAAAAAAGCAAATGGAATATGAGTGCATACCTTCCAATTTTCCATTTTTTATTTAAGCACACTACTGCTCTTAAGATTGGAGTTTCATTCAGCTTGTTGATAGTAAGAGGGTTCATCTTTTTCATCTCTGATTTATTTCTTCTGCGTGTAATGCTTACTTCCAGGTCACGCTCACTTGGATTCAGTGAAATAAACGGAATAAAATAGGCACATTTTCAGTTTTCCAGTTTTTCCATTTGAGCATAAAATGTGAAATCAAAAAATGACTTGTTATTTGATTTTTCATTTTGGTTTGTAAAAAAATCTTTTAAAAAGAACATTGTTTGGGTTTTGCTTTTAATGTGAAAGAAGAATGACAGAAGGATTATCGGCCATGTTGGCTCTGCACTGTTGCAGCTGGGCGTGTGTGTTTTATGGCAGGCGGAGGCCATATGGGTGCAGTGGTGCTGCAGCTTGGAGCTGATGAGGTGTGATGAGTAAGAGCAGAGTGGTCCCATCCAATCGCAAACCCAACACAGTGAGGATTTCCTTAGCACATCAAACCTGAACATCACACTTAAGGTTTTTGAAGTGCACACAACATACACACACACACACACACGCATGCATTACAATTTAGTAAAGGTGCTCTATTCTATAAGAAAACACTGCTGATAGTGAGAATCTTTGTGACAACTGGATGAGTGGTTCTTGAGAACACATTTCTTCTGAAAAACAGGTGGTGAGTGATCAGATATCATACATTTACATTTTCACCATTTAGCAGACATTCTTATTCATGACGAGTTCCATTTCATAATTTCCCTGCAGCAACTTGGGGCTAAGGGTCTTGCTTAGGGACGCAGTGGTGGTATTGCTGGAGGAAGGATTCAAACTCACAACCTCTTGGTACAGAGGCGAGTATCCTAAGCACTAGACCACCACCACAGCATACATAATGTAAAGTAAGAGAACTGAAATCATACTGTAACAGACCATTGTCTATAACTTGATGTTGCATCGAGCTGAAACTTGTGGTTTACACCCCTACACCTCACCACAGACACACACACACACACACCTCAATATCAACACCATCTGCATGGATGTGTAGAGAACAGAAAGCAGAATGTCCTCTAAATTGTGGGAAAAAACTTGACTTACATATATCTATTGCTTTGCGAGGACAGAGTTCCTCATCCCGACCTCATGAAGACAAACTGCTTTTCTAGAAAAGTTTCAGGTTTGGTGTTAGACAGTAAAAGGTTTGTGTTTGGTCATTGAGGTGTATGTTAGTTTTAGGCTGTAGCTATAGTATGGTTTATATCTAGTCACTGTGGGAGTAACGAGCACACAAAGACAGCAATACAAGGGTATGTGAAGTTTAAGGACAGACTGCATGAGTTCCCAATGTTATTACCTCCACATGGTCACACTCCACAGAGGGACCACATGCTACCAGTGTGTGTGTGTGTGTGTGTATGTGTGTGTATGTGTATGTGTGTGTGTGTCCAGTGAGGCAGACAGTAGGAGAGACAGTGTGTAGTGTGTGTGTGTGTGTGTGTGTGTGTTTGTGTGTTGTGTGTGTGTGTGTGTGTGTGTGTGCATGAGTTTGCCTGCCAGCACCCAGGGGATGCAGCAGACTGAGATGCCCCCTGGGACAAGAGCTGGCACACCAGCTACCATGTCGACCTGCCAGTGAGTGCCAGGGCATCTTCACCTACTGCACACACACTACCGAACAGCGACACCTATTGACATGAACACACACACACACACACAATAACTCAATACATGCAAAATGTTTTCTGTGTTTAAAGCATCAATGCTGTTGTTAAAGTGATCAGAATATGATTTGGGTAAAAAACCTTCAGAGAAACTACTAACATATGAAGTGGTGTTTGTGATGTATTGAGAGTTTATAAATCCTCACGTCAGTAATGGTCAGCAGTTGCCATTTGTCAGTACTGTTCCATGATGGTCAGTAGTCTTTAATGTTGTCTGGTGGTGTCTCATGTCAGGGGTGTTCAGCAGTAGCCAACAGAGGTCAGTAGTGGTCAGTGGAGATCAGAAGTGTTGTGTGGTGCTGAGAGCTGTCAGTAGAGGTCAGTAGTGCTTAGTAGTCAGTAGTGGTCAGTAGTCATTCAAAAGTGGGTAGTCAGTAGTCGTCAGTAACACTCCTGCATTGCCTTGTATAACTGTGTCCAGTTTACACAATAACATCAAAGACGTCCAACTATAACAGACTCCTAGGTTGTGCCAACATACCTATTAATCTTCTTACCTAGAACTTACCTCCCTCCTCTTGCTCTCCTCTTCTCTTTTCCCCTCCTTCTCTTCTCCCCTCTCCTCTCTTAATCTCTCTCCTCTTTTTTTCTCCTCCTGATCTCCTCTTCTCCTCCCCTTCTCTCATCTCTTCTTTTCTCCTCCCTGCTCTCCTTTCCTTTCCTACACTCCTGATCACTTTCCTCTCTTATCCTCTCTCCTCTTTTCTACTTTCTCTCTCCTCTCCTCTGTTATGCTCTCTTCTCCTCCTGATCTCCTCTCCTCTCCTCCAAATCTCCTCTCCTGTCACTCTCCTCTCATATCTTCTCCTCCCTCCACCATACAGTCTGGGCCGAGCTCTACATCAAACCGTCCAGACAGAACCCGAGATGATGAGAAGATTCATCACTAAAATAAATGCACCCAGCTGCTGCACTCCTCCCTCACTCCTCCCTCACATTTACTCTTCACTCCACTTTAGCATTTCACATGCTGCTTATCATAACCAGCTCTAATGAGCTCATGTGTTCATCCGCAGCAGAAGAGGCTGAACTCCAGTCCAATTTATGTGTGAAAGTACGGCAGAATTTTTCTGTAGAAAGTCATATATGGTTTCCTGTGGATCCATAAGTATCAATTACATCTCATATGTTTGTTCTTCATTTAATGTTTGATATGTTAAAACATGTTATTTGTTGAATTCAACTAACCTGGAGAGAGCGAGAGCAAGATCTTGCCTGCTGTAAGTAAATACTGATAATGCAGTAATTATAATCTGCCTTCTTGTCTGCTTTATTTGAATTAAAATGTTGTTACATCTCACACTGACTCACCTGCACAAGATCGCTCAGATCGCCAGATTTAGTGCTAAAGTAGAAGGTGTGTGATAAGTGTAGACACACATAATTTTGTCTGTAATACGACCTGATTATTACAGTATTGTTTGACTGAGAATCTCTCTCTCTCTCCCCTTCCCTCTCTCTCTCTCTCTCTCCTCCCTCCGGATGAGTGGATAAGCTCCACTGACAGCAACTGACCCGTGATGTGTATTTCCTCCCCCTAAGGAGCGTAAGACACACACACACCAACACACACACGCACACACACAGCCCCAAGCGCTACAGGACCTCAACATTCATGGCTGCTTTAAACAGCAGGAGCACAACTCCAACACGGACATGAAACCCAAACGAGAGAGAGAGGGAGAGAGATTATTCTGAGAGATGTTTTTGTGTGTGTTCAGTGCCTCTGTGGTGTTGGGCTTTGCAGTATTTTTGCTGTGTTCTGGGTGAGTCGCCGTTCTTGACCTCTGTCGAGCACATCTCTGGGTCTGAGCCATTTTCTAATCTATTCTGCTGAGCCGCACTAATGAACGACGGCAGAAAAGACGAGTGTCACCGTCCCGCAACGTGACGCGAATGTGGAGGAAAATCTCAAGTGCATCTTGATAAAAGCAGCAGCAGCAGTGGGACTGAGCAGCTTAAGGAGAGAGTGAGATATGAGAGAGTCCAGAAACACAGCGGAGAGAGAAAAAGCAATCAGAGAATGAGATCTGCTGCTCACACACTTCTCTCTCTCTCGTCTTCTATCTCTCTTCAGCACACACACACACGCTTGCTGAACTCTGGGGGTCAGACGGCCATGGACACGGCTGAAAACCTGCCCAGTAAGCCTGTGTGTTGGGGAGTGCTAACTACAACTAGACATACTACTAACTTTACATTCTCAGTGGCTTATCAGCAGTGAAGCAACACTGTATACTGTACAAAAGAGACAACAATTATTTTTCTCTCTGTATAAAGCCAGATATTTTCATCTCTGATTGGTGTTGAATTGACAGAAGTGGCATCTGAATGGCTTCCGTGTCCACATGGCACACCTCCCTGCATAACAGTGCGCTCTTGGCAGCTGCCAGATGGAGTCAGCGGTTGGAGTTCACTTTGGCCAAGATTGAAACAAGAATCCGTGTCTATATTTATCAAACCTCCAAAACCTCACTGAAACCTAATTTTGATATGATGATGTATTCCATAAAAATAAGTTTTACTTTCACATTTCATTTTTATTACTTATCTTTAAGAGTATCGTACCACACATATATCACTATTACTTGATGAAACAGTTTGGATGTAGTCAACTACTTTTTCTCTGCAGCTTGTAGTGGAGCTTACATACTATTAATCCCAATAGCTTGGAGCTTGAAAAGATATCTTTTAGAAGTAGCTTCAACTACACTGGTGATCACCACTATGTTCCAGCACGACATTGAATGACCGCCATAAAGGCTGAATCAGAAGAAATACTGTACACACACACACACACACACACTCATGCACACAGGTAAACACAGCAAGCCCTCGGTCACCAAGATAAACCAACTTTAACAAATGTCATGTATGATTTTTTGTTCCCTTCTCGGCAGCGTCCCTCGTTGACTTTGTTCCTTCATGTTTACCCACTGCTGTGTGTTAGTGTGTGTCTAAGTGTTTGTGTGTGGGTGTGTGTTGGGTTGAATTTCTTCACCTGTGTGATGATTTATTCAGGAGCAACGGAGGGTCGGAACCTCTCAATCTGGTGCCTTCTTAACGCTAATCTGCGGCTGGCTAATCGATGGCGGTGCTGCTGGCTTTGTGAGCGGCTGAGCTCTGCGTTTGATGAGATTAGCTTTGTCCGGCAGCAGGAGGCCGCTACGCACGAGTCGGCAAACAAAAGATGAGTCGGCTAAGTCCTCTGATCCGCACATCTCTAAGTGGATTTGATGTGCGTCCGCCACTACCGCAATGCCTCCCTACTCCGCCCGTATGGTGCGCTTTAGCAGAGAGTGGTTCAGATGGACGCTGCAGTGCTACGGGGGGGTTGAGGGTTCCGCTCATGCAGGGCCCATGTCCACCTGCTTCGGTCCCTCCCTCTGCACCTGTCCCCAGGTGCGCACTGACCGTGACAGACCTGGCACGGAGGACGAGATACAAAGCCTGCTGGTACTTCAGGCTGTAAGGTGGAGCTGGTGTGCGTCATGGTGTGTAACATTGTGTGCAGGTAAAACAGACGCTGTCACTAAAAACCTTCCCACCTGAGCAGCTCCGAGAACCTCACCAGCAGTTAATTATCCAGTTTTTATATAAATTCGAAGAAAGTTAAGAGTAATACAACTTAGTTCAATTAAGGAAGCATTGGCGAAGGTCAGAATCTTGGTGAAAAACGTGTGTTTTGACAAATTTCTCACTAAGAACGATTTGAGAGGAATCGAGACTCACAAGAAGGTTCATCCCCAACACATGCATGTGATAGTATAGTGAGTAGGATGCTCACCTCTGCACCAAGAGGTTGTGGGTTCAAATCCCACCTCCGACACTACCACCACTCACTCCCTTAGCAAGACCCTTATCCCCATGGTGCTGCGGGAAGACTTTCCTGTAGCGAGGAGATAGAAGCTACTCTGGATAAGAGCCGTAGCTAAATGCTGTAAAATATATACACCAATCAGCCATAAGATTATGACCACTAACAGGTGAGGTGAACAGTGTTGATTACCTGGTTACCATTGGCACCTAGCGGTGAGCAGGATACAGCAGGTGAGCATTTTGTCCTTGAAGTTGATGTGGTGGAGGTATAAAACGTGTGTGAGCGATTTGAGCTATGCTGATGAGGACCTGACTGTGACTGGATGACTGGGTCACAACATCTCAGCTACTTGTGTGTTAAGAGCTTTGATCCAGTAACACTCAACACTCGGCTAAATAACTTCGTAATTCACCCAAATCTGCATATGAGAGCATGTACAAGAGCAGTAGGCTCTCACCACACACACAGACACACACACAAACACCAAGCAGGAGCTTAGTAGACATCACACTGGGGCAGACTGTGTGTTGGTGTTTGGTTGTGTTTTGTGTATAGGTGTGTGTGTGTGTGTGTGTGTGTTTGTGTGTGTTACTGGAGGGTTTAGATAAGTTTCAGCTATGGCTGTGTGTTGCAGTTAGTGTGTGTGTGCATGTGTGTGTGTTAGCTAATTTGTGTTGAAGTTTGTGTATGTTTGTGTTTGTTAGTAACTGAGTTTGTTGGTGTGTGTGTGTGTTGCTGGATGGTTAAAGAGAAGCTGCAGCTTTGGGGCATGCTGGGTGTTGGTGTTTATGTGTGTGTGTGTGTGTGTGTGTTACTAGAGGGTGTGTAGAGCATGCAGATTTAGGGCTGATTGTGTGCTGGTGTGTGTGTATGTGCGTGTACACACCCTGTAGTAAGAGTATGAAGCTTGGGGGCAGGTTGTGTGTTTGGAGACTGTAAGAGCATTCAGCAGGATCACTTACACACACATCAGCTGCTCTGAACTGCTCAGGGGCTGTGTGTGTGTGTGTGTGTGTGTGGGTGTGTGTGTGTGTGTGAGTGTGTGTTTGGGAGGTCCTCACTGGGGCACTTCAAAATGTATTAACATTTATCTCACAAGCACACCGAGGCACAGCCTACAGATAAACAGACAGACACACAAACACACACATCTATCTGTCTGTCTCACTCTCCAACTTTCTCTCCATCTTACAAATTCAACACATTTGGCCCTGCACACACACACACACAGAGTAAAAAACAAATAACCCTAAATGAATATAATTAGTATGCTCATAGACACATTTGTGCCCACACACACAGGTGGAGTGCGGTGGAGTTTGAGGTAAGGAATAAAACTAGTGCTCATCTTTAGAAAAGAGGCAGAAATCAATAAAAGCAGAATGTGTTACTGCTAAATCACTCTCTCTCTCACACACACACAGCATCTTGAAGAGAGACTTCTAGCCTTTGCCTTTAAACAACACACACACACACACACATACACTGCCTCAAGCAAACATACACTGGGGAGGGCCGGACCAACACACACACACACACAGCATACAGCAGTGCTGACAGTGTGACAGTGGAGAGGTCAGGAGGTCGAGGAGGGAGGGGGGATGCGGGTCAGGGGAAATGAAGGGAGACGAGTGGAGGATAAGGAGAGCAGGAGAGTGACCCGAACTGAGAGACGAGACCTGAAACAGTGTGGAGAGAGTGATACAGGAGAGAGATAAGAGCTACTCACACTGCACACTACTCACAACTGCACACACACAGCATATGGTGAATGTGTTGTGTGACACAGTGTGTGTTGTGGACCAGATTATCCTCAAAAATATATAAAACCTGAAATTAAGCAGATGCTTGTGGCTTTGTAAGGATATGTGTGTGTGAGAGAGAGGTTGGTCCTCATGATGTACAACTGCTGTACTAGAAAATTTAGATGTGAAA
Organism: Distichodus sexfasciatus; assembly: GCA_032718565.1. Classification (NCBI taxonomy): domain Eukaryota; kingdom Metazoa; phylum Chordata; class Actinopteri; order Characiformes; family Distichodontidae; genus Distichodus; species Distichodus sexfasciatus. The sequence continues at coordinate 899,557 of JAVGVS010000093.1, read as the reverse complement.
GGTTTGATATGAGAATATAAAAGATTGGTTAATGAGGTTAGGTTTAGGTGTAGCTATGGTGTTATTAATTTTATGACAACTACAATGTCATATAATAATATAATTAGTTAGTTATTATATAGTTGGGTACCTTTCACATTTGAACTGATATCGGTACCGGTACCTGGTGTTTGGCACCGATACTCAACAGTACTCAATTTCAATACTTTGCTCTGAATCTGTAATATCTGGTTTGTATCAACATAAAAAATATGTTAATAATAAATAAGGCCCAAACTAATTTCAAACGTTTCTTATGTTACAACTACTGTTTTTGGTTCTGCATTATGTATGGTAAATGTTGCATGGTGTGCTGTCTGCATCAATTTTAGTAAAATGCAGTCACACTGTCAAACGCTTTCGGCTTGTTGCCATGTTTTCAGATTTCTGTGCGCTGTTTCTCCACGCATGCAGTTTCTTCCTCTGGTAACCGTTGTCATGGTAAACAAAACTAACACTATAGCTTGAATAGCAAATGGGAATTTAACTGCAGTAAATATCTATTTCTATCCTATTGCTGCTGGAAATGTAAACTGCATTGAAACACTGAGATAACTGTTGATTAATTTAAACCTTTCACCCAGTTCTATGTGTCCCACTCAGCTTGTGTATACCACTGCTGATGAGCGCGTGAATGTACCAAAATTTGGCACCATTTTATTTGACATGGACCGATACCTGGTAGTTCTGACATCATTCGGTCGGTACCACCTTGTTACCCAACCCTAGTCATTAGGACCTCACTAATGTGTATGGGTGTGTTGTGCAGTTTAAGAATGTGATGCTTTTATGGACAGATAGTTTCAGACATAGTCACTCTACTGGAGACAAACTTCAGGATTATCTCCATGTGCTGTAGCACAAACAGACACACACACACAGACACACACACACAGACACAGACCGCACTCATCTCTGTCTTTCTGGCCTGCTGAGATCTTCTATACTCACATCCTAATCCTATCAGCCTGCGGCTTAATTTCTGCACCCACCTGCTGCCCTCTCCACACCCCCTCCTCCTGCCAGCTCGGCATGCTCCGCCTACCTGCACACTCCACCCACCCACATGCTCTGCCCACCTACAGACTCCGCCCACATACTGACTTCACCCACACCACCGGTCTCAATTTAGCCTTCCGCTGCTGCCACCAGCACCGGCTCGAGTAGCACAGATCACTGCTGCCGTTTCACACAGTAAAACTCATGCTTCGCTCAGTAAAAATCACCTTTCATTAAATAAACGCCACATTTCATTAGGAACAGTCACATTTTACAATGCAAAAGTGCTGCTTCATGAAGAAAAAGTAAGAGTGGAGCCTCTGTAAACCTCTTTACTAACTCTGCATCATGGTTTTATAGCCAGCGTGTTGTCTTGTCTTGTTTATGGAATTTTATCCTATAAAAGTCAGATAAAAGCTGCAGATCTGCACCAGTACTTCCTAAATCACATGTTCCAGCAACTTCCACTCAGCTCACTAATTCTGAGTGTATGTATGTGTGTGAAAGTCATGTGTTAAGACACTGTAGATGCATAATAATACTCATTCTAATCATGCTTTAGTAAAGACATGGAGATAGTAATATAAGTTACATCACGTGTCATGTTTAGTGGGATTATGAGTTTTCTTCTGACCTAGACCTATTTTTGCGGGACAGATATCTGATTCTGATTCGTTTCTGCAGCACTCAGACACTCAGCAGTGCATATACTGTAAACCTCTCATTCTCATAACAGGTCTACTGTTTGGAGAAGAACACTGATGTCATTTGATTGTTTCTGGGATTGCTTTCATATATGAAGAAGTAATAAAAGAGCAGAAATTAGTATATTTTGATCAGAGTTATAAGTTTAGGAGCAGACACAGGCTTATTTATCAGGGGTGTTTAATTGTGGTCCTGGAGGTAGAAGCTCACCAGAACTCACTCACCAGGAATGATGGAAATCCTCCAGAACACGGCCCTCCAGCACCATAACTGATTCCTTTTTTGTCATTAACATATTTATAAACTACAACACAATGTGAAATGCACCCGGATTTGTTCCTAACACTGCCAAAATTTGAATAAAACTCAACAAATGTTACATTTAACAAGCATTAGATATTAAATCTGAAAAGTAGGTAGAAAAATCTCTTCTTGAAAAGAATATTAAAGTCAATATTGTAAACAGTAGCAGTGTGTATGAGCTTCTAAAATGTCAGTTGAGCCAGGAGCATGCCCACTCAAATTAGAGCCCCTCCCACTTTTCCATCAGTGCTAATCAAGGTCTGGGTGAAGACTGTAGGCGGGGCCAGTGGGCGGAGCCTTCTACAGTAAAGTCCTTAATTTGAGCCACTTGAGAAATCAGGACCGAATCAGTGGAACTAGGAGCCTCTTAGCAGCCTTATTGTTAAACTCTTCACAGTATGCCCATCTCTCTCTCTCTCTCCCTCTCTCTTTCTCGCTAAGCTAAATCTGGTCTAGGGCAGAAAAAAGGATCATGTTTTTAACTGGGGGAAGATCGTTATGTTAATACGGACTGAACAAGTGGATTAGACGGGGTCAAGATGGCTTAGCTATGCTTCTTTGTTCAATTCTCCAATCCGCTCTGCTCCGTACAAACCTCCCTAAATCCAAAGCAACACCAGTGACCGGCGTTGGACGCAGGCCTCGGGCCCTCTGACCGCCATGCCGAGTCGGACAAACGGGCCATATGTCTCACACCGAGATTAGCTGACCTGTCCAGATCGGCCAGACTCTGAGCTAATGTGATTTTTCAGCATAAACGTCACTTTTGCAGCACTCAGACACTCAGCAGTGCATATTAACCTCATATTCTCATAAATCTCAGGAAAACATAATATTTCATACCTTCACCTTGGGCTGTAACCAGTTCATCTGGATGAAGCCTGGCTGTTTCTCGTGGTTTCATTCATCGATCTGTCTCTCTCTTACCACTGCTCCACTTTCCACTCCCCATTGTGTTGTAAATTTAAGTGATTTAATGTGATGATCTGTCATTGTGAACAAAGCACAGTGCACCACAACCACATGAGAGCTCTGCATTTGATCCATCTGTGAAGGAGCAGTGGGCATCTTTTTGGCAGCATCTGGGGAGCAGTGCTTGGGGATGGTACCTTGCTCATGTGTACCTCAGTGGTACCTTAACAGGTCTAGGACTTGAACTGGCAACCCTCCACAAACAGGCCCAATTGTTTATCCTCTTTATGATCTTTCTCTATCTGTGCTCAGGATGTGTAAGAACATGCTACATCAAAGAGAGTTGCACTGCCGTGACAACAGCTGGGGCACTGCAGCTAATTGGTCATTTAATAGAGAGGCCACGGCCGTCCTGCCCAATCGGGTCGTAAAGACACACCTCAGGGTGATGAGGAGTGAATAATTAATCAGTTCACATCAGGATGAATGAGTAATTATCTAGAAAGAAAGCAGCGATGAGGAAATGGCTTTGCTGCTCTCACCACAATCACACACACACACCTACACTGTTTTACATCACACTGTGTGTGTGTGTGTGTGTGTGTTATACCTCACCCAATACTTGCTGCTCTGAATACTCTGTATATTCTAATCTGTCTAGCCCATAATGAACAAGGTGTCAGCGCATTAAGAAGCGGAATGTCAGAGAAACAGCTTGAGCAGAAAAAAGGAAAAGAAATTAACAAAGAAAGAGGAGAGAATCTATTAGATGGAGGAGAGAGAGAATGAGAGCGAGAGAGAGAGCGAGAGCGAGAGAGAGAGGTGAAGCAGACGGAGAGCAGCGTTCAATTACCTCCTCAATCAGCCCCAATTTAACAAGAAGCACTAAGGAGGAAAAACAAGAGCTTACCACAACTAGAACAAGACCTCACATACACACACACACACTCTCTCTCACACACACACACACACCGAGTTATAGGCAGACGCTCATACAACGGAGGTGTGTATTGATCTGAGATCTATAGAGGAGAAGTGAGATGACTTTGTCCCAAACCTTCATCACTGTGTTTGCCTGCAGCCCGAATGATATACACTCCACTAAACACACACGCACACAAACACACACAGCAAACACACACTTTGTGCGGATCTATACATGTGTATGTATTTCTGACTGACTCTGTTTGCATTCTGTGTATATTCAATGAATGTTTATTTGTGTGTGTGTCTTTTGGAAGGACTATGCACTCTGTACAGCACCCCCTCCCCACCCCCCAAGCAAGGGCCGGTTTCCATGGCAACACAGAGTTAGAGCCCCAACAGGATAGAAGAAACAGAAAGCTAATTCTTGAGGGTATGTGTGTGTGTGTTTATGTGTGTGTGTGTGTGTGTGTTTGTGTTTGCTGTGTGTTTTAGGCCAGTCCTCAGAGATCCAGACACTCTCAGGGCTGATGGACAACATCGGCAGTATCCGTCTGTGTGTGTGTGTATGTGTGTGTGTGTGTGTTTGTGATTCCTGAGGGAATGTTAGGGATGAGACTCTACACACACCTGGCAACCGCAGCAGTGCGTACGTCCCCATGCTGGAGTCAGGGCTGGCAACACAACACTGACCAAACACCCCAGAGTCACGTCCAAAACCCCCGACCGCTCCCCTGATACCGGGCACCGCGCCCACACACACACACACACACATCCACACACACACCTCAGTTCACTTGTTATTTCCAAATTTCAATTCAATCCATCAAACAAAGCTTGTGCCAGACTAACACAGAGTTTAAACTCTTTAATGTTAAAAGCTGAATAAAGCTCATCTCCACACACACACACACACAGCGCTCATTCTGCAGACACAAAGTTGTCAGAGCACACACAAATGAAACCTCCATCCTTCTCTCTCGCAGTGGAGCAGCTTTGATTCGTCAAATACTCTGCAATTCCAATAAATTATTCATGTCTCATATTTGCCTAATCAAACAAATTAGATAAGAGCAGGAGAGAACCTCTATTTTCCAGTTCAAACACTTGGGGGGGAGAAAAACCTCACACGCTGCAGTTCATCCGCTAAAACCCCGATCCCTTACATCTTCCGGCCCTGCAACACACTCCACCGCTTCACCTCACCAACACACACACACACACACACACAGGGTGGTGGGGGAGAGAGTGTGTGTTAGGGCCTCGGGCTGTTGATGCTCTCCCTCTCTGCCTCTCCCTCCCGCTCCTCATGTGTGTTGTATGAAAGCGCCTCCAGAAGGCCGTAATTCAGACATAATTCCACAGTGAACATTGGAGCTCATAAAGCACCTGGTGCACTTTTCTCTGTTTCAGAGGATATGAAATACCCCCTCCAACACACACCACCACACACACACACCTCAGTGTGCCTCACCTCACACACACAGAAGTGCTTAGAGGGCAGGTTAGTGATACATTAGTCTTATCAAACCCACAGATGGCACAAAATATTATTGCGGAGTAATCTCAACAAAAATAGAAGCAATAACACAACACACACACACACACACACACACAATATGGAAAGGATTCCAGGGCAAGAAAGATAATACCTTCTATCCTACAGCCAGCTCTACTCTACACTAGGAGGCGTGTGAGTGTTTTTGCCAGTTTGAGGCCAGTGCATTGTCCACTCTCCTGTCCTGCACTCACACTGTTAAACTAGCAGATGACCTTGTACAGACACATAGTCTTTTAGCACACATGGGTTAGTGTCCTGTGTTTTGATAATTAAAGTAAAAGTGAAGTAAAAACAGGTAAAAGCTGTGGGAGGCCTGAACTCAGAACTGAGATATTTAATTTAAGCAGCATTTCAGATCCAGTCAGTTTTGCTAAAACTCATATAAACATATAATAAAGTATTAATAACAAGAGGAGACCTCCAGCACTACCAACACTGGGTCATGACCCTTAACCCCAAGTTGCTGAAGGGAGACTGTTGTTGAAATTGCGAAATGAAAGTCGCTCTGGGGTGCGTTTCCCAGAAGCATAGATAGTATTGCTAAAGCAGTTTGGGCTACTCACAAAGAAATGCAAGGGTCAACATCTCCTTATTATTGTGGAAATAATAAGGAGATGGTACACCATTAGCATAAAGAAAGAAAAGGAAAAGTAGGAAGAAGAAGAAGAAGAAGAAGAAGAACTAAAAGAAGATGAAGTAGAAGAGGAAATACTGAAGATAACAAGGTGGGAATTACCCAGTAATCGCAACTAACATGCAGGTATGTGAGATATTCTTGCTGAACTCTCCAGTTATGTCCTCCATTCTGAGAGCCCTGACTGCTGCTGGACAGAGTGAAGGGCAATCGGGAGTCCAGCAGCAGCAGCATTAACAGCATCAGCAGCGGCTGAGTGGTGAGCAGTAACATGGACCGGCACATAAATCTCACTGAGCATCCGGAAGCGCTCAGATTCCCTTCTCATGTTACTCCATTCGCATCTACTCTCACACACACACTCACATGCTCACACACACACTTAAACACACAAACTTATGGCTATTTCAGCACGCCACTGAAAGCTGATCGCTCAGTTTCTCCCTCAACGCTATTAGACTGGAAGAGTGATACAGCTCACTAAGTGGCTCCAGAACACTCATACAGGAAGTACAATTACTTAGACAGGAAGGCAGCAGGGCCACGAGGAAGGAAATGGGATGGAGGGAGAGGGAAGGAAAAAGAGAGAGAGAGAGAGAGAGAGAGAGAGAGAGAGAGAGAGAGATTTCATACCCTGATGAGCCAATTCTAGAAATAGGCCAGCAGGTATTGACTTTTGTATGTGTGTGAGTGTGCCGTGTACTCATTTACCTGCTGACATAACAGGAGGTACACAATTACAGAATGACACTACACTCCATGTACTACATCTGTCAAGCTTATAGACCCCAATCACACACACGCCAGAGTACCTTTTATAGTCACATACGCCCCTCCATTTTCTCTCAGCATCATCGTCATCATCATTTCTCGCTCCCTCGTTTAGGGCCACATGAGTGTGTGTAGCTGCAGTGTAAGCTCTCCTCTCTGAGGTGCTGTAAGGTATTATGGGAAATGCAGCTCGTCCATCAGCACAGAGAAGAGAGAGGGAGGGACTAGCTGCTCTTTTCCACTACAGAATGAACTTCATGGTGTATGTGTGTTTGGGTGTGTTTTTGTGGACACTCAGAGTGTGTGTGTCTGGGCATCCTGGTGGGATGTGTGTGTGTGTGATTATGGCTGCTGGTGGTGAGCCACTGAATGGCTGCTCCCACATCAGCACCAGCTTCTACATGGGAACATAGTTTTGGAGATGTGAGTAATGTGAGAACAACGCAGAGCACACAGCTCAAGGACGCAGCGCAGCCACCGCTGGTGTTGGCGCAGGATAGCTGCTAGCCGCTATGCCAACATGGGAGTGAGGAATCTGGTTAGAGAATACAGTTTATTCTTTTGTGGCTTTGTGGGAGAGACGTCTTAATGATAAAAAACAACAGGGAACATTATGAAAAATAATATTATCCAATGTCACTTAGCCACAAATTAACCTACAGTGACTCTACACTAAAAACTAAAAACATATTCTAACCCCATCTACATACTAAAACCCCACAACAACCCCGCCCACTCAGTAAAAAGCACATACTGACTCTATCTACTCATTAGCATAATGCAATGTTACTGGCCCCACCCACTCACCAGCACCCAACAATAACTGCAACCACTCAATAAAATGCATATACTGACCTCACCCACTCAGTACAAACCCATTTTCTCACATTAACCCCTTAAACCCCTCAAAAACCCCACCCACTCACTAAAAAGTATACAGGACCACACCTGCTCACTCACATAAAAAAATTTACCTGACCCACACCATATACAGAGTACTTTTACTGGTAACACCCAATCAGTAAAGCACATATACTGACCAACCAATGACTGGCATATATTAACCTCGCCTACCCACTAAAACACACAATAAGCTCACCCACTCAGTAAAAAAGCATACACTGACCCCAACCACCCTCTGACATAATGCTGTAGTCCTGCCCACTCAAAACAAAACATTTTACTGACCCCGCCCACTGGACGCAAATCATTTTAGTGACCACACCCACTCACTAAAACCCCACATTCAGTAAACTCACACCCACACTCAATAAAAAGCATATAGTGACTCTACCCATTCTGTCACATAATGATTAGCCCCACCTCAAAATATTAGCCACACCCACCCACTGATACAAGCAATACCCACATAACCATTCTGTCAAAAAGGGTGGGCCCATACTGACCCCTACCATCGCTGACATATCACATTCACCCCACCCATTCTATACAATCCATGTTACTGGCCACACCCACTCCCTAAAGCCATAAATTAAGTTAATTACCCTGTTAAGAATCCTGCATTGCCCCGCCCACAAACATGCATTACACCCAGCTCCTCCTCACTAAAACCACACTCTTCCCATCACATCTGCCTCATCTCTCTCTCTCTAATATTGCTCTGTCCATCGTGTTCTCATCCATCCATCACTCCTGCTCTACACACTCCTCCATTTGCATTAGTGCAGGTGGAGCAGCATTAGCGGGTGTCCGGGTGGAGAGCCGGCCCCCGGGACGCGCCGCCGCACAGTAATGGAATTACACACCATTATCAGATGGAGATGATGCCATTTACCAGGAGAGGAGTGAGGATGGAGGGAGCGAGGGAGGGAGAAAGAGAGAGAGCTAGAGATGGATTTGGTCCATTTTGCTGTGTCTAGGCTAATAGGCTAATCTTTGTCTAACAGCAGTCACTGTGCTGGACCCTCTATTGTCTGTCTGAGCCAAAAGCTGCTGCTCCTGTAGTTCACACACACACTCACACTCTAACACACACTCACACACTGCTGCAGCTGCACACTCTGCAACATTAAAAAGTGATTTGATCAATAAGTCATGTTTATATACTTCTTTCATTTACTTCAACTTCAACAAGTAATTATATAGTAATATATAATTCATGTAATTTCAGCTAACTTTTATGACGTAACTTATTAATTCAGTTGATGGAAATGAAAATGTGAAATTGCCAGATTAACTCAAAACTGTATGTTGTAACTACCACTGCATTTAAGAGTTAATGTGTTAATACACCACACACTTTAAAATATTCCCATCTGGTTCGACTTAAAGATTAGTTCAGTTGCTGCCTTAAATTTTCAAATAAAACCTAGTTATATACTGTATATACATACATATTTCAGCTCATCATTTAAGTCTAGTTTGGGTTTTGTACTGCTCTCTGTAAGAAATCCCTGTTTGATATCAGACTTATCTTTAAGATGTTGAATATTACTGGAAACAACCGCGATATATTGCTATTTCAATTACAATGTATTTGTATTTTGCGTATTTCAATACATTAATATATATGTGACCCGATCTGCCGTAATGAGTCGAAAGTTGGCGTTCTATTTATTTAGATATGGGCCGATTATGTTGAAAAACATCAAAAATATCGATTCTTCTTTTTTGGTCTTATATGAAAGAAAAGGTCTTCAAAATTAATCTGGTCTCTGAAAAGGAAAAAACTATATTTTTGAAGTTTTTCAACATAATCGGCCCGTATCTAAATAAATAGAACGCCGACTTCCGACTCATTACGGCAGATCGGGTCACATATGGTGTTTGTATTTGTGTGAATACAATTTAAAAAGTCTAATATTTTGGTTATAGCTTATGACTTTAATATGAAATGCACATGTGACACTATACGAGGGTGAAGGTGTGTATTTATAGTGCTGTACATGTGAAAACCCTCTCCAACACACACACACACACACACACACAGGAGGGGCATTGCCAGACAATCAGCCTTCCTCAGATGTATTGTTTAACAGAAACAGAGGCATTCTGTGTGTGTGTCTCTGTGTGTGTGTTCCCTTCCTGATGTATAGAAATGACTGACCACAGGAAGTTAGCTGCAGGCTCAGAAGACAAACAGTAGTCAGGTCAGAGTGTATACTGAGAGTTTGTTTAACACACACACACACTCATATGATGATGTCATTGCTACATGTATAGAGCTTTTGTTTCTGTGGAATAGAAGGAGAAGCATGTTTCTGTGTACGTGTGTGTGTGTGTGTGTGTGTCTGTGTGTGTAGCCGTGGGCGAGCATGTGCAGCTGTGATTAAGCGCTGCTCTCTTTCATATGCCAAACATGAGACCTGGTTGTGTGAGTCTCCCAAACCCCCCAGCACACAAACACACATGCACACACACACACACTCCCTGTAAGCATGCACTGATAAAGAGAGACAGCAATGGCATTTAGGGCCATTTTGCATTTAGGCCACACTTCTGCCCCTCAGTCTCTTACTGCTGACTGTGTGTGTGTGTTCATTGTATGTGTGTGTGTGTGTGTGTGTGTGTGAGTATGTGTTGTTAAGACGCTGAGGATGCACTGCAGTATGTATAACACTTTATTACGGATATAACGGACACATGACAACATCATTTCCATCAGATTTGAACATGATGTTTCAGGAGTTAAAAATGCAGTAACATGTTAATAAAGGGAAATGTAATAAATCACCCAACTTCACCCTCCTCTCTGGAGTGTGAGTGAGTGTGTGTGTGTGTTGTGTGTATCAACATGCCAATGTCAGTGTCCGCGGGGCACTGTGTCCACTGAGCACTGGGCAGTGAAACGGGCACAATTATCTGAGATGGATTAAGGAAAGAGAGAGGGAGAGATGCAGAGAGAAAGGATGGAGAGGGATAGAGGTGGAGAGAAGTACAGAGGAAAAGAGATATTAGATGTAAAGGGAAGAAAGAGACATGGAGAGACGGAGAGAGGGACTGAGGTAGAGATGGAGAGAGGGAAGAGAGAAAAGGAGGAACACATGAAGAAATGGAGAGATGTAAGTTGGTGAGGAAGGGAGATAGGAATGGAGAGAAGGAAAGAGGTGGAGATGTGTAGATGGAGTGATAGGTGGAGGTATATAGATGGAGTGAGAGGTGAAGGCGTGTAGATGGAGTGAAATGTGGAGGTGTCAAGATAGAGTGATGACTGGAGGTGTGTAGATGGAGTGATGAGTGGGGGTGTGTAGATGGAACTGAGTAGATGGAAAGATAGGTGGGAGTGTGTAGATGGAGTGATAGGTGGAAACGTGTAGATGGAGTGATAGGTGTAGGTATGTAGATGGAGTGAGAGGTGGAGTGATAGGTGGAGGCATATATACTGTAGATGGAGTGATGAGAAGAGGTGTGTAGATGGAGTGAGAGGTGAAGGTGTGTAGATGGAGTGATATGTGTAGGGGTTGTGGATGGAGTGATATGTGGAGGTGTATATAGATGGAGTGATAAGTGGAGGTGTGTAGTTGGAGTGAGAGGTGGAGGTGTGTATAGATTGAGTGATATGTGGAGGCGTATACAGATGGAGTGATGCGTGGAGGGGTGTAGATGGAGTGAGAGGTGGAGGTGTGTAGATGGAGTGATAGGTGGAGGTGTTTAGATGGAGAAGTGTTGACCTTACCGTTCTCTGGGTGTTCCATCTCTCCGATGCTGCCGTCGGGTGTGGTGCGTTCGTAGTGGTCCTCGGGCAGTGCCAGCGGTCCAATCCGTGGTCCAGACGAGCTCTTACTGCTGGGCGTCTCCGACTCCTCCAAACCGCTGTCATAGTAACTGTGTTGCGAGGCATCCTGCAGGTCCTGCGCTTGGTTGGCCGTGGAGAAGGTCACTCTGCGGTGGGGCAGCTGGGAGCAGAGGAAGGAGAGAGGGGGTATTAATATCATATCTAAAAAATGTGTTCCTGAACCACAAACTGCTACACACATATATAATCATTACAGTTATAATAACATAATAAGATACTATATCATTACAACAGCATATGAAACAAATATTATTGCTACATAGTTATAACATTATTATTACATAGTCACAACAGTATTATTTATTACAGTTACAGTATTACAGTTTTAACATTTTTTACATATTTATTATCTTGCTAATGTTAACATTTGTTGTGTTATTATTATATTATTAATATTTATAATTCATAATTACAAAGCTTTAAAATTACAGTTACAGCATTATCAACTAATTTTTTTAACTTTTAACATAACATTATTATAAAACTGTTAAAACATTATCATTAAATAGTTGTAATTATTATATAATTTTATTATTAGTTCTAACATTATTATTGCATTGTTTTGACATTAGTTCTTTTTATAATATCATTATCACATAGTTATAAACATTAATTGTAAAATATTATTTATTATTTATTATTAATGTTAGGGTGTTCGCCCCATGATCAGAAGGTCACAGGTTCAAATCCAGGGCCAGTAAAGTTACCGCTGAGGTACTCATGAGCAAGGTACCATCCCCAAGCACTGTTCCGCGGGCGCTTGTTAGCTGCTTACTGCTCCTTCATGGATGGGTTAAATGCAGAGGTCACATTTGGTTGTGGTGCACTGTGTGCTGTGCTGTTGTGTGTTCACAATCACAAATAATCTCTTACTTTCATTATTTAAAATTTTTACAATACCCTTTTCTTATTACTACATAGTTATAACATTATTATTACATAGTAATAAAATCATGACTATATCATTAAAACATAATTACTACACATTATTATGATATTATTAGTAATTTAGAATCTTACAAAAGTTTTATTATATTTTCCACATTTATAACCACTTGTTGACAAGTAAATATTAAGATGAATACAGCAAAAAAAAAATCTCCTTTAATTAAGAAGGTAGAATTCAAACCAAATATTAAAATTGCAATATGTCAAAAAATCACAACAAAGTTAATTAAGTTCATTAAAGTAGACTTGTATTTAAATCTTCGGATCTTGTGACTAATAATGCAGGAGTGACCAGTGGGACTGAACACGTCCAGCCAGCAGGGAGCAGCTCAGTCCAGATGTGTTTCATAAAGATAATCACTGTGGTGCAGCTGCTGGTTTTACGCACACACACACGCACACACACACACACACCCACACACACACTCCAAAACTCATAAACACACCAGCAGCCTGAAGTCCAGCAAAATCATCACCACTGTAGAGCAAAACACACCAGCAGCATAACAACCCACACATGAATAATAGAGCAAGAGGTGAACACACACACAAACACACCCACAAACAGACACACACACGCACACACACTTATACACACACACGCACACACAGAGAGTGGAGCACTAATGAGTGGAAAGAGTGTGTTCCTGAGCGGACTCCAGCCAGCTCTGATGTAATACACAACACTAAAGTTTCATCATCTAAATCATCATACTGATGCAAACCACCTCTAATCATGCAGGTAATGTTTGTGCCACTTACCACACACACACATACACACAGCCCAGATAAACAAGGTGTGTGTGTGTTTGTGTTTAGGGAGGACGAGCCTCATTCAGACAGACAGGACAAGCTTTACTCAGCACTCTCCTTACACACTCCTAATAAAACCTGCTGCTGTAGAACCTCATATCACACACACACACACACACACACAGTGATTGTCTCCTCAGTTTAATAAAGGGAGTAAGTAAATAATACCAAGCCCCCGAGCATGTGTGCGTGTGTGTGTGTGTGTTGCTTTATTATATTTCTTATTCTGGTCTGATGTCTGAAGGCCTCACTGTAAATCCAGTAAAACTCTCACTCACATATTCACAGACACACACACACACACACACACACACACACACACACACAGTCTTGTATTACTATCTTTGTGAGGTCCTTCCATAGACTCCCATAATGACTAAAGTACATAATTTAAAGTACATAATCCTAACCCTAACCTTAACCTCAGTAACCAAAAGCACATCTTTTACTTCTTTTACTTTCTCAAATAAAACAAGCACATTTTCTATAAAGTCATTTTTTCTCATGGGGACCTCTCAAATGTCCCCACAAAACCCCAAAAAACAGGTTAAAGTGATTTTAGGGGACAAAAAGGTCCCCACAATGCAATAAATACATGAACACACACACACACACACACACACACACGCACACACAGTTCAGCATGAGTATAAAACTGCACTATACTGCCAAAAGTAGGCGTGTGTCACAATCACATTACAATCACACCAGTAGCACACATTACATTATCCACATTACAAACCTGACTCATAAATCACATTTGATTTGCAAATGAGGTATGCAAAAAACCAAGGGAAATGAAGACTAAATATATAAACACACACACACACACTGCAGAAAGCGAGCAAGCGAGAGAGAGAGATGACCTTTAAAACTCTGTGAAAGTGTGTGTAGGGGGGATAAACAGACTTTTAAAGTTAGTTCTGATCAACACCAATACACAACCAAGCACGCACTTAAAGTTTATTTATGCCCAGATGGGTAACAGATACTAAAGAATAGCAAAGATAGGGATGAGCTCACATGGAATAAAGAAGTATTAAGTCATGTACACACACACACACATACACACACTGAGCCAACATTGGAATTCATCTCACATTGCTGAAGCAGTCGCGACCTGTGAGAGAGTGACAGCTCAGAGGACTTACCATGACAACAAGGGCTGTGACTGACACAGTGACACACACACACACACACACACACACTTCACTCTGCTTACTTTACCTCAGCAAATAAGATTTAAGAGATGAGGAGTGTGCGAGTATATTTCCTATTTGCTGCCCCACTGCTCCTTACCACAGAAGCTGTCTGAGAACACACACACCCTGCCAAGCAACCAACACTCACACACTCACACATATACTGTTCTGTTGTCTTGTGCAGGACATCAGTGTTACAGCAGCACATTTCTCTGAGTTCAAGCCTCTCACTGTACACTGTAAAACTATTTCTGATATAAATATCAGACATGTAATCTGATATAAAAGTGTTTTATGTTTTAGAAAACAATGTTAGTTCAGCTGTTGATATTCACAATCACAAATAGGCAAATCACTCACTTAGTTTAATTGAACATTTTGAAGTTCGGTAAGACAAAAACCAACATGAAATACTACACAGAAGTTAAAGAGACTAATCTTAACATTATGATCCAATTTCCCAGATAAAGATTAAGTCTAGTCCCAGACTAACTTTGGCTTTCAGTGGTAAATTGCTATTCGTACTATAGCTTAGTCCAAGTCTATAATTAATCCTTGTTTAGTAAACCAGCCCTGTATTGCATAATATTTAACAGCACATATTGCATAAGAGGTTACAAAAAACATTTAGTGAAAGTGAGTGATTATTTGTCACTGTGAACACACCACAGCACAGCACACAGTGCACCACAACAAAATGCAACCTCTGGATTTGACCCATCCATGAAGGAGCAGTGGACAGCTAACAAGGGCAGGGCCTTGTTACCTCAGCGGTAACTTTACCGGTGTGGGATTCGAACCGGCGACCTTCTGATCACGTTATGAACACCCAACCATTACGCCACCAACTGGTCCAAAGGACAAATGTATAGCAGAAGGTGTCCCTTTATTAGAATTTATAGAAATCAATTTATTAAACTAAAGTTGTTAGAAGAACTTAAATTGCGTGAATATTATCCATTATTAACAAGTTGGCTTATGATTAGTTTTTTCAGTTTGATGGAAATTTGTGATATTTTTAAACTGTATAAAGTGTCCAAAAAACTGAGAGATGAGCATCTGCAGCCCACGCAGAGTTAAACTCTCCTAAATGAGAGAGAGCTGCGGAGCGAAGAGACGAGGATTATACAACCACTCAAGTCTGTAGATTAAACTCTTCCTTCAGGCACATCTGCACACACACACACACACTCAGTCGTCTTTTGTATTTCATGTCATTGAATGTGACAAGCTGGTGAGAAAAAGTGAAGATGATTAACGGAAGCACACATAAGAACTTAAATAGAGAAGTGCGGAAGGAACGCAGACGTCAATGACAAATTCAACTAAAGTCTCCCAGCGCTCAGAGATGCAGAGGAAAAGAGACGAGAGAGGGAGTGATGAAGAGAGAAAGAGGGGAGAGAGAGAGAGTGAGTGATGGAGAGATGGAGTGATGGAGAGAGTGATGAGCAGCAGTCAGTCAGTGTGTCTCTCTGAAGGACATCAGTTGAGTCATCTATTCCCGTCGGTATGAACGGCAAACTGTATTTTTAGACACCATGAGTCTTTAGAGACTGTGTGTGTGTGTGTTTGTGTGTGTGTGTGATGTTGGAATAAGGAGGAGCTTGGGGTCAGCAGGACGTTTGCTTGCTCCTCCACCACACTGCTACATGGACATGTTTACCCACAACACACCAGTGCTTCATGAGTCACTACATACACACACAACAGCTCACCATCACGCAGAACAACATATATAGTGTGAGGCACAGTACACATGGATTTATTAACACACAGTAAATATAAATGTGACCCGATCTGCCGTAACGAGTCGGAAGTCGGCATTCTATTTATTTAGATACGGGCCGATTATGTTGAAAAACATCACAAAAATAGCGATTTTTCTTTTTCGGAGACCAGATTAATTTTGAAGACCTTTTCTTTCATATAAGACCAAAAAAGAAAAATCAATATTTTTGATGTTTGTCAACATAATCGGCCCGTATCTAAATAAATAGAACACCGACTTCCGACTCATTACGGCAGATCGGGTCACAAATGTTGAAAGCTGTTCTCTTCATATCAAAATCAATCATTCATTATCTGAACCACTTTAATCCCAGTCAAATTGGTTGGTGAAATTGGAACCTATCCCCTCTCAGGCACGAGGCGAGGACCAACCCAGATCAAGTGCAATTTAGAATCACTATAGGGGTTGGACTGTGGGAGGAAAGTGGATAAAACCCAGGCCAACATGGGGAGAGACAAAAAACTCCACATAGAAAGACCCCACAACTCACCCAGAGATTGAGACCACAACCTTCTTACTGTGAGGCAAGAACACTAACCACCGTGCTGCCCACATTTCTTATATCAAAAAAAAAGTAAAAGAAAGGCCCTATGGCCGACCTGGGGATTGAGCCCATCTGACCAAGATTTACTGAATTTATTCCACTTGAGGACCACTGTTAAAGTTAGGGTTTTATCATTGAAAGTTGCTGAAGAGCTGCTGCATGCTTTATTACCAGTCATCTTCATTATTATAATTCTCTTTGTGTTGGCCAACCAAACAACGCATGATCCAGAACACTGTTTAAAGTAAAGCGAATCAACTTCACTGTACTTACAATGGATTTTAATATTATTTTGCAAAGCATTTAATGACATGAGCACTGTATTGCGGATCATGCTTGTGTGTGTGAGCGTGTGGCTAGTGTGACTTTGAGTGAGACAGCAGCGTGCCTCTTGTGGTTCACTCCTTCCTCCTCCGCTTCCTCTCTCTCTTTTTCCCTCGGATCATTAATCAGCTGGACAGTGGACACTCATGACATACACTCACACACACACACACACACATTTTCTCGTTCAGCTTACACACTTACACACTTAAACTTACAGGAAGGAGTTTGTGAGATGCCTCTCAGGTGAATCAGCTGTGACTGAGTCTCAGTTCACAGGATGTCCTGTTATCAGATCACGTCTGGCAATGTAGAGATAAACCGATAAGCACACACACACCATCTCACAAAGACATACACACACACACACACATACAGTATGTTTTATTACCTTATTTTAAAAGGGTGTGTGTGTGTGTGTGAGTGTGCGTATAACGGTCACAGATCCCTATTGTGTCATAAAGGACACGCACAGCTTCTCAGCATATATGCCATGCTTTAACACACACACACACACACACAGTTCAGATTTGTCGATGCTCTTAAGGCCGGCGTGTCATGTTTGCTGTCTTCAGGTCTCTGATGGTTGAGTAGCTGTTAAAAGCTGTTGATGACAGACCTGAAGCAAAGACACTGTGTTTACACTCAAACACCTTGCCGGGGTGTGTGTGTGTGTGTGTGTGTAAGGTGACAGTGACATCAGTAAACGGTCAGGAAGCCACACACACAAACACAGATGAATGCATGAACAGGACTCAGCATGTCCCCAAGACCAGCAGCGGTGAGTCACACCAACACACACACACACACACACAACACAGCAGAGAGCAGACATTCCTGAAGGACAGGAACACAGGGGATCAGGTGAACAAGACAAACACAATCTCACATAGTCTTTCATTCAACACCCCCACACCTCACACACATACTACGTCACACGCACAGATATATACACACATTGCTATGGCAGTGTAGTTTAAGTTTCCATAGTGTGAAAATATGTGTTGGTGGGTGAATGTCCTCCACAGATCTATGTGTGTGTGCTTGTGTGTTGAACTACAGGGTGAAGTAACTTGACTGTTACATCAGAGACTCAGCGCAGACACACAGACAGACAGGTGATGGCAGTGAAACTTCCCTGCAGCAAGAGAAGGCTGAATGATCTAGTGAAATAGGAGCTCAATGTGACGATGTTACACACACACACACACACACTTTAATGAGATGTGTCGTATAAAGCCAGTCTACGATGGTCAAGTGAACGCAGTCAGTATGTCTTGTGTCATGTTTCCTTCTGTGACTCAGTAACACACACACGCACACACACACGCACACACACACTTCACATGCAGCTCTCCATCTTCAGCTCACATCTCTACTCCATCCAATAAGACTCCAGCAGGACCTTAGCCCCAACACACACTGTGTTGTTATTCGCAGGGGATCTTTTGATCTCATGTGAAGTGCTTTGTAGTTGTAGAGTGATAATGGCAAAGCAACTCAATATAACACACACAGACACACAAAGCCTCGTCTAATTTCACAGCATCACTTTCAACAACACACATATGCAGTAAATACACAAGTAACTAACACAATTCACACACTAGATTTGGGATCAAGACCACCTGCACCAAGACCACACCAAGACCAGAGTGTGTTGAGACCGAGACAAGACCAAGACTCTGAAGGGCTGAGATCAAGACAAGACTGAGACCAGGGTGGGGCAAGACCGAGATGAGACTGAGACTGGACCAACGCACGTTTTACAACTCATGACAAATAAGTAGAACATGCAAAGCGCAAGCAACATTAAACATGTTTATTCAATATTTGTCTTTTAGCTTCACTGGAAGCAGTTATCCAAACTGATTACATCATATGTTAAACTCAACAAACCACAGTGACAAAACGATCCTCTAGACCAAACCCACTGTTTTATTGGCTTGCAGAGTTTTTATTATGCAGAGACTTTCTATGGTATAGAACTGTGAAGAAAAATAAGGTTAGTGCCAGGCAATAACACTTCTTTATCCATTTGGCTCCATCTGGATATAATTAATAGAAAACAAATGATACATTTGTCTAAATTTATTTGTTTTTGCTATTGATTACCTGCTAACATTATAAAAGAGTAAAAAAATTCTGATCAATTGAAAATAAAGTGCTAAAATTTTGGGCAATTCTGAGCCAATTTGGACTCATTTTGCGCATCAAGGCGTTCCATATGAGAGTCGCAAGTGCTAATCCATGTGTTTACATCACAAATAATGTAATTAATGCTTTTTTACGCAATTACTTCAGTTTATGTGCACGTAATTACTCAGAAATAGTTTCACGTACAGAGTAATGAACATAATGTCCAGTAAGTTCTAAGTTCAAAGTCTTGTGATTCTGGTATATGTGTAGTTTCTGTAAGTTAAAGGAACTCTGAATTATTAAAACACTAATTAATAAACAAGCCAAAATGCCTGCATCAGTCTCAAAGAGTTTTAATAGTATTATTCTCAGCGTCGTGGTCTCGGCTGGTGTCGAAATAAAATTCTGAGTCCTCTTTGTTCGAGTCCATGACAAGACCAAGAACAAATTCCGAGACAGGACCAAGACTTTCATAAACTGGTCTCAAGACCGGTCTCGGACTCGAGTAGTCAAAACTATCACAAACACACAAACACACCAGGGCTCACACACACAGCTCAGATCAGCATCATGATTAATTCAACATTTTTACCTCAATTACCATGAATAAACACTGTTTTAGTTTTGGGTTTTTTACCCTCATATTTGCATAAGCAGTTTTGTACTGTAAATATGTTCACCTGTTAAAGCTGGTTTACATTCACATCTGTGGCATTTAACATTTAGACTCTCTTATCCAGAGTGACTTTCATCTCCTCATTAAAGCACAGTTTCCTTGCAGCAGCTTGGGGTTAAAGGTCTTGCTCAAGGACACAGTGGTGGTAGTGCTGGAGGTAGGATTTGAGCATACAAACCCCATCATACAACCCCCTGGTCCAGAGACGAGTATCCTAACCACACAATCATCACCAAATTTACTCATTCCTCTATCGTACATACACTCTCTTACTAACCTCACTCCACCACATCACTCAACATTCACCCTGTCACCCAAACATTCACACCAACACTTTATTTTATTTTTTTCGTTAAAGTATAAAACTTAGTCTGGTGGTAATTTGGTTTAACTACAGATGTCGACATAGCTTATGGATCTAGGAACAGTTGTAGACTACAAAGCACTGTTGTAAGTCGCTCTGGATAAGAGCGTCTGCTAAATACTGTAAATGTAAATGTGAATGTATTAATCTTCAGATCATCGCACACACACTCACACACAAGCAGTCACACACGACTCCCCATGTAGTTAAATGTTTAATTTGTCTTTGTGGTGATAGAGCAGCAATGTGTGTGTGGGTATTTATGGCGTTGTGGGGACCTTTTGTCCCCTAGAATCACTTCTTATTGTTTTTTAGAGTTTTCGAAGGAC
The DNA here is from genome assembly GCA_032718565.1 of Distichodus sexfasciatus. Taxonomy (NCBI): domain Eukaryota; kingdom Metazoa; phylum Chordata; class Actinopteri; order Characiformes; family Distichodontidae; genus Distichodus; species Distichodus sexfasciatus. Next base: position 878,825 of record JAVGVS010000093.1, on the reverse strand, counting down.
ATTTGAGAGGTCGCAATGACGAAAAATGACTTTAAATGACTGATGTTAAGGTTAGGTTTAGGGTTAGGTGAAGGTGTAAAATTATATGCATCTAGTCATTATGGGAGTCTATGAAAAGACAAAGACAAAGATAGTAATACGTGACTGTGTGTGTGTTCCTACATATAAACTTTAAAATGGGTCAAAATAACATGCTATTAAAAACAAAAATTTCAATCACTTCATTTTGGGTCATTGACATGCTAATACAAAATGAGGAACTGATGTGTGTGTGTGTTTGTGTTTGTAGTTGAATGTACAAGGGGAAGTAGGTTATGTCCATATCGAGTTTGTAGGTCACTGGGCAACTAACACAACACTTACAGTAGGTTATAGACACCCGGTGTGAACATCAACACACACACACATAAACTTGATCAGAGTTGACTGTTTTTGTACTGTTTAACCCACATCAGTGCAGCAGCTCTGTGGTGAAGTGTGTGTCTATGTGTGGCTGCATTTCTTTGTTCTTCTTGTCTTTTTTACATTCCCCAGCTTCTGTTCTCTCGTGGTTCTGTCCCAAAAACACAGCTTTTAGCCGGTCAGAATGATTAAACTGTCAAACTGTATTTGTGGGCCGTCTGACCAAGCCGCAAATCAGGTACTAAAGCAGTTGCTGTTGAGACTAAACCAGAAATTTTGTGTTCAAAGTTGTCAGCAGAAGCGTGTTAAAGTGTGTGTGTGTGTGTGTGTGTTTGTATGTGTGTGTGTGTGTACTGTGGTTAACTTTCCTGCTTTGTCTTTGTGTGTGTGTGTGACAGCTGAGACAGGAGGACAGTGAGGAAGTGGACTGCTGTCCAGAACAATGTGCAGCATCTTGGGGAGGGCCGCCCTATTGTCCAGTAGCTTACGCAGCGGACGCGCCTCTACACAGAGCTGCAAACAAACAGGAAGTGCCTCAACAGACAAAATGCTTTTACATTTCCTTTCAGTCGAGGACAAACGCGCCAGTGATGAGATGATAACACTGACCAGTGACCTGAGTGTCCGAGCCAGTCCATGAATAACTTATCCACACTCACATCCAAAACTGAGTTAAATTTAGCAGCTACTTAAGATTTTGACATGTTTAGATGAAAATGCATATTAGTTTTAGTCAATTTTTGTTATTTAAGTGAATTTATCTGAATGATTATTTGTCATTGTGAACACAGCACAGCACCTATGCACCACAACCATATGTGAGCTTTGCATTTACCCCCTCCGTGAAGGACCAGCGGGCAGCTTTTTGACGAGCAGTGCTTGGACATGGTATCTTGCTCATGAGTACCTCAGTGGAACTTTTACAGATCCGGGACTCGAACCAGCGACCCTCCAATCACAGGGTCAACCCTCTAACTGGTACACTACTAACTGCTCCATATTTTTAGCCAAAATGATGTTGGTTGTGTTCTTCCCACATCTTCTGAAGCCACGGGGCGTCTCTCCACATTCCATTAATAAAGTCTCTAAATAAAGTGTGTCCATAAATCTAATCTAATCTAACTTTAACCCAGGCAGCCCTGTTTACACTGGAGCCGTGTTGCTGTTCACTATTTACCACTCATATTTTATCCCTGGCTTGTGGCTTTGGGGCGTCAGTGTGGCTGGGATTCCATCTGCACACATCCCTCAACCAATTCAACAGACCAATGAGAGAGCTGCAGCGTTTAAATATTTGTACAGGCAAACATATTTTGAATGTCTGTCCTGAAGTTAACATTTTAGTTCTGTTTTGTCTCGTTCACCAAAACTAATCTACATTTCCACAGCTTTAATACTTAAGATCTCGTTTTAGCTCCTCAACGTCTCATCTCAGTGCTGGGAGAAAGGTCACTGGCATTTTTCGTCATACGTTTTGTTAACAAAGTTAACAATGGTTCCAAAGGATGTTTACCTTCAGTCCAGATAGGATGTGGGGAGTGTGTGTGTCTGTGTTTGTGTAAAGGTGGAGAAGGATGATTTAGAAAACACATGAAGATCTCTCTCTCACACACACACACACAGGCCCATGTTGAGGAGCTGTTCTACTAGAGAAGGTGGCTTCAATTCTCTCCTCTTCCATCTCCTCCTCCTCCATTCCGTCCTTCTCTCTCTCTCTCTCTCCATTATAAGAACAGTGATCTCTTTCACTCACACTGACACTGCACATTACCATTCCACACAGGAAACTCGCTTTCACTGACTTAAACTAATCACCCGTCTCCCTCTCTCTCACACTCACACACTCTCAGTATTGATGATCTCATCTTGGGGCTGTAACGCACAAATGTGTAAGAGGTAAAACATCCTGCTCCACTGATCACCGCAAGCCGCATAACAGGAACCATTTCAACTGGACCATCCGTCTCTCCCTCCACTTCTCCCTCGCTTTCTATTCCTGGACACTGGCCCTGCCATCGGTAGGTGAGGTGACGGTGATGTTGACACGCTGATCTTCTCTCCCACACGCTTTGCTCTGTTTTGTGTATTTTCTGATTGCAAAGCCGCTGGATGCAAATCCTAATTTCCTGCATGAAAACCCTGCATGCAAATGGGGCTGTGTGTGTTTGTGTGTGTGTGTGTGTGTGTGAGAGGGAGAGAGAGAGCACACCTCCACTTTACACACCTGCACCATCTTTGTAACAACATCTAGGCACGGGTTGTCACGAGTGTGATGAGTGTTACTCTTTTCCCCACGGCCATGGTGCCGCAGCTGAATTGGGAATCAGTGAGAGTAATTTACAGATTGTCTTGCAGCTTAATCAGAGACATAAATCACCACCATTTTCCTTAAATCTTAAGAGTTCTCTTACTTACTCCATCTATCTGCTGTGATACCACGAGTTCAAAGTTTTGGTGCCAGTTTGGAACAGATTTTCTGGCACCAGAACCATTGTTTCCTCCAAATTGACAACTGATACTGAAAAATCTCAATTCATTTAAAACTAAATATTTTGTTGTCTTATTTCTAAAAGTAAAAGTTCACCTTAACAGCATCATGTCATGTTATCTTGGTGAAGATCTTAAACAACCTTAATGTTCTGTGTCTCTGTGCAAAAACGGGCTGACGTGTGATTATTGGATTGGTAAATTTTCCAATTTTAAAAAGTCAGTCTCAGTTTTAAAAATCTTACATCAGGCAGACTGTGATGTAAGTTGCAATAGAGCCAATTTCTGCTCTCTGTATTGCTCCATCAGACCGCAATCCACAGCCGCAAACACGACACAACAAAAGAAACAAATGCATGAAAATAAAAATGCCCCAAACACATTTATGTCTCTCACTGGATGCTCTATCTACCGGCTGTTTTTGTGTGTGTGTGTGTGTGCGTGTGTGTTAGGCTGGGGTTTGGGCTGGACTACGTGCTGCTGCATTACCATATAAACCGGGGGAGAGGACGAGGGGGGGTCAGTGCACAGCAGCTGGGCTCTACAGTGGGGCAGAACACTGCAGGAGTTTACACAGCGAGAGAAGAAGAATGAGAGGAGGAGAAAACCATAGAAAATGCATAGAGAAAACCAAATGGGACACAAAGAGTAGCAGCAACAACTGAGTGTAAATTTTGGACAACACTGCTGAACATACTGTAAAAACATCACACACACACAAATGATTTTATAGAAAATGTCCACGTTTCACTTGAGGAAGTAAACGATTAGCTCTTGGTCACTGAGGTTAAGGTAAAGGATAGTAACACAACAGCATTCTTCCTCATGTAAAAACATGACCCCTTTAATCATAGTTGTTCCCATTTTTTTGGCAGTTGGTAGTGTAACGATTCGGGTGTTCGTCCTGTGATCGGAAGGTTGCCGGTTCGAATCCCGAACCAGTTAAAGTATTACTGAGGTACTCACAAGCAAGGCACTGTCCCCAAACACTACTAGACATATCAGCTGCCCACTGTTCCTTCATACATGGGTCAAATGCAGAGATCACATGTGACTGTGGCGCATTGTGCGCTGTGCTGTGTTCACAATGACTAATAACAACTCAATTAAGCACTTAAATTTAGGGGACAGCCAGGTCCTCACTAGCCCTACTTAAATACACACATGCACACACACACACACCTGCTCTGTTGCACCTCCATATTGAGGGAAATGCATAGAAGAAATCAACGGTCAGGACACCAGATCACTCACCTAAAGTGTGTGTGTCTTGTTGCAGCGACACAGCAGTAGTTATATTGTTTAATGTTGTGTCAAGTTGGACTGAGGGTCACCCTTCTGATCAGCATGCCCAGACCTGTGTGTGTGTCTGCTGATATGATCTTGTACATTTTCATTCCAAAGACAACAAAAATAAAAGCAAAACATTTTTACTCAGAGACAAAACAAGTGTGTGACGACAGTACAAGAGAGAGACAGAAAGAGAGGGAGAACGAGGTTTAGAGGAAGGGAATGTAATCATTTCACCCGTCGTTCTGTGGAAGACTTGTGTTGACGGACACACCCTTCTCCCTGTGTGTGTAAATAGATGTGTGAGGAACAAATGGGTGTAATGGTGCTCAAACTAACTGCTCTACACACACCCCGACCCCTGCTGACCCCCGCATGCAACACAAACAGCGCAGCCCGGCGGGGGATGAGACGCAGTCTACACACACACTCACACACAGCAGGCCAGCACGCATGGGGGGGAGCAGAGGAATGTCGGCTGAGGAAATGAACAAATGGCCGGGGACTTGACCTCTGATCCAAACAGCGATGTGAGTTTATTGGGGCTGTAAACAGAAGGGGGCATGTTGGACGGGAGGATGGAGATTTTGGGTTCGTGTTCAGGTTTGGATTCGGGTCCAACAGATCACATGTGCAATATGTGTATGTCTGTATATTTTAAGTAAGTGTTTATTTGTCATTGTGAACGCAGCACATGACCATGAGTACCTTAGTGGTACCTTTATCTGTCTAGGACTTGAACTGCCGACTGAACACGGGGTCCACGCCCTAACCATTACACTACCAACTGACCCAGAATCAAATACAGATATCATATACATGTGGAACATAAATGCATAATACATAAAATCTATGTACTGCGCTTGTGTTTTGGTGACTTGTTGATCTTGCATTAGTTACACAAAACTTTATGAATCTTATCTAATTCATAAGAATCCATTTATCTAAACAGGAATAAATGAATATATGGAACTCTAGTGGTCGCTAATATTCATAATAATAGCTAATCTGGCTGAGCGGCTGTGACAGCGCTGTGCTTTTAACTAAACGAACAAAGCCCTCCCCCACATCTGTCTGCGTCCCTCCCCAGGCTAATTTAGCGCCTCGGCAGGATAAACGTCGCTCCTTTCAATGGCAGATTTGTGCTTTTGTTTGACACTAATCACTAGTATTGATAATTCCATCGAGAGCGTTTAGGAGCTTTCAGACGACATCGGACTCATCCGTTTCCATATCAGAGGGAAAAACCACGGTTGCGCTCGGTGAGCAGAGCCGCGGTGCTCGCCTCGCTCGTCATTATCGCTCTATTTGCACATCAAATGCGTTTCCTAAGTGAAAAAAAAGCAGCACGGACTACGGAGAGACGCATGAAAGCGGACAGAAGGTTTGCGCCGGTTTCCGCTGGAAGTCCGGCTCTGCTCAAATGAAGCGTTCAATCTGGACGGATCTGGCAAACGCGGCATGACAATTCCGGTGCGGTTAGGAGGCTAATGCGATATTAAGAGAGACGCAGTAATGTGGCCGGGCCGACACAGGCCTTATCTCCAATTACCTCGGCGCGAAGGCGTGAAGACGGCGAGAAAAGTGTGAAATAAGCCGGATGGACAGAGAGAGGGATGCAGGAAGGAGAGCAGCGAATGTGTAAACACCTGCCGCAACGGCCATATAACGTGGGTGAGATTTCATTACTGCAGCTGATTTCTGCTTTCACACACTCTCCAGTGTGGATTACAGCAGGAGATCCACATCACTAACACCATCTCCCCCATACTGAACACTCCAGAAGACCACATACTACTTACAGAGATACAGTTTGAGAAATGTAAGGCTCAAGAATTACAGCAAAACTTCATTCATTTCACACATTAAAACAAAAAACGAAATTCAAAAGATTTGGTAAAAATATTTGTAATCTGTAATTTGCTTTGCACCCCAATGAACTAATGGAAAATTATACACACTCATGTTCAATTTTTTAATTTTTCAAGTGGGAACCCTCTTACAGCCAAGCAACAAAAATCTATGCTAACCATTCTTATGAGCAGTAAATAAGAGTGTTAAAAATTATCTGACTGAACATGTGTGATGGTCATTTCCAGGTCAAGCCGCTAGCACACAACGAAAAACCAGTATTGAATATAAGCGCATACTTCTTTTTGTTTACATATTTTATTTGAGCACAAAATGCGAAACTACGAAAAGACTTTTCATTTGGGTTTTGAAAATGAATATTGGAAAAAAAAGTTTCATAAGGTTTTTATTTGAAAGACGAATGAACAAATAATTCATCCTCCTTTCAAATCCGACCTGTTTCTCAGACACCTCCCAAGCTGTCATTGTAAATGAAAAAATGTTCTTAAGGCTGTGCCTGTTACAATACAAGGTATAATAAACAAATACATAAAAAAACAACTGTTCCTCTTCTGTAACAGATGAACTTCCTTCTCCTTTATCACTCTACCGCAAGTGCAGGTGGAGACAAACACGGATGCTGGATAAAGTGAAGAAACAAACAAACAAACACATACACAGCGCAAGCTTGCTGGTATAGATCTGCCCTCTTTAACAGCTGCTAGGTAGCTGTATTGATGATGTCAGGGTGGATATATGAGCTGCTGAGTCACATCAGGTTTGATTTGCAGGATAAACTCAGCTTCTCTTCATCACTAAAATGTGTATTTGTTGCACCAGCTGTTGACACACATGCTGAGGAGATAACCGCTGCTCTGAACTGACCGATCTATACATACTAGAAGCTGTGAGCAGGAAGCAGTCTCATGGAGACAAACTGACTTCTGCAATAATAACAACTGAAAGACAACTATTAATAAACTAAATGAGAATGCTTTTGTGCAGCAAGAGGGTTAGGGTTAGAGCTATCACATAATGACGCCATCACATAACGAATCCTGTTTATGATGCAAACTGGACTGTTAATAATGCACTCAGCAAAATTTAGTCATTGAACACAACAGGGTTTCTCATATATAATGAACAAATAAACAAATAGTGGAAAAAAGAAAAATGGACATGACTCGTGAATGAGTACATGTAGCAAAAACGTGTACGGGAGCAAAATATACCTCTATAGTCTGCACATTTTAGAGTTGGAACGGCGTTTCTAGCACAAGAACTGTAGGTGGAGTAGCGTTGCCAAACATGGGTGGATAACGAAATAATGATGCAAATAACAAAATTTTATGGGTGGAAAAATGGACAGAACTTAGCATGTAGCACATAGCTACAATGTGAAAGGGAGCAACATACACTGCTGTAGCAGCTCCAAAAAAGTGGGTGTAATAATAATAATAATAATAATAATAAAACGAAGAACAACATAAAAACAGAGAGACAGAAATCTGATTCTTTGAAGATGCTATAAGTTTTGTCACAGAGTTGTTTCACTAGAGGGCAACGACTGACTTTTTTGTGTTTTCTATGTATGACCTTGTTCATTTACACTAACTTGAATGTAATGATGCATAATAACACAACTAAACACCAACACTGTGCAGATTTAATACTGTTCAGGACATATTCATATCAATCTTGCTCTCTCACTTCACACACACCCTCTCACACACACAAACATACACAGTCGGTCAGGCGCTGGTGAGCAGCGGTCAGGGTGACTGGATGCATTTCAGTCGGCATCTCGTTCATCACGCACTGGACACGAGGCCAGTAGAGTGGACAGAACTGTTCCATCACTCATCACACACACACACGCACACTCACACACACACACACACACTCTGGACAGACAGATAATGTAATGCTCCACTGAACACTGTTTATCCCCTACAACTAGCTCCCTGGAACACACACACACACACACACACATACACACCACAAATCGCCCGTGTGTGAGCTTTCCTACCGTCCAGTGTTGTATATGGACGCTCTTGTTACTGTGGCCCAGGGGACAGAGCTGGATAATCACTCACTCTCTCACACACACTCACACACACACTAACAGAGACACTTACCTTGGCTACAGCTGGCAGCTCATCAATCAGCAATATGAGAGAGTAACTGATCAATGTGTGTGAAAACAAGAGTGTGTGAATGGAAACAAGCACACACACACTCACACAGTCACACACACGGAGAAGCTAACCCCCGTTTAAGACGCAGAGCGTCACTAAGTGTGTGTGTGTGTGTGTGTGTGTGCTTTAAGAATGTGTGTTCTAGAAAAACTTTCATTTCAATGACAACTTCACAGTAAAACCACACAGAGCTTAGCAACAAGCATAAGATCCACACACTAAGAATTCCCACCTGTGTGATGTGTGTGTTTGCGTGTGTGTGTGTGTGTGTGTGTGTGTGTGTGTTATAAAGAGAGGTTCATGTCCCAGCTTTATAATGGTCTGTTGCTGCTTAGTTGGTATGTGGTTTGTTAATGATTATAGACTCTCCTATTGACTCTCTCTCTCACATACACACACACACACACACACACCGTCTCTCACAAAACAAACAGTCCCTCACAGGTTGCTTTGCTGCTGCCTCCTTTGTGCTGAGAACAAAAAAGGGAATGAAAGCAGAAAGACTCGCCGAATTCCACTTAATTAAAGTTTCCAACCTGTAAATAGATTCAATTAAACTCTGGAACAAAAGAGGCAGCAGAGTGTGATACAGAACTCTGCACAAGTGTGTGTGTGTGTGTGTGTGTGAGAGAGAGAGGGTGTGTTTGTGTATGCACTCTATGTTGAGACATTTCTTGTGGGGTTTCCTCACAAACATCAAAGGGACGCTCCAAACCGACCTTTACAGCACACCACTGAATATAAACACACACACATACACACTCACACACTCTCACACACTCATCCCTCTTTCCTTTTCATGGATGGAGATGAACCTCCTCCAGAAGTGCAGCTCATTCCAGAATCAATATTTCTCCAGCACGCAGGCTGTCAGTCCCGCTTTAAACACACACACGCGCGCACACACACACAAATACTCTCTCTCACACACATCTACTTTTATCAGTGTTATTCATCAATGACTTCAGTCGGCGTCCAACACTCAGGAACGCAGGAGAAAGAGATGGAGGAGCGGAGAGGAAAACAGAGCGAGTTGGAAAGTGGTGAGTGGTCAGTAGGAAAACACAGTCATGTCAGTGGATATGAGCAGAACAAACAGTACTGATATTAACCAGCTGCTCCTCATTTCCTCATCACACACACTCACACTCATACACTCACTCACACCCCCTCCAATTCAGGTCTCTTGGCTGTACGACTGTGTCACGGGCGACTTGCGCTGTAACAGTTCACAAGTTTCACACACCGGCATCTCTCCTTGTTACACACACACACACACAAATACACTCATAACACACTCAGTTTCCCACAATGTCCTGCCTGACCACTCCTGACCGCTCCGCTCCTCATGCCGACCTCACACTGCAGCTTCACCGTGTTAACCCCACTCTAAACACTCCACACACACATTCTAGTTTTAGTGCTTCTACACTCTGAGGTGTAATTGTTGCATGTTGCTGTGTGTCTCAGGTGTGTGTTATAAGTGAGATGATGAGTCAAGAGTGTGAAAGCCTTCCTTTGTTAGACAGCTGCTGTGAGGTGTGGATGTGAGTCTGTGTGTGTGTAGCAGCATAGCAGCACGGCTGTAGACAGTGTGTCTTTGTCTCAGTTAGCGCTGTGTGCTCGTTAGCCTCGTTAGCGTATAGCAGGGCCCTGCTCTAAAGAGCTCCACCTCACTAAAGAGGTCCTGACCTCATTTCCTGTCATGACATCACACACTGAGACCAGAACACACACTCACATTTCACCAGCAGCATCACTTTTCACACCGCAACACAAACACACACATACACACACACACACACACACTTCACCTGTTTTTCCAGCCTACTTTAACCAAGGTTACACGTAACATCCTGCTTTTGCCACTCACACACACACACAGTGTCCACAGGCTGTAGAGCTGTGGGCTAGTGAGTCCAGATTTGGCACGGTCTGATAGCTTCTGTACGCACACACATACACACACACACACACACTGATTTGATGAGTCAATGCTTGTTCACTGAATGTTAATTTTGCTTCTGAACGAGGCGCGGAGGCGGAGCATCACTTTCCAGGTCGGAGGAAAGACGACCCTGATTGGATAGTTCCTCCTCCTGCAGATCTACTTACAGGTCAGTAAATAAGATGTGCAGCGGTCAGGACACGACAACACCCTCCACCGGACAGGAGATTCACACACACTCACACACACTGCAGGTTGTGTGTATCAGCACAGCACAGCATCGTGGGATGGCTCCTAATACCGGTAAAGCAGCTACACACTCACATCAATCAGCACTCAAAACAGAGAATACACAAGAAACCCACATCAACACACAAGCAACACATCAATAAGTCAGGGGAAGACAAGCGGGGAGAGCAGTGTGTGTGTGTGTGTGAAGTGACACTGGCTGAAAGAGATCAGGGACGTCCATAAATAATGTCCAGAGCAGCAATGTGTCCACTATAAAGCTTTCATGAGCTGACCGCTTACTCACACTCTCCTCCTGTAAGTGAGACTCTCTGAGGGTTTTAACACACACACACACACACGCGCACACACACACACACACACACACACAGACCTTCATAAAACAAGTCATTTTACCAAAAAGCAGAAATTTTGAGTGTGTACTATAAACTAAAATAACTAAACTAAACTAAAATTGATAAACTAAAAATAATCTACTCTCACTTATTTTATTCTGTATTTAACAGAGATGCTCTACACCATGTCTCACTTCAGTCTACTTAATTTACACTTAGAAGCATTCACAAAAGTCGCACAGTATTTTCATAAAAAGCAGGGACAGTGCTAACAGAGGTAGTGTAACAGTACGGGAACGACCAGAAGGTCGCTGGTTCACGTCCTGGATTGGTAAAGGTACCACTGAGGTACTCATGAGAAAGGTACCATCTCCAAGCACAGTAATTGGCAACTCTAAATTGGTCTGCAAGGTGTGAATGTGAGTGTGATTGTGTGTGTGTGCCCTGTGGTGTGCTTGCGGCTGCCCAGAGTTGGTCCCCGTCTTGCGCCCGTAGTCCCCGGGAGAGGCTCCGGGCCCCACGACCCCAATAGGGATTCAGCGGTTCAGATAATGAATGAATGAATGAATGAATGAATTTAAGTGAGTGATTATTTGTCACAGTGCAGTGCAACCACATGTGAGCTCTGCATCTGACCCATCATGACCTATTGCTTGAACCAGCAACTCCCAACCGTTATGCGTTATACGAAATGCAGAGGTGACATGGCTGTGGTGCACCATGTGCTGTGTTCACAATGACAAATAATTACCCCAAAAATGCATGTTAACTTCCAGTGTTTTCCAAAGTGCACAAGCATAAGCAAAAAAAACAAAAAAACAAATTAACATGTAATATATTGTCAAACTGATTTGCAGTAAATGAATCACTCTGAGCTCATTTAGAGGGCTGAACGCCACAAACACACTCTCATAAACACACACAAAAGATAGCAGTGAAGAAAAGGCACAGAGTTCAATAGAACAGGAGCAAAGTGGGTGTGTGTGTATGTTTGTGCGAGAGGTGATGTAATGTAAATGTAACGACACACATCACTTATTTCAGATTTGAGTGTTTTTGGCTCAGGTGTGCATGTTTCATAAAATATTCTTTGGTACACAAAATGTCCTTTACTTCAAAAACACTGCCTTACTGCTACAAACACATGAAGGTGACACACACATACACATACACTCTACCACAGTGGTCAGGAACACAGGCCTGAGGGACTGCAGAGTACAGGAAGCTTTTTCAGGGCTGTGAAACTGTGCTTGTACACACACACACACACACACACTCTCACACCAATGTCCCATAAGGCCTAGCACTGTGTGTGTATGTGTCTGTGTGTGTTTCCTTCTCTTTCTCATGTTGTTCTAAAAATACTCTGATTCAAGGCCTGGGAACGCAGCACACTTTCCACATCTGTAGCCACTGTGTGTGTGTAATGTGTAGTGTGTGTGAGTGTAGTGTTAGCAAGAGCAGTGGGGTTGTGTGTGCAGGATGAATTAGTAAGAGATAACAGCATTAGCAGGGAGCAGTGACGGGGGGAGATGGACGTACAGCAGAGCGGGAGGTTGTTAGTGCTGAGTGTGTGTGTGTGCGCGCGTGTGTGTGTGTAGTGTAGCGTGTGTGTCTATGTGTGTGAGGAGAGAGGGTGGGTGTTCAGCTGGGTGGTGTATTGTGAATGTAGGCCACCTCATATGAGAGGCTATTATAGAAAAGGCTTCAGTCAGCACAAAGAGAGCAGAGCTGAGTTTATACAAGCTGCACTGAAGCAGCGAGAGAGGGATGGAGGGATGGAGAGATGGGGAGGGAGAGTAAGACAAAAAGAAAAGAGGAAAGTGAGGGATGATGATGATGATGATGAGGATGATGTTGAATCCTAATCACACATACCAGCCACATGATGTTTTTCATACACACACACACACACTGTGAGCCCTGTTGGGCGTTTTGTAACGTAGGCACATTAACAGCCACATCTCATACTTTATTCACTAACACACTATTCACACACACAGCTTATAATTAATCTCCTCACATCTCCATCTGACACATCCTCATGCATCTGACCTCACCTGAGCACGGCAGTAAAGTGAGAGAGAGAGAGGGAGAGAGGAGAGCTAGTGAGCTCATCAGTTTCACTCACTTTTCATCTTCTTCATCACTCTCACATCACCTTGCACTCTCTCACTCTTCATCCTCCTCATCACTTCCTCTCACTCTCCATCCTCCTCATTATTCTCGCATCACCCTGCACTCTCTCACTCTCCATCCTCCTCATCACTCTCACATCACCCTGCACTCTCTCACTCTTACAATAAAACCACACAGAGATAAACACTCACAGAGCCACAGACCATATTTCACACACACACACACACACAATAACCTCCTCTCTCTCACTCTCTTACACACACACACACACAGATTGATGCAAGGTAATGTGTGTATGTGTGTGTGTGTGTGAGGAGGTTATTCCATAACACGGCTAAGCCCATGAATAAAGCAGATGTAATATTCAGCACTGCTCACTGTAGATCTCTCTCTCTCTCTCTCTCTCTCTCTCTCTGACACATACACACATGCACACCTACACACACACACACACAGCAGGAGGGCAGAAGGCTCCGCCCCTCACACATGATTAAATATATTTGTTTACCTCCTCACAAAATGAGTATTGACGCAGAGAGCAGCCTCCAACAGAGCAGAGACACGCAGCAGGAAAATTAATTACTCCAGAGAGAAAGAAGTGTGTGTGTGTTTGTGTGTATGTGTATGACTGGATGGAGAAAGGCTGAGTATCACTAGCAAACTGCGCTCTACTGTACTAGCTGTCTAATTACACACACACACACACACACACATACAGTAGAAGTCATGTATATTTCAGCAGATTTGACTTATGCCTACTTTGCCAAAGAGGACAGACACCTTCCTTTTACACTCCTCCCTCCCTACCTCTCTCTCTCTCTCTCTCTCTCTCTCCGTCCATCATTATTGAGTGCTTCCTTCAAGCATATGTCTCACACTCGTCCATTAGCCGAGAGCAACTGTTCAATTATCAGCAGTCAAGATGTTTACATCCACCAATTAGTGCTACATCCTGCTAAATTATGCATGATGCTGGCTGCCACGCCGCGCTCGTCTTTACGGCTTCATCCGGACCGGGCTCCACTCTCGTCACTCTGGGTGTGTGTGTGTGTGTGTTCAGGCCACATATCAGCCTTTTCCTGACTCACACACTCACACAGACATTCTCCTGGGAGTGCTGTCCATATGCTGAGCGTAACCTCACTGCTGCTCCCAGATCAGCTCCACAGCTTCCTCCACGCCTTCCACAGGTGACAGCATCAGGACCAACTCCCTGTGACTTGCAGCTTCTCCATACCATCCCCACCACCTTAATTAGACACACACACATGATGGCACAGCTCATCTTAGCGCATCAGAGACTCTCAGGATTCGGGGAGAGTTTCCCTTACGCTGGCTGTCCCATTGGCATTGACGCTGGCAACCTGCATGGTGTTCTCCACACTGACATCTACAGCAGCTAGCTGAGCAAGGCTGGGCAATATACTCAAATCACCATCACGATTAATGGAATATTTCACCTCAGTTATGATTAATGAACAATTAATATGAATTATTATTCAAAGGAAGGGGTGCAGATATCAAAATGCAGAAAAGACAAACCCATGCTTTTAAAATTGCTGTCCACATCAATGCATTATTATTTAATTTTTTTATTCATTTTATCATTCATTCATTATCTGAACCAATTAATGTAGATCAGGGTTGCAGGGACTGCAGTCAATCCTGGGACTACGGGCGTAATGTGGGTGTCGGTGGCCTAGTGGCTAGGACACTTGCCTCTGGACTAAGAGGTTGTGGGTTTGAGTCCCATGTCTGACACTATCCATCGCTGGGTCCCTGAGCAAGACACTTAACCCCAAGTTGCTCTAGGGAGACTGTCATTGTAATTATGAAGTGGAAGTCACTCTGGATAAGAGCGTCTGCTAAATGCCATAAATGTAAAATGCAAGGTGAGGACCAACCCTGGGCAGGCACCAACACATCGCAGGGCAAACATACACAACTTATGGGGCCAATTTAGAGTAAGCAGCCAACCTACATCGCACACTTTTGACTGTGGGAGGAAGCCGGATCACCCAGAGAAAACCCACACCAAAATGAGGAGAGTGCACAAATTCCACACAGAAAGACCGCATGACCAAACCCACAAATTTCTCGCTGTGAGGTGAAAACACAGCGAGAAAAAGGGCGCTGCCCTTTGATTTCTCTTTCTTAATTAAAACTTCAGTTTTTGCATGTAGGTTGATACTGATGGGGCACTTGGTAGTATACTGGTTACTGTTGCCCCTTGATCAGAGAGTCGCTGGTTCAAGTCCCGGACTGGTAAAAGTACTGCTGGGGTGCTGATGAGCAAGGTGCTTATTGCCCAGCACTTCTCAGAACACTTTATATGAGTGTGTAAATGCAGCACAGGAGTAGCACAGTTTCCACTGGAGAGGTGAGGTAGAGATGTGAGCTTATGCAGTACATCAGCACACACACACACACATGTCCCCAGGACATTCACCCAGGTAGCATTAGCACCCAGGCTAATGAGCACAGGTGCTAGGCTAAGCAGCAGCAGATGGTAGCATTTGGGCAAGCTAAAGCTGCTGACTTATAAAAGTTTCATTGACAGGATGCAGACTATAAAGTGGGTTTTTACTTGCTCTAAGTGCAGCAGGTGTGCTGTCCTTCACTGCACACTTGCTAATAACAACGATGCCATGCCAGCGCAGAAGCTAACACGACATTTTAGAAAATATGAAATATGAGGGAGAGTTTGTGCCATTACAAACACACTTCAGCATAAACACTGGGAAGAGGGAGAAAGTGTGTGTGAGAAAGAATGTTCCATGGAAATGTCACTCCGGAGGAGGCAGGGCCTTTGCTAGGCAACAAATTATAAGACAATAAATAAATAAACAAAACATTTGAATTATTAATACAAACCCTGCAAGCAAAATCCAAACTCCTCCTACTGTAAGCTGTGTTTCCTAAACACTCTGTGTATCTACAGTGAGGAGAAACATCTCTGGACAAAGTTCATGATAAATGTGCTGCTGATAGCAGGGTGTGTGTGTATGTGTGTGTTGTGACTCCTGTTTTCTTCCTCCATTGTTCCAGCTGGTTTTCAGAAGCAGAGTAGTTAGAGTTTTGAGCTTGGCAGCCGCAGCAGGGGAAGTGTCTGCATGTAAAAGGCCCCTAACAGGGCAACAAGTCCCCCACGGCCCCCATCCCATTCAGCAGGACCTCCATCAGACTAAACACTACCCCCCACCAACACACACTAACACACTAACACACACACACACACAAGTATAACCAATATGTACACACCTAGCTAAGACACACACAACAAGCAGCTAACTACATCCAAGCGGTTTCATCAAGTAATACTATTTGTGTTTAAATAAATCACTATTTAAATAAATCATTATTTAAAAATGTTAAATGTTATGTTAATAGTGATATGAAAATCTCAATTTTTAACAGTGTAATGTCAAATCACAATCAGGTTTGAATGGGTGTTTTGGAGGTTGAGAGTGTTGTGATGTTCAGCTTTTTGTTACACTCATATGTGTAGGCTCTGTCCGTTTGGTCTTTCAGAGTCATACATTTTGAAAATACAGACACAAATTCTTGCTTCCATCTTGTCCAAGGTGGACTCCATCCTCTGACTCCATCTGGCAGCTGCTAAGAGCACACTGTGATGCAATGAACATGCACCATTTAGACGGCACTTTCGACAGCTCAACACCAGTCACAAACACCTGCTAATTTAAAATACATGTCTTTGTAAAGAGAGACAAACAACAGTATCTTTTGGGAATAATATAGTATTATGCCACTGAACATCAGCTAGTCACTGGAAAAATTACAGTGAATTAAAAGCAGCTTTGATATTGATAAGCTATTGAAAAAGTAAACTGTAATTAGCTGTTCCCTCCCCCGCACACAAATACAGTTCACAGTTCAGACAAACTCAGTTCAGCATGTCCCAACCCTGTTCTGCCATGCAGCTGATAAAGTAAGTCAAGTCAGCAAGAATCCTGCCACAAAGAGTTTTTTATAAAGTGATGTAGTACAGAGTTTCATTGCCACAAAGCTATTCTTACCGCACCAGGCATCTAATACCTTGCAACATATGGAAATGTTTTGGGAAGCAGATAAAAGCATATGGATTTGCGTTATTTTTATCATGGCTGTGGGTGACAGATCGCCAATAAGAGCAGGACGTGTCCAGATCCGGGTATTGATATGTGGGGAGAGCGGTCAGCACGTGCAGAGGCAGAGAAAGGGTTAACATGGACTTGAACTCACACGGATACATCGACCCCAGATACTGTTTAACTTAGACTCACCCGACGATCAATCACGGAGCAAGGGGGATCAGGTACGACATGCTGCATCATCTGTGTGTGTGTGTGTGTGTGTGAGATACAGCTTTATGTAAGTGAAGAGCAAAGCAGGACGGCCCTCATTATCCTGTATCTTCTCAAGTTTCTTCTTAAATTTGATCTTGAGGAAGTTCTTAAGAAAGGTCCACATGGAATTCATCACGTGTTATGAATCCGCCTTTGTGATGTCGCTCTTTTCAGGATGAATCTGTCCTCGTTAACTGAAAGTGTGTGCGAGCTGTTCTTAATTAGCATAGGTAAAACCCTGCCCCCAGATTACCATAAAAGGGCATGAGTCTACAGCACAGTACGCACACACATTGGAACATGAAGCTGATGGAAAATGCCTAAATGTCCTCATAAAGACAGTATAGCAAGATGTAAGTCACAGTGTTATTGCAGTGTGTATGTATTTTAAGTGAATATGTTTTGTAAAATAATAATTATGAACAAAGATTTAAAGATATACTGTAAATTTAAATAGGATAATATTCTGTGATTGTAGAATTGAATAAAATCCAATTAGATAATGTTTTGCACAAACACACAATAAAATATATCTGAATGCTCTTCAACTTTGGTAGATTGTGTTCTTATAGAAATCTCAAACAAGGAAACACTGATGAACGTCAGAATTCTGGTGAATTCTATGTAAGTGGACAGAAAGCTTTTTCTTGAGAAGCACTGGCTTAAAACTTATTCACTAGAAGCTTCGACTGCAGAGCTGAAGCTAAACTGGTCTTGTTTGGAGGTTAAATCCACTTTGTGCCAAGTTCATACCGATGAATTATGAGCTGTGTATTTGTGCATTATGGAAGCATCGGTCGATGAAAAAGAAACACAAGGCTTGAGGTTACATCAGCACACAGGAGAAAACGGAGCTAATGCTGCTTACATCACCATGTCTGCTCAACTACATCTCAAACCAGAATCAGAGTGAAATTTATTGACAATCTTTGGTGGTTGGTGCTAGAACATTAAGAACAGAGCAATTTTAAAATATGGCTATGGCAGTACAACTTACTATAATAGACCAACTTCCAAGTGCAAGTGTTTAGTCGGATATAAAGGGGCAGTTAGAAGAGTAACGATTAGGGAGTTGGTTCCGTGATCACAAAGTCGCTGATTCTGCACAGGTAAAGGTATCAATGAGGTACTCATGAGCAAGGTATCATCCCCAGGCACTGCTCCTTGGGTTTTGCCCATTTTAGCTGCCCACTGCTCCTTCATGGATGGGTCAAATGCAGAGCTCACATTTGGTTGTGGTGCACTATGTGCTGTGCTGTGTTCACTATGATGACTAATCACTCACTTAAATTCACAACTCTCCAACTGCTACAATCTGTGCATTTCAGATCTGCTTATGCCTGCCAGTGGTGCGGCGCTGTTGCTGATAAATCATCTCTATTTGAGACGACTGATTCTCGTCGTACTCCGACAAAACAAGCTGGACACACCCACACACACAGCTCCCCTTTCACAAGCGGCTCTATATTGCTCTGAAAGTGACCCCGGGATATGGTGTGAGTGAAGAACGTTACTGCGGCTAACAGAAGAGTGAAGTGTGTAGCGTTTCTGCCCTGTAAGCGTGAGGATGAGGAGGAGGAGGAAGAGTTGATATCCGACACGTCGCTGATTTACAGATTTAATATCCAGCATTAGCAATAAAGCGTCACGGCACAGCCGAGGGGGAGCCGAGCACGTGGAGGACGGCGTTAAAAATTCATGCAGACATCCATCCGCACACAAACGCACACGCACACACACATTTGCATGGACTCACACACATACAATTGCATGCACACACACACACACACACACATGCACAGACAAAAGCAAGCAGGGGAACATCATCCATCACTAGCTAAACGTGCAATTCACTTCCATCAGATAACCGCCTAATTAGTGCTGAGTCGAGAGAAACACACACATACACCCACACACACACCCACACACACACACCGTTAAAAGCTTTGTGTAGCGGTTAAGTTGTCTAGATGACCATTTAGTGTGCAAGATGAATGGGATGAACCTGCAGAGAGGAGAGAAATGCAGATGGAGAGATAGATGGCTATAGCTTCCTCTCCTCCACTCTCACTCCATCCTCTCTCTCTCCCTGTAGGTAATGAGATGCAGATGACAGCCACCTCATGGGGAAAAATGGTCAGAAAACGTTGGAGGATAAGTGCAGGGTGGAGATAGAAAGAGAGAGAGAGAGAGAGAGAGAAAGAGATGGAACGAGGAGGGGGGGGGGATATTTACATGGCCCATGGTCTTTATTTCAGAGGCTTTTCACAACCAAATCAAGCCCTTTTACATTCATGTGATTTCATGAAGTGGGGTGTGTTTGTGTGTGTGTGTGTTGGTGTGTGTGCATGGGTGTGTGTGTTAGCCTGTTTATAAATGTCCATTGTGAGGTGCTTGCTGCTTAAAACAAGGCACTGTATTCATGAGCTCTCTATGAGAGTAAACACTCCTCTTAGAGCTACAAAAGGGGTGCACACACACACACACACACACACTCCAGCACACGCATGCACACACTCTCTTCCTCTCTCATACTGTTTCAGGCTGCAGTGAGGCAGCATTAGTATTGCGGGGAGCGAGCCAGCACGTGGACCCTCAGCCTAACACAACACCGAACTACACACACTTTTCGCTCTCATACACACACACACACACACACTTCCTTTCTTTTTTTCCTTAGCTGCCTTTGACTATAATGCAGGAATAATAACAATGTGTCCATCTCTGCGGAGCTTCTCGTGCGGAGTGTGTGTGTGTGAGTGTGTGTGACGTGGGGGCGGCTTGGAGGAAAAGTAATTAATTGTCTCTTGCCTCTCGTATCTCATTTGGGCGCTGATGCTTCAAAAGGCCATTACTGAAACAGGAAAATAATTAAACTTTGGCAAGATTTTCCCTGATAGCAACAGAGCCACACTGTCATACACACACACCCACACACACATACATATTGCAGGAAAATCCCTAACACACTGCTAACCCCCCTCCCCCAAGCACCACTGCCTGAACCCCCAACACACACATACACATTGCACATCAGCTGCTAATTAAAGATCAGGGAGAAAGCGAGTGGAGGGGTAAAGAGAGGGAGAGAGATGAGAATGAGGAGAAGAGGGAAGTGAGAGTGGATAAAAGATTAAAAAGTGGAGGATGATAGTGAGAGATGAAACGCTGGTGACAAATGAAAGGAGAAGATTTGGTAGTTGTAGTCCTTCAACGATTAGTGGACCAGAGTGAGTTCAGAGCATCACCTTACCCCTAGCTGACCTGTTTCAGGGCTGGACCATATCACCTCAAATCAATATCATGATTAAGTGAACATTTTACATCCATTACAATTTTTGAATGGATATTTAGTTTTGGGTTTCTTTTTCTTTGCATTTTGTCCTTATAGTTCACTCGCAGGGGCAGTTGATGGCGTAACGTTTAGGGTGTACGCCCTGTAATCAAAAGGTTGCCGAATCCAAGGACCAGTAAAGGTATCACTGAGGTACTCATGAGCAAGGTTCCGTCCCCAAGCACTGCTCGACGGGCGCTGCCCTTGTTAGCTGCCCACTGCTCCTTCACCAATGGGTCAAATGCAGAGGTATTTCTAATAAAAAAAGTGCATTATGTTTGTGATGGTAAAATAACTGATGGAAACACACACAGATTTAGTGCAAACTAGACAGGACTGGACAGACATTTTAACAGAATTATTCAAATGAACATTAACAGAATTTCAAAAATAATGAAATAATCAACATGATCAAGTTCATGTTAATCAGAAGTTCAGAATGTGGTTTCTAACAAATGTTATTATTTCTATTAATTGTGCAGCTCTACTCATGGCTAAAGATTTTACACTCATTTGCAAGCTACTTTGAGGTTCATTCCTCCATTACTTCAAGATTTGTTACACACAGATGTCTTAACCGACAGAGAAATAAACAAACCCTTATTTGGACAGAGATGCTGTAGGACTTGGTGAGTGTAATTATGTGTAATTAGCCAGCACACGTCTCTAGTTAAGTGCTGCAGACACAAGAACATTGCACTAAAACCCCTGGTACTTACTCAACACAGCCATGTTCCAACATGTTCCCTGTGCACTGAACAAAAGGTGGTGTCTGTATGTGATAAACTGCAAACTCAGTAACCTTTTTAATTTTTAAAAAGAGTGCAGGTTATGCAGTAGTTAGTTTAGCTGTACAGAACAGAGAACGAGAAGAAGTTATGACGTTAATCAGCTTGAAGTAGAGAATGTAGATTTAAGTAGATTTAACCAACTGTACAATCTAATCCAGGGGTGGGCAATTAATTTTTCCAAAGGGTCACAAAAATTAGAATTGACATGGGGGGCCGAACCAATAGACTGTAATAAACTCTGCTCAACTGAACTTCATTTAAAAAAACAGAAAATTGTCTAGTTTTGATTAGCTTCTACTGTTAATACTAGATGTTACAGTTAAGCTATAAATGTGCAGAGCAGAGCATATTATGTCTTTATGTGATTTTATTTTTGACAATTTATTCTTTTAAAAACAAAAGCAATATTGAAATATGTATGTTTTCATGTTCAAAATAAAAGCAATGCAGTTGAATAATGTACATAAAATACACTACTTATGTTTGATTTTTATGTTTAATTTGTTATTTCACACTGTTCACTGGAGGCCGGCCAGGGACAGACAAAGGGCAGGATGTGGCCCTCGGTCCAGGCAATGCACAGGTCTTATCTAAGCCAAGGATGTGCAATAATGCAGTCTTGACAGCACTGATGGGAATAACGGCATTATTAACAGTTACAATAGTTACTTTTCTTGTTAACTAGTTACATTTAAAATGCTGTAACTCAGTTATTTACTTGGGAGAAGTATCTACTAACTTTAACTAACACTGGTTGACAATATGAGAAGCATGATATGACTATATATGTTTGTGTGCAAAAATGCAGTACAGTGTCAGCTGTGGTCTCTAGCCAGCAGCTGAGGCATGCAAAGCAATAATAACTAGAAATAATATGGATTCGGACGGTTCAGTTCCATTTTATTTGTATGACTCTTTTAAAAAATTGTCACAGAGCAGATTTGCATATTACCTGCTCCAGGCTCCTAATGAGCAAGTCTGGGGTCACAGTGGCATGGAAAACTCAGAAGGAACCCCATGCTCCTCTGGGCCACGCCAAGCTGAGCTCATGCATTTAAAGTGTGTGTGTGAATAAGTGTGTGTAACAAAAGATTATAGTTCTTAGAAGATCAATGGAGGTTGAAGAGGTCACTGCAGGTTCCAGATGACAGGACTCTGGAGATCATGCGGTCTGATAGAGGATCCACCGGGTCTCTACTATGTGCTTACAAGAGGATGATGAAAAAAATCCATCAGCGAAAAATGACATTTGATCTAAACTCCTTTATACACAGCACGCTGTCACACTGTGTAACACCACCACCTTCCCCACATGTTCCTGACATGAACCACATTCCTCACCACCCTCATTGCACATGAGAACACACTGGGCCTCATTCAACAACTGTTCTGAAGAAGAAAATTGTTCGTAAAACACACAGTTTTCAACAAGATTGTCATCTCCTCACGTTTCAACTAACGTTCCAACCAAGGATTTCTTATTTGAGATTGAAGTAAGGATCTGGTTTATAAACAATGAACACACTCTTATGCATTTCATTGGACGCCTGTTAGTGCAACGGTTTTCTTCTATTCTTCTAAATGTAAACATATTTATCATGGTTCATATTAATTTAATTACTTTAGAAAACATGTTCATTTAAAATAAAATACATACTACAATAAGACTTCAACTATTTCATGATTGCCTTTTTTTTTTTAGTCTTGTGCTTCACAGTCGTTATAGTTACATTCTGGAGTTTTCTATCAACTTCCCATTACGGTATGTGTGTCTGTATGTGTGTGTGTGTGTGTGTGTGTCTCCTGCAGTCTTATGCCCTTCTATGGGAATCTGTGAGGAAATTTTCTTTTTCTATTTATGAGGACAGAGAGTTTGGTCATTATTTGGACAAACTGTCAGTTTAAAAACATGCAAATCTGATGGATATTTTTAGGTACTTTCTTAAGAATACATTTTTTTTTTTTAACTTAAAAGATAATTCCTGGACAGTGAATTAACGTGACTTGTGGTCATGAATGGAGAGGACAAGCTCATGGGTCTATATTACATCTGGGAGGATAAATTTAGTCCACACTTCACCTGCAATAAAACTGCAGGACTTAAGGCTGAGCTCGCCGTAGCGTTCAGCTCCTCCTCCTCCTCCTCCTCCTCCCACTAATGGTTCATATGTGAGGCTCAAGATTCAATCTAATCAGCAGAAATTGGATAATTAAGACGCAGTGTTGTGGGGGAACCTGGTCGTTCAGGAACAGCCTCCTCCCCGTTTACTTGACTCAGGTAATTAACATCACACAGCCAGGAATTAAGGGCAGCTGCAAGCAGGCTCCACCCACCTCGTTAGGACAAGCCTGCAATTAGTCTGGAGTGATTGGGTTAGGGCCTGAGTGACGGCTCATTCAGCGAGCCACATGTTGGATTACTGGTGTATGAAGGAGGAGAACAGAGATCTCTATTCACAATAAATAGAATCAGAGTAAAGTTTCCATCAGGAAGGAGAGAGGCAGGACTTTCAAACCTTATTATTCATCACACCAGCTCCAGACGCCTGCCACACACACACACACACACACTCAGGCTTGGGGTTGCTTAGGTTAATGAGGTCAAAGGCTCCAGGCGGCCACTTCCTGTCAATTAGAAGCTGAATGCCGTGATGAATCATAGTTTGTTTTCACAGCAAAGCACATACACACACACACACACACACATATTCATAAACAAGAAAAGCTGTCATGTTCCCTTATATTCCGTTAGTGCCACCTGACTGCAGAATATGACAAACAATAATAAATGTAATTTACTATATGATCCAAACTGAATGAGGGGAAAATCTCATCAGAGGGTCCAGCCTGATTCATCAAGACTTGGAATCTGCAACTCCAAACTTCATTCAACATTCCCTTCTCACAGTTTTTTTTTTTTTTTTTTAAGAAAGTTGCTAATAAAAGTCTACAATGGTTTCATGACATATTCTTAAACAAACTGTTCACATATTCCTTCTTCTAATTATGAAAATTATAGTAAATTAAAAATGTGTGGCAGTTGGTTTTAATTAGCACAGGCAAAAGCACTAAAAATCCACATTGCAGAGCAGGAGACTGCAGCACTGCATAAACACACACTGCAACATGAAGTTGACCAAAAATGGCTAGACATAATTATAAAAGCAGTGGAACACCAGACTCCAAAACCAAAAACTTCTGAAGTTTTGAAATAGTCAAAATGTTATTGTAGTGTGTATTTATTTTAAATGAACATGTTTGGAAAGTAACTATAATAATTATGAACAATGGACCTCATTCTGCAATATTTTCTTAAGGTTTCTCTTAAGTTTGTTCTTCAGAATGTTAAGAGTATAACGTTATACAAATGTAGAATTGGGAAAAATAATCTTTTTGTGCTAATAGGCATGCAGTATAATGTGTGTAAGAGTGCTCTTCAGCAGCTATAGATTCTGCTCATACCTAAAAACACATAAGAAAACACTGATGAATTCTGGCTTGAAACTGGACTTCTTTTCAAAATACTTGAGTACGTTTCAGCTCTCATCCGAAAGATTTCTTCAGTTCTAAAAAATCTGATGAGTAGTTCCAGGTATTTATCTTCTAGTGGGGTTTTCACATTTAAGGTGTTTATTGAAACACGTTGTGTTGTCCACTGGATCGTTGGGGTCACATGATCCAGGTGTGGATTAACATGTATGTTGTTGGTTTCATTCAAGTCAAATGTAAACCATTAGCACGTGGTTGTACCTCACATAAAAAAAAAAAACTGAGAAGATTGCATTGTATGTGGCTGATAAATTTGGGGTAGTTGGTACTGTAACGGTTAGGGAATTGAACCCATGATCGGATAGTCACCGGTTCAAGTCCTGGACCGGTAAAGGTACCACTGAGGAATTCAGAAGCAAGGTACCGTCCCCAAGCACTGCTCCCTACATAAGCTGCCCACTGTTCCCTCAAATTTAGTTCAAATGGAGACCTCAAATTTATGATGAACTGTGTGCTGTGTTACAATGACAAATAATCACACACTTAAATTGGTGTAGTTAACCTACCTGACTGTTTATGTTCATGGTGGTTGGTTCCAGTTGATCAAAGATGGCCTCCTTTACCCTTCTCTCAAATCAACTCTTTGTACAAAACTCATGTTCCTTCTCCTTTAAGTGCAGATGTACAGCTAAAAAAGCCTTTCGGAAGAGAGCTAAAACATCTTCCAGAATGTTGAAAAGAGGTCCAGTTACCTTTTATTAAAGCCCTGAAGATGACCACATTCTGGACATGAGAACCTACACTGACATTTTAAGAACACATTTCCCCTTAAGATCGGTTGGTGAATGAGAACCATAAGGTCCTCCTGACCCTCAGGCCAGCTCCTCTAAACACACCCAGCTTTACACACTTATACACATCAACACACACACACAGCAACAGAGTGGTGCAGCTCTCACCAGGAGCTTCCACAACACCTCACATTCAACTCAAACTGACAGATGGGGAGACAAACGGATGGATAGATAGAGAGACAGCAGACAGAGGAGAGGACGGACGAATGGATGGATGGATGGATGGTCTCTCCTCGACCGGGTCTCCAGTGAGCACAGGGACCAGCATGAGAAAGGGAAAGAGCTCCTTCAGGCCTCATCAATCAATCAGCGAGCAGACCATAAATCAACAGTCTCTTCAAAGAGCACTCAGGGAAGCAGCTACGGCTATCACAATGCGGTGTGTGTATGTGTGTGTGTGTGTGTCTGTGTGTGTGTGTGTGGAGCACATCTGGTTAGTATGGCTTGGACTTGACATATTTTCTCTGTGCTGCTCTGAAGGACAGCCGTCTCCTGGGCACTGACATTAACCTACATACAGCACGTGGACAGGGCATTACCCTGAAGACCTTCACACTGCACAAGGTCATCCAGAGTGTGTAGGGGTGTGTGTGTGTGTGTGTGTGGGTGTGTGTGTGTAGGTGTGAGGGAGAGAGAGTCACAGTAGGGTAAAGAACTGAGAGTTAGACATTTATCAGTGTCAGTGTTGCTTGTGTGTCGTAAGTACAGTGAGCCGAACCCCCTTATGTCCTCTACGCTTCATACCTGCTCGTATAGCCTCACATACACACACACACACACACACACACACACCACACACAAGAGAATCTTCAGAACAAGAGATCAAAGACTTTGAACTACAAATCAGCATTCCTGATCAGAGAAGCCCTGTGTGTGAGAGACATAGGGAGACTGAGAGATAGAGATGAAGAGCTGGAGAAAGATACAGAACACTGGGCCTCATTCACCAATATCTTCTAGAGGTTCCTTATATGATAATTATAAAATAGAAGAAACCCTAATAAGCAAATATTTTGTTTGAGGGCGGTGGTGGTCTAGTGGCTAGGATCCTCACCTCTTAATTTAAGAGCTTGTGGGTTTGAATACTACCTCCAGCCCTACCATCATTGCTTCTCTGAGCAAGACCATTAACCCCAAACTGCTGCAGGGAGACTGTCCTGCAATTAGGAAAAATAGAAGTTGCTCTAGATAAGAATGTTAAATGCTGTAAATTTGAATGTTTTGCCTAAACATGCATGTAATAAAACGTGTGTAAGAGTGTGCATCAACGGCTGTAAAAACTGTTCTTACCTAGAAACAGATCTCAAGTAAGAAAACATTGATGAATATTAGAATCTTGGGGAGAACTGTGTAAATGGGTTTTAAGACCAAATTTCTCCTTAGGAGCAATGAGTGAATGGGGTCCAATATGCCTCTGTCTGTCTATGTCTTTATCAGACTCTTTGTGATGTTCCCTCATGAGTGTTGAGTGTAAGATGGAGGCTGTAAACTGATGCATGTAGAGCACAAACAAACAGTAATACATGTGTTACAGAGCTGTACATGCTGCCTCATGAGCTCAGCCAAACCACCCTCTTTATCTCTCTCTCATATTCAGAAACTCCCCTCTCTCTCTCTCTCTCTCTCTCTCTCTCTTTCTTTCTCTATCTCTGTCTCATCTCGTCTGCGCTGAGTCGCTCTCCTCCCTGTCATGATGTCTCTCCTCCTTACACTAATTCTCACTCCGGCCGCCTCTCGCCTCTTAAATTGGGTCCCATCAAAAGGGCAAGTCACTGCACGCTGCTCTACAGACAGATAATTATCACAATAGCTCTCCCTCTCTCTCTCCACAATGCACGTGCTCTCTTTTTCGTCCCAACCAGACACCTCTGTTCCTCTCCTTCTAAATGACAATTATGCCATGTATGTACGTTTTCTTCCTGTCTTGCATTAGTTAACTGTGAGGCCACTCAGAGTGACCACACTGCTCTCACCACTCCACTTCACCCCACCCTGAGAGAGACTGAGAGAGAGACGGGTAAGACATGACAGCAACACATCTCCATACCAGCAGAGCTGGGATTTAAAACAGGCACATCTTTATTCAGTTCCGTCTTTAATGATGTGATGTCAAATTCATAGATGGATCAGTTCTATAAAGGTGCGTAAGGTGTGGAGAGGTAAAGACTCTCCTCACCTGCAGGAGGAGCTCTAACTACATTGGCCATTTCTCCAGCAGCTTCTTCAGAAAGACGCTTTGTTTATGCGGAGTATGTTACACAGGTAACAGTTGCTGGTAGGTGTGTTCTTACTCAACGCAGTTCAATGTCTTTGTGAGTGCAATGTCGTTGGAGCTGAGTGTCTACAAAAAGTGACTGAAAGTGGGACGGGAACAGAAAGTGAGAATGTTTCAATGCTTTCATAGCAAAGGTCAAGACTTGGTCTTCATATTTGGAATATTCATCACAGCAGATGCAAAAGTGACTTAAGTATAAAATACAAGTAAATTACAGTGCTGTGACAAGTCTAGTTTATGATGGAATTGTAACAACTAGTCTGCAAGCAGAGGTGGACGTAAACAAAGTACATTTACTTGAGTACTGTACTCAAGTCCAGATTTTGAGTATCTGTACGTGAGTAGTATTTGAAAACATGACTTTCACTTCATTACATTTGAAAGGCAAATACTGTACTTTTTACTTCACTACACTCCTAAGGTTATCATTACTCGTTACTTTTAAATCTGTGGATAAATTGGTTGTTATTCCCATTTTCTAAAATGTGATCTTTTGTCGCAGGTGACAGTCTATTAGTAATCAGTTGTCATGAAAACTCTGGCTCCCTCCCACAGTCCAAAAGCATGCAATATATATTAATTGAGAACTCTAAATTGGCCCCGTAAGGTGTAAATGTGAGTGTGATTCTGTGAGTGTGTGTGCCCTGCGGTGTGTGTTGGCGCCTACCCAGGTTTGTTCCCCACCTCGCCCTTGTAAGTTCCTGGGATAACCAGTTCGGATAATGAACGAATGAATGCCTGTAGACTGTTTGGACAGTTCTGCCATTTTCTGTCTGGCTTAAAACATTGTTGCTGTTGGAAAGTCAGGAAGCTGGAAAGTCAAAGGTGTAGCTGGGTTTTAAGCAGGTAGGAATCTTAATTTTATTTTCTGAGCAGGCTGCATTTACAGCTACTGCACTGTCCTCCTGATTAAGATACACATATAT
The DNA here is from genome assembly GCA_032718565.1 of Distichodus sexfasciatus. Classification (NCBI taxonomy): domain Eukaryota; kingdom Metazoa; phylum Chordata; class Actinopteri; order Characiformes; family Distichodontidae; genus Distichodus; species Distichodus sexfasciatus. Next base: position 849,908 of record JAVGVS010000093.1, on the reverse strand, counting down.
GTGTGCACACACTGCCAGAGCTGTGTTAAAACACTACCATGCTTTTTGGTGGAGGGTGTGTAGTCTTACAATTAATTTATAAAATAAACAAACAACAAATGGTTTTCTTTGTCAGTTTGCATTCTGTTTCACTCTCTAACATTCTGCCAAGTCTTTATTCTGTGGGTTCTACAAGCTAATCTCAGGCATTGAATATTGAAAGTGTTTTGGCAATAACACACCAGTGTGGTGAAAGAAGATGTACTTTAGATACTTCAGTAATTTTAAAAACAAGTACTTCAGTACTTTAACTTAAAATGTGACTGTGCGACTTTCACTTGTATTGGAGTAACATTTGACTAGTGGTATCTGTAGTTTCAATAAGTAATGAAGTTAGCTACTTTGCCTACCTCTGTCTGTAAGCTGAAATGGTATGGTAAACATTTAAAGGAGGGTTTTTGCAAAAATTGGTGTCATGGAACAGGCACAGTTCAAACCCAGTAGAGACAGTCCACCTGCCAACTTAATCCAGATTGTGGGGGGAAAACAGAATAATCCAGAATTACAAAAGAAAGGATGGTACACAGGGAGCAAGACAGACAACCGCCAGGTATGCAGTACTAGACATGACCAATAATTCACAAAGACACAATGACGCAAACCTATTTAAATACAGGATGTGTGGGTGTGGCAGGTGATTCTGATCAAGGAATAAAGGGTCTTTATGAAGACCCGGAACAGTAGTCCCACTCACACTGTCAGAAAGTTAGGTGAGAGATACTCCTTCTTGGATTCATGGCTGGGACTTTACACTGAGGATGTTAACCTTAAATGTATTTCATTGTAACTGACTTATTAAATGACTGACACAACAGTTATATGAAATGAAGATCTCCACGTTTTGCAGTTCAGTGATGTAGAGTTTAATGGATTTGTGCAGGTCACAGCAACTATAAATTTAAACCCAAACACATCACCCTCATTCACAACCAGAACATTACATACTCTCTGCATCTGTAATGGATGGAATAAAAATAAAAACTCAATGGAAGTGTGCCTTTGTGAGTCAGAAGTGCATCGCATTGGAAATTTGTGTGGTGATATGAGTCCTGTCGAGCCCGCGGCCTCCAATCAGTAGCAGCACCATTACTTTCCTTTATATTCCCTTTAATATCACCACAGCCATTCTGACATGATGGAGCTTATAAAATAGTGAGAAGAAGGCCTTCTCTCCCTCCCTCCTTCCCTCCGTCCCTCTGTCTCTCACTCTCTCTGTCTCACTCTTGTTAAAGATAAAAAGGAAGACAGTGAGTTGGCGCCGAGCCAAGCTGCTGGATAAACTCTGGTTGGCTGCAGTGCTGCAGCAGTCTGTTCTGTTTGGCTTCCGCTGCGCTACACACTCTCCAAATTAAATACGACTGTCACCACGACACCACACAACACACACCATGCCAGGGCAGGTGCCTACACACACACACACACCCACACACACCCCCAGCGTCTTCCTTTTGCGTACATGACAGTTCCAATTGAGAGTATGATGTTGGTGTCTCTTTTCTAAACCCTCTCTGCATAGATATTATAGTATTTACACACACTACTGAACAAGCTTATTTACATTTTAATTCTCTCTCTCTCACTTTCCTTCTCACTGACTCAGCACCGTACCTGTCCCAGGGCACTAAATGAAGTCAATCACAGCATCACTCTCTCTCTCTCTCTCTCTCTCTCTCCCTCTGTCTCTCTCCTGGGTTGTGCTGAGCAGCCATCTCACATCCTCCGCACATTAATCATCATGCATGGGAGACATGCCCACTGGCTGCCTCTGTCCTTTCATCTCTCTTCCTCCTGCTCCCTCCATCACAATTAAAATAGGCTTTATGTATATGTACTGTATATAGGGGGGTGACAAGATGTTGTGCCACGAGATCTTGCGATATTAAAATTCAACAATATTTCTCATCAAGATGAAAAGCTGTCTGGTGAAGTACGGTGTAGTTTTGTGCCAAAATTCTCAGTGTGCAGCGGAACTTTCACCAGCAACATCTGGTGTCTGTATGCCTTCAACTCTGACTGCATGCTCTGAACTCCACCTTCACGCTTGCTCCACTTGGTACTGCATTATAAATGTGTCCAAAAACCAGCCAATCACAGGCTGGAGAAAGCTGACTGATTGATGTGGTCTCCAGTCTGGTGTCTAATATGGTTCCAAGTTCATATAGCGAATTGCAACATTTTTTTTTTCCAGTAGGACACCTAAAGAAGCAACAAGAAGACGAGCTGTGGGTTATATGAAGATTTTGGGTGTGATGTTTTTAGCCAGTATCCTAGTCCAACTGTATCTGTTAATGTTCCCTAAATCTGTTCATTTTAACATGTCTCTATCATGTTTTAATGAAGATGTTGATTTTATAATGTACAATCTGATGATTTATTTACACTTCAATTAGAAGTAAGAAGCTGATGAACAGTAATGGTGTGAAAAGATGCACAAGGAAACATACAAGAGAGACTCCCGTCAGTTCATGCACTAAATACACTGCACTTGCACTTGGCTTGTTGTGTCAAATAAATATTCCACTCATACAGTATGTGAATCATTCAATATGTTTGTGTGCGTGTGTGTGTGTGTTATTGCATGCTCAACACATTGCACATTGTGGAAAACTTCTATTTTATGAGCAGTGAGAAGGACAGAACCTAAAGCACAAAGAAGCAGAAGTCAGTCGGAGCTGCCGCTAGCTAAGCCCCAGGACCCCTTGCGCCGCAGTACACACACACACACACACACATGCTTACACCACACACACAACACACACACAAAATGGTCAGTTTCAGTGTAGATCCGCAGTGTGGAACCTCCCAGTCTTCATTCCTATTCCTACCTGCTGTACAGAGTAAGGATTGTATGAAGTCTAACGCGCCACACACACACACACACACTGACGTCTGGTGACTTGCAACACGCAACAAACATTTGCTTTGCCACTGCTCAGACGTGTGTGTGGTTGTGTGTGTGTTTGTGCGTGTGTGTGTGTGTGTGTGTGTGTGTGTGAGTTGGGGAGGTCTTTCATCAAACACCCTCATTCTAAGCCTGCTTCCACATCACACACACACACACACACACCTTCCTCCATCTCTCCCTCTCAGTACGCCAGCGTATATCTCTCTTCAGGGGAAAGGCAAAGTTATTGGGTTGTGAAATTACAAAATAATGAGGCAAAAATGAAAGCAGCACACTCTTTGTTTTCTTTCCCTCACACACATCTGATAAAGCAACGACGGAGAGAGTGAGAGTGAGGGAGGGAGAGAGGGATGCAGGAATGAGGGAGATGACAGAAAAAATGCTTGGATAAAGATCTTTTTGCCTGTGCTGCACCAACACACACACTCACTCACACTCACACATACACTCACAATTGCACACACTCTGTCTGATGTGCTGAGGGTAAAAAGGGAATAGAACAGGTTATCTCACACACACCAGGATAAAGGTGGCATTGTGCGTGTTGGGGTGGGAGGTGGATGGAAATTGCAAGATACGGCTCTGTGTGTATGTGTGTGTGTGTGTGTGTGTGTATGTGTCAGTGTGAGTGTATGTGTGTATGGTGAGCCTCTTGGGTTTGCATACCAATGACATCATTCATAAACCTCACAGAGAATTAACAAAGTAAACAGTCCATTGCCAAAACTCCACACACACACTCACATGTACACTTGCATACACACTCACTCATGCTGGTTGACATGTCTTGTGTCCCCTGTGAGGTTCCTGGTCTCCGTACTGCTGGACGCTCGACCGACACACACCCGTCCCTCACACACGACCGCATACTGATTGATATTTTTGGCATGCACGGATATCGAGCGACGGCAGGAAGCAAGGCGTGTTAGCCGAAACGCTCGCCTCCATAAACATCCTCTAATCATGCGCCGGCCAACAGACGAGAGTAATTACAGCAGCAGAACAAAGAGATCGATCAGCAACACAAGCAGAGTTACAGTACATTATCGGGAAATGGATCAGCACAGATCTAAGCTAAAGGATACATAATGAAGAACAATCATACACTAAAGCACGCTCGCCTTGCCATGATCTACTGTTACACACACACACACACACACACGCACAAGATCACCTGAAGAGAGAGGGAGGGAGAGGGAGAGATTGAATTGTGCTGATTCCACTTTTTATTTTAAGTTGTAGCAGCAGATTTTTGTCTTTTCTTCACTTTTAATTCCATAGTACAGTTTCAGAATGTTTACCTGAGATCAGTCACTGACCTACATAAAGAAAAAGAGGAAGGGGAGGGAGAGAGAGAGAGAGAGAGTCTGCTAGAGGAAAACTCATAGCTTGATGGTCTGGGAGTCGATTCTACAAAGAATCAATTCCTCAACTCCGAATAAAGAATTGACTCCAACTTTAGAACTCAGCTCGACGCAGTCAACTTCAAACTGAAAAGTGCAATTTACAAGATATCATGTGGAGAATTTTTTTTTAACTTTCAAAATCCTTATTAATTTAAGTCCCACATGTATTGAACAAATGATTCTGAATCACTACTGGACTAAAGTTGGACGTGCAATTCAATCTGTGTAAATCTGTGTATCAGGTTATAAAATCGTTGTATTCATTCTTTTTTTATTATTTGAACCAAAACACAAAAACACGTTTTCAATATTTCTTTCAAAAAGCAAACCAAAAATGAATAACCTGTTTTCACATTTCCCATTTTGTGCTCAACTGAAAAAATCCCCCTCATATTACATTTTCGGATGAAAAATGGATTTTGCTTTTGGTTTTAACTTGATAAACGAATTATACACACACTTAGTTCTTTGTCAGCATGTGCAGTGCATACCAGTTCATTGCAGGAATGACAGTTGGGCCCCTGAGCAAGTTAACCCCCTTAACCCCAAGTTGCTGCAGGGAAATTGTCCTGAAATAAGGAGATAGAAGTCACTCCACTACAGTGTAATGTGATAAATCTAAATGTGATGTAATTTATGTGCTTTACTAGAAACTGATAATATTTCAAACTAGAGAATGTCTGCTTCATGAATTTTTGGTCTGAGAACATGGTCACCTGAAATCAACCTTCGATATCGTCTCAATCGATTCCTAAAAACTGGAATGGTGTGAGGTGAGAGAGCTGGACAGAGATAGTTGTTTCAGTGGGGGAGTGTGTTTGGGGCAGACATGTGCGGTCAGCATCAAGGCGAGCTAGAGCAGAGCCGGTCAGCTTTAATACAGTCATCATCCGGAACTGTTCACTCCAACACAGACACCAACACTAACGCCAACACCAAAGCGGGAGCCGGGCCGGGTGGAAGTGAGGAGTGAGTGAGTGATGTATGGCAGTAAATGGAGTGTGACCACAGTGAGAAAGTGAGAGAGATAGAGAGAGGGAGTTGGGCAGTGAGGCATATTTCTCCAGCAGACCCCTCCAGACTCCATCAGAACTCAATTACTGCCCCGTCGGGTTCCCGAGTCCCTGGCACCCAGATGACCACTCTGACACAGCAGCGGCCTACGCCTACCCCACACACACCACGGTATGCACACGCACACACGGCCTGCCAGTCTCCCCCCACGTCCACTCCGCCTCTTCGCAGGGTGGCCCGCTCCCATCCTCACGAGGACAAATAACACCACCGAGAAAAACAGCAGCTCAATGTCCCAAAAACGACTCCCCACCTTCCTTCCTTTCTTCCTTTCCTCTCTCCCTCTCTCACCGTTTTGTTTTATTTGTCACACTAGCAGCTGCCATTGTGCAGATGTAAAATCTTTTCAGTTTGTTGATTGTGTGTAATGGCGTTCTCAGTGTGTGATCTTACAGAGCAAACACTCACTATTACAAAGCCGCAGACAGCGAGAGCGTTACGCCTTCACAGGGAATTTCTCCCACATCTGCTCTGCTTGTGTTTGCCTCTTTCGGGCTTTTGATCATCATAAGAAAAATGTTTAGCTTTAGTCTGAATTAGTTAAGAGCTATAACAGATAAATGGACAGCGCTTAATTACCAATACTTATTAGCATAACAATAAAGCTAATCTGGCCATGTTTTAGCTTTACCATAGAATTAATCTGTCTAAGCAAATAGTTTAACAGTTGAGCCAAATTGGCTAACTCATAACTTAACAACAAAGCTAGTATTATTAAAAGATAGCTTAACAATGAAGCAAGTTTGGCTGAACTTTAGCTAAACTGTAAAACCCACTTGGCTAAGTGTTAGAAAACAATTTAGTATGTTTGACTACGTCTTAGCACAACATTAAAGCTAGTTTGCCTAATCTTTAGCAATTGGTTGAGACAGTTTGGCCAAGTTGTCTTAACAATAAATCTCATTCAGCAGAGCTTAGTTTTACCACAAAATAAGTGCATTTCATCTGCCTTTACACATCTGAAATGTAGTTTTACTCCAGTAGTTCCACAACATATGGACCAGGCTAGTATTAGCCTACATCTAATAGAGGGAATGAAGCATTCTGGTGATTAATTGCTCTTTGAAGCTGGTCTTGATAAGTACATCTCTGCCTTATAATGTGATATAAGAGTTGTCAAATGTCAAATCATGCTACACACATTTTGTTTATTAGTTTGTTATTCAGTTACAGTTAAAGAGTGTAATGAATAACATAAATTTAAATGAATATGAGGTAGGCTTCTGAATGCCTGCAAGGGTCAGTTTTACCCAGAGCTAATAAAACCCAGGGGTAATCTCCGGTTGCATCAAAACAATTTTACTGACCAAAAATAAAATTAGAAAATGATAATTCAGCTGTAAGATCATTACCGGCTTGGTAATGACGTTGTTCTGATGTGAACATTAATTGTACTTGTGACGTGAGTAAAGCATCGTCAGCGCTTGCTTTGATAAACAGGTAAAGTGTTTGCTGAGTCACTGCTTTACTGCTGTTCTATTTAGCTCACAACATGAGTCAGCAATAAGCCAAAGTCCATCAAATTCTCCATTTCATCATGAGACATCAAAAACGTGGTTTACTTCTGTGCTTTCTCTGGCTGTGTCCCAAACTGCATACTGAAGTACTAAGTAGTGCATCAATAATAGTCACGTATGATAGTACTTAGTAGGCTATTGAGTAGGCAGCACTGTTTGGAACATAACCACTACAAACAGTGTCAACGTGCTGAATTACTCTGTGGAGGTAAATCATCTGAGCACATTTGTGAATTATTGCTATGGAGAGCAATTTTGAAGTATTTGTACACACCAAATGTGTAACACTGTAAAATCGTTAGATTAATAAAGTGATTTTTTGTTGTTGTTGTGAACACAATACAGCACACAGTGCTCAATTCACATTTACATTTATGTCATTTAGCAGATGCTCTTATCCAGAGCGATGATCATTTTCCCAATTTCATAGTCAGTCTCCCTGCAGCAACTTGGGGTTAAGGGTCTTGCTCAGGGACCCAATGATGGTAGTGTGGGAGGTTCAGACTCTTGATCGAGCCATGACCACAATCAAATGTGAAGAAGCAGTGGGTAGCTTTTTTGGTAGTGTTTGGGGACAGTATCTTGACAGTATCATGTGGACACACAACTCCCTATACGTTACTCTACCAAACTAACCCTAACCCACAGCAGTTATACCAATTTGCAGTATAACAACAGCTGATCAGCCATGCAGATATCTTGCAAAAGAAAAAAGTCAAAGATCATATTTTAAAGCATCTAAATATAATTATAAATACTAAAGTAAGACAAATTTGATCAAATCAACAAACTACTATTACAATTAGGTTCCAACACGCGAGAACATGTTTTGGTAAATGGAATATATACAAATGATTTCCTTTTAACAGCCTAGTCATATTGTAAGCCTGAATTTGTTGCACAGACGGAAATATTTACTGTTGAATAGTTATGCACTGTAAAACACAGGTGTAGTTTTGGCATCTGGATGAACTGGTGTTACTGGAATGAGCTGGTGCATTTCTCACGCTCCTGTGAAGACAAACTTTGAGTTCTAGCTCTTTAGCAGTCTGCAAAAATACAAGTAACCAAGCCGAGTGAGCGGCTATCAGTGCTGCCAGCGCTCTGGATCCCCACATCAGCACATTTTACTGACAAAAGCTGTCACCTTCCTCACTGAAATAGAATCAGAGCGAGTGGGAAGAGGTGAGATACTGAAAACAGATCATCCATTTGCCGATGTGCTCCAGTCTTCATCCTCCTCCTCCTCCTCGCTTCACAGGCCACTGCACAACAGCACTCAAGCAATAAGAAGGTTATACTAAGCTTTAAAGGAGGACTTGGGCTAAACGATCAAATGTTAATATCATTCAAATTTCTTTGCACGAAGAACCAGACTGTTTAATCACTTTAAGATATAAGTTAAACCAGGATATATACCAGACATTCAAACATAACTTACAATTTAATGTTCTTAGTACTTAATGTGCTTAATGTATTTAGCTAAAATGTCAATAAGACGAGTTTAAAAGGGCCATAATGAACATAACCAGCTCAGACCGGCGTGACTGCCCTCAACGACCAACCAAGACTGGCTTCCATTGTAAGCTGCTTTTTCAACAGAGAAGTAGGTCAAATTACTTCTTAGTCTTTCAGTTTTAATTCTGGCTACATTCACTGGAAGAATTAATGTCATCAACAGAGTAAATCTACCACAAGCACGGTTTGTATCAGAGCAGAGCAGTTCTGACTCCTGTTCTCTGTTTGAGTATGTACGCAGAGCGTGCAGGAAGAGACAACAAATAAAAATCTAAACTAGATTACAATAAATACTTAAGAGCACCTGCACCGAGTTAGCCAATAACTTTAATAAGGGCTTTATAGAGGAGAAAATCACTGAGCAGCTATCAGATGGGCCGCTGGGTGAAACTCACTCCTGATAGTCTCTGGCACTGCTGACGCTCGTGCTGTCAGGAGTCTTATGTTCTCAAGCATCGGGGCTCTCGCACTCTCATAACGGTCAGACAGGAGAATTAAACTTTATTAAATCTCACAGTCCTTATTACACAGTGTAATTATTCCAGAATCTGCAGCTCCAAAAAGCTCCCTCACCGAGCAAACAGCCAGACAATCACGTCCATCATGGGAGCCGAGAGAGGACCAGCGGGAATGAGCATGAGGTCTCTGGTCAATCAAAATGTCTTATCACTCCCATGCCCTCTCTCCCTATGTCTCATTTCTCAATTTGCATGTGTGTTACTTTATAATGCTCATGGTTTAAAAAAGAAAAGGTATTTGTATTAAAGGTGTTGTTGTGTTTTGCTCTGATCTGTCAGCGAGTTGACATCTCTGCTACATTTCACTTTATTAATTCTCCTTTCAGTGGGGAAAAAAATGTAAATTACCAGCAATGCATGGACTACACCCTGTCTGTCAGACTGCGCACTGGTGAAGCCTGCTTGATTGAATCCACACACACGCTCAAATGAAGGCCTGTGCATGACCTATGCAAATCTAGTGGAACATGATGGTTCACTCTCATATTCCATTTTCATCTGTGAGATGACAGGAGTATTTGAGCTGCTGAATTATGAGTCAGCTCAGTTTACACAAGACACCAATCAGCATTTACAGTACAGCTGTTCTTTGTGTGTCGGTGTGTGTGACACAGAGAGATAGAGAAAGAGAAATAGATAAGGAATGAAAGCTAACTATTAGAATTTGAACTTCTGTGAACATGAGGGCAGTCAGTTAGGGAGTTGGCCCCAAGATTGTGAGGTCTTTGATTTGAATTCTGGATCAGTAAAGGTACTATTGAGGTACTCATGAGTAAGGTACCACCCCCAAGCACGGCTCCCCGGGTGCTGATAGAGCTGCCCACTGCTCCTTCATGGATGGGTCAAATGCACAGCTCACATGTGGTCGTGGTGCACTGTGCTGTGTTTACAATGACACATAATCACTTACTTAAATACTGACTTAAACGAGTCTTGAATGAAGGTGCTGATTAGGACCAGACTCAGCTGATGGTTTTACTCCACAACCGTAACCTGCTTTATTTCTCCAGCCGTCTCCCTGGAATTAAATTCATTATGTCTGTAAGTTGGTGTGAGTTTCCCTCTTTATCTCATCACAATCACTTTCCCTACAGTCAGTTAAAAGTGAAGTCCAGCCCAAGTCCGGCACAACGACACAAAATTAGTTCAGGGCTCAGAGAGAGAGAGCTGGTGTGTGTGCGTGTGTGTGTGTGTGTGCGCATTCATGTATTTATCGCATTGTGGGGACCTTTTTGTCCCCTAAAATCACTTTGATCTGTTTTTGGACCTTGTGGGGACATTTGAGAGGTCCCCATGAGGGAAAATGACTTTATAGAAAATGTGCTTGTTTTATCTAAGAAACTAAAAGAGGTAAAAGATGTGTTTTTGGTTACTGAGGATTAGGTGAAGGTGTAAAATTATATACATCTAGTCATTATGGGAGTCTATGGAAAGACCTCACAAAGATAGTAATACAAGACTGTGTGTGTGTGTGTGTGTGTATGTGTGTATGTGTGTGTTGTGTCTGAAGTGTTTTACCTCCTCTGTAGTTGTGTGATCTTCGTTACAGTTGTGTTTAAAGGGTAAATATGGTACAGTAAGAGTTACACAACCGAACGTGAATAACCAGTTCATTAGAACACACACACACGTATTCTAATGAACTGGTTATTCATGTTCTGTGTTGTGTCATCTGATTTACTGTGTGTGTGTGTGCCTTTAGGGCACTGGAAGGAAACTTCTTTGGAAGGGCTGGAAGTGTGAAATTTTGTAATTACAGTAAAGGTGTATGTGTGTGTGTGTGTGTGTGTGTGTGTGTGTGATGAGTTATACATCATATGTAACAGCAATTACTGCATATAATGCTTTAAATAGAAACCTCTCTCACCACATTCTGTTACCCCCTTTACCACACACACACACACACACACACATACAAAATCCCAGCCCAGCCCCCTACACACACACACACACACATCATCCCAGCCCAGCCCCCTACACACACACACACACACACACACACACTTCAGCAAATGCTGATGTGTTTGCTGTCACACTTCCCAACCTCAGACAGCCAATCAGCCTCAAGGCGATCACACTTTAGTCGAGCAATTTAGTGCAACATCAACAAACACACTCTCATTAGCCCCCTCCCCTCACACACACACTCACACACATACACACACACTAGGACACACCATAAATGACATATAAAATTGCACACATCTCTAACACTACCACACACACACACTCGCTCGCTCTGTTCTGTGTGTTCAGTTTGCCTGCTCTCAGCCAGCGGAAATAGGCCAGAACTCAAACTTATTAACACATATCAACATCAAATGTGTACTCACAACACTAACACACACACACACACGACACACACACACAGCTCCTCTCAGTCATTCAGTCATATCAGAAAAGCAGCAGAGAGAAGAGAGAGAGAGAGATCAGCGGTGGAAATCATGATGTCTGTATTTTTGTTATTGTTTTGTTTTTTCAAACAAACAAACAAAACCCCAAAACATTTTTTAAATATTATTTTCAAAAACCAAAAAGAAAAAATCTATAATGAATCATTTTCCAATTTCCCATTTTGTGCTCAAATAAAAATAGAGGGAAACACAAAACTCGTACAATTTGAATGATTATTTGTTATAGAGAACACAGCACAGCACACAGTCCTGCATGTGACCCATCCGTGAAGGAGCAGTGGGCAGCTTTTTGGCAGGGTCCGGGGAACACTGCTTAGGGACGGTGCCGTGCTCATGAGTACCTCTGTGGTATCTTTACTGGTCTGGGACTTGAACTGCTGCTGTCAAAAAGCAGCCCACTGCACCTGTGTTCTGTGTTCACAATGACAAATAATCACACACTTTAATTCATTTAAATTCACTTATCACAAACTGTGATTGTGCTGCATTTATATCATTTATCAGAGCATTTTATCCAGAGCAACTCCCATCTCCATATCCATCTCAGGGTCAGTCTCCCTGCAGCAACTTGGGGTTAAGGATCTACCAGTGGTGGTAGTGCTGGAGGTAGGATTTGAACGCAAACCTCTTGGTCCATAGGTTAGTCACAGGAGAGATCTGTTTATGGCACTGAACATCTCTACACCATCAGGAGGGTTTTATAATGCTGCTGTAAGTTATCTACTTGAGGTGTCAAGAGTCTACATTCATAAGGGATTGTAAAAAGCCACCAGTCAAACCAGTTCACCTGAGCAGAGGAATGCCAAAAACGTTTCTCCACTGACTCACAGATGTCATACATCAGAACAACACCCGTCCTGGTTGGTTACTGAGGGTAAAGTTGGGTTAGGCGAAATGTTATTTACTCCCAGTCACTATGGGAGACAAGGGAAGGACTTCACAACAATGTGTGTGTGTGTGTGTTTAAAACAGTCATGCTAAATGTATGCTAAATATTCCAAGCATATTTTGTTAAATATCACACACGCATATGTGTGTGTAGTGTAATGTGTGTATAGCTCCAGCTATACACACATTACATTAAATTCGACCTGCAGCATTTATAGAAACAGTCAAGAGCTGCTGTGTGTGTGTTGTCCTGCAGGAGGAGGGGGTGGGCACAGAGCGACTGGTCGAAAAGCCAGAGGGGGGCAGAGCCAAACGCAGACTGACCTTTACAGTCTAACCACAATATAAACACACACACATACACACAGTCTTGTATTACTGTCTTTGTGAGGTCCATAGACTCCCATAATGACTAAAGTACATAATTTAACACCTACACCTAATCCTAACCCTAACCTTAACCTCAGTAACCAAAAGCACATCTTTTACCTCTTTTAGTTTCTCAAATAAAACAAGCACATTTTCTATAAAGTCATTTTTCCTCATGGGGACCTCTCAAATGTCCCCACAAAGCCCCCCAAAAAACAGATAAAAGTGATTTTAGGGGACAAAATGCAATGCAATAAATACATGGCCACACACACACACACACACACACAGTAAGTGGTCACTGCATATTCCTGCTGCTTCTGATACAGAAAGCTCCCTCTCTCCCTTTTACTTTGGAGTGTGTGTGTTTGTGTGTGTGTGTGTGTGTGTTTGTAGACTCATGCTTATCTGTACCCGTTCTCCATGGACTGTCCACCCGGACATGAGTGCACACCCGGACACACATTCTGTGTCAATATTAGAATTTCTTAGCAACAGCAACACACACACACACACACACACACACACACAGAAGTCAGAGACAAGAATACCAACACACACACTCTGCACATTAGCGTTGTTTGTCCCTCTTCTGTCATCCTTCATACTTCCCTCTGTCCATCCATCCATCCATCAGCAGCACTCTGAACGTCTCACCCCGGGCCTGATGTAACCCCCTACTACTTCCTCCTCCCAACAAGCTGCCGTCATCACCACCACATAACAATGTTGGCTCAGAGAGAGTGTGTGTGTGTGTGTTTTTTGTTTGTTTGTGGGTTTCTTTTTTTGGGGGGGGGAGGGGGGGAGCTCCTCCACCTCCACATCCACCTTCTACACCCTCTTCCACCCTCCTCAACATTCTCCTTCATCTGCTACACTTACTCCACTCTCATCTACCTCCTATACATTCCCCTTCTCCAGCTCCTCCTCCACTTCTTACACATCCTCCACACACATTCTCCACATCCATCTCCTTATCCTTTTCTTATGCACTCCTCCACCATCCTCCGCCTACTCCACACTCATCTGCCTCCTATCCATTCTCTTCCTCCACCATCGTCCTCCTCCACTCTCTATACCTCCTCCACTCCCCATACCTTTCCACCCTCCTACACCTCCGTCATCCCCCAACCCTCCACCCGCTGTAGTTCTTACAGGCATTCAAATAATATAACAATTGTAGAACTGTAGAACTGAAGAAAATCCAATAAGCTACTGTTTTGCACAGACATGCCGTATAAATATGTGTATGAGTGTCGTTCAACACCTGTAGATTCTCCTTTTATGTGTAAAACAAATTTCATGTAAGAAATTATGATTCATTGTTGAACCCCAGCCTCACAGCTCTGTTCATTCAACACTCCTGTCTGACTTGTGATGCGGAATGTGAACAGTACAGCCTCCAGTGTTGGGCACGTACCTTTAAAAAAGTAATTAGTTATAGTTACTAGTTACTTCTCATAAATAGTAACTGAGTTAGTAACTGAGTTACATCATTATAAAAGTAACTAATTACCAGGCAAAGTAACTATTGCGTTACTTTAAAAAAAATCTAATTTAATATAACTTTAAAATAAATATAAAACATTGTACACTAATCTACACTATTTTAATGTGTTGTCACCGACGCAGAGAGACTCTTTATTCCTGGACATAAGTTGCACGTTACATAAACATTTTGCCTTTCACCTCAGCGGGGGAAGAGTAGTGCTTATACTTCCAGTTTGCAAAAGCTACCTTTGAACTTGTTGGACTTGCCATCGTTGTGACTCCTGGATGTTGGTGTGTGCGACTGAGCGTGCGTGTGCTTGTGTGTGAACACCCGCACTACTCTGCATCTGATTGGCAAATAATGGAAATCTAAGCCAATCATCGCGTCCTCAGTTACACCACGTTTACAGACACACCAATCATCATCACTGGTTATGTGTCCCGCCCCGGCCCCGAACACACACAAACACACACACCCCTGAGAAAGAGAGGTCCTATGGCTGAGAGAGACGCTGCTCGCATGAAAACCGCTTCAGTGTTCTCAGTTATAGTAACACGCATTTTATTGTCGGTAATGGTAACGGCGTTGTAACAGGGGAAACAGTAATTCGTTTGATTACTTGTTACTGAAAAAAGTATCGCCGTTAGTAACGCTGTTTATTTATCGTGCCGTTATTCCCATCACTGACAGCCTCACACCGCTCCCACCATCCAGTAATGTCAAGCAGGACATAAATCAACAATTCTTAAACCTCCCTCATCGTAAACAGACACACACACACACCTCAATGCGACCCTTACTGTCCTCACACACTCCCCCCAAGCTCCTCCCTCACCATGGACAGGTAGAGGACACAAAGCAAATGACGACGACCCTGTTAGAGTGATGGAGACAGACATGGCAGAGCTTATTGATAAACTCACTAACCAGCTTTGACAGAGGCTCAAGCACAAAACATGCAGAGACAAGAGAGAGAGGGAGACATGAGAGGAAAATGTTAGAGAAATATAATGAAAAAGAATGGATTAGAGTTTGGAGATTAGCTAATTAGTGATATAATGATGTGGTGGTGGTCTAGTGATGAGGCCTTTGCCTCTGGACCTCGGAGGTCATCGGTTCAAATCCTGCTCTGGGTCACTCTGGATAACAACAGTGTTGGCTGCATAATTGCAATACATGTAAATGATTTTTGTAAGTTAGCGGACATTCTTATCCACTCCCTGCAGTAACTTGGGGTTAAGGGTCTTGCTCAGGGGCCCTGCCGTGGTGGTAGTGCTGGAGATATGAACCCACAAAAACTCGTGTAGGTGAGTATCCCTCCTCTAGAACACTTACATCTAGGATATGTGTTAAAGTGTTCATTCAGGATAAACCTTATGTTTTTTGTGCTGGCATCCCTAAATCACAGCCACACACACACACACACACAGTGGGTCAGTAGGGAGAACATGTATGAGGGTTGCCAGATAGGACATGAGAGCGTTCCAGCAGGACGAGGGGATCAGGTTGCTCTGGCTTGGTCAGGGAGCGATGCCCACTGCAGCACACGGATTAGACACAAGTGCAGGATTACCAGACGGTCATCAGAGGGAGAGAGAGAGAGAGAGAGAGAGAGAGAGAAGGAGGGCAGAATGAGGAAACAGAATTCCCTGCTTCCTGTCCCAATATTTTCTGGCTGAGTGCACACAAGAAAGAGTGACCCATTCTTTTCTTTTTTAAAATAGCCTTAATTCCAGCTCTGCTTTCTGGGACACGAACAGTAATGTGCTGACTTAGAGAAAGAGAGAAACAGAGAGAGAGAGAGAGAGAGAGAGAGAGAGAGAGAGAGAGAGATTAACTATAGTAACTTTTATTTCTATATGATCTTTATTACATTTGAATGTAGCTGAACATTCTATAAGAGCATGAATAAAATGGACATAAAACACACAGCAGAGAGTCTTGAAGGAGAATCATAAATTATTCATAGAGTAGTTTAGAAGAGAATTCAAGGCCAGTTTCTGGAGCCCAAACTTTAGCAGAGTCACGTGCTTTGGTACTGCTTTAAAGTAGGAGAGGACAGCCAGAGGGCCACACACACACACACACACATACACACACACACACACACACACACTGGAGCATGCTTATCTCAGGGCTGTGAGTAGAGATGCAATGTGGATGTGGATGTGGGGTGAAATGGGGTGGATGTGGGGTGTAGTTGGTGTTTGTCATGATAAATCATTATTATACGTGCCCTCACACTTTAAGGGAATACACACTCAATTCCCTTTTCACCTTTAACCTTGCCTCCGTTCCTGCAGCTCTGCCTTAAACATCTCTCCTGCTCCAGCCTGACTCATCACCTCGTCGCAACACACTCCTCCATCTCTCTCTCTCTCTCTCTCTCTCTCTTTCTCTCAGTGGAGGTCAGTAAAGGCTTGAGCAGTGGAATGGAGGGCTTATGTGGATCGCACTTCCACACAAATACACACATATTGCAAATGGTACCTTGCTCAGGAGGGGGGGGGCTGTGTGTGCTGGCGAGTGTTAATGTGTGTGTGTGTGTGTGTGTGAGAGAGCTGGAATTAAAGTGGTAGCGTTGAATGACATGCGTCCATTCCAATTTAGCGAGGTCGGGATTAGTGTGTTGATGTGGATTGCATGTGTGTGTGTGTGTGTGTGTGTGCACTTTAATGGTGCATTTGCGCTGAGAGAGGTCTGCTTTGAATTTCCATGTAAAGCCTTATTTGGCCGGTCGTTAATGACGGCCGGCTGCAGTAATCTTTCTAAATTGAAAATCTGATGAGAAGCTAAAAAAAAAACTTTATGCTGTGTGAAGCGGCGTCATGCCCCGCCTTAGAGGAGACATGAGGGGATAAAGGCCATGGGAGAGTGTGTGTGTGTAAGCTTGTCTGAGTAGAGCTGTGTGCGATGTGTGTGTGTAGCATTAGCTTTACTGCCTGGTTTTGTTGGAGCTGTGCTTAGGGCCGAGGATGAGTGTAATCACGTCATCAACTTGAATGTGGCTCTTCCTCTTTCTGTCCTCACACAAACACACACACACATATAATTACAATTTTATAACTAAAAACAACGTAACATCTAAAAGTGCAGTGGCACACACACAGTGAGGAGAGAGAGTGTGTGAAGAGTGCAGGCCCTGGGCCATACACAGCAACGCATGACTTCCTAAAGTCTTTTTCCTGTTCACAGGCCACAGCAAATTTATTGGATTTACAAACGGGGAGGAGGAGGAGGAGGAGGAGGAGGAGGAGGAGAGGAAAGTGTGTGTGTGTGTGTGTGTGTGTGAGAGAGAGAGGGAGAGAGAGAGAGAGAGAGAGAGAGAGAGAGAGAGGAATGGAGATGATGACAAGAGGGAGAGAAACGCAGGAAAATGAGAGAGAAGGAGGGAAGAGAGCCCCGAGAAATGAGGAGGAGAGCAGGTCAAGCAGAGAATTGGAAACGGAGACGTAAACAAGACAGAGAGTGAGAAGAGAGTGAGAGAGAGGGAGAGAGAGGAAAGAGACGAAAGGAGGGAGAGAGAGGAGAGAAAGAGAGAGATCTGAGTGAGTGTCTCTTATCTAATCATACGAGCAGCGCTGACCCTATCACTGTGAAATGAAATTTGCCCAATGACATGGAAATCACTATTTAAGAGTGGAATTTGAGCTATCTCCAACACACACACACACACACACTTTAATATACACTTTTATAAATTGTAAATATTAAATAAATTAGGTGTATATATGTGTATTAAATACCAACACACCAACCCACACACACACACTTTTATATACATTTAATAACACCTCTAATACAGACACACACCCACACAATACACAAGTTACATGTAATAATACATTCACTATTAACCACACACACACACACACACACACACACGTACGCCATGTGTTGGTGTATGAGCTTGAAAGAGCTGCAGTGAGTCTGTGTGTGTGACATTTATTCTTGTCTTACTAAAGGAAACTGAGCTTAAACCTATAACCCTGCACTTATCAACCATGCCGTGAGTGTGTGTTTGTGAGAGTGTTTTCCCTTAAAAACCAACTCTGTCCCACACAAAGCTAGAGAGTTGTTGTTCTGACACTGGGCCTGTGAGAGCTGTAACAAGACACACACTGACACTCTGTCACAACGTCTCTCACACACACAGGTCAATATGGTCTGTTCAGAGTTGATTATGAAGTGGACAGTGAGAATAATTCTACAATTAAATTGTCTTCCAGATGAGACGTTTTAGTAAATATGCATACATCAATAGCTTTGTGTGTGTGTGACTGTGATGGTGTGTACCACGTATGTATGTGTTGTGGGGACCTTTTTGGGCCTCTTTGTCCCCTAAAATCACTTTTATTGTTTTTTATGGCTTTGTGGGAATCGGTCCCCGTGAGGCAAAATGACTAAAAGAAACAAAAAAGGTAAATAATTTTGGTTTTGGTGCTTTTGAGTCGTGGAAGGTCCCAACAAAGATAGTAGTATAAGACTGTGTGTTTGTGTCTGTGTGAACAGTATCTTTGACCACTATAGACCTGTTTTCATACTCTGCCCCTTTCAGCTCCCGTTACCAAACTATAAGTAGTTAATCAGTACTTTTGTACGTAAGTAGAAGCGAGTAGAAGCAACACGAATTCCCAATGTCAACACAACATGAACTAAGCCCATTTTGAGGACCAGAAACTGTGTCAATCCTTCATTTGTTTAACATATCGGGACAGTTGGTAGTGTAATGGTTAGGAAGTTGGTCCCATGATCAGAGGGCTCCCGGCTTAAGTTCTAGACCAGTAATGGTACCACTGAGGTACTAAAATTGAAATATAAAAGTGAAAAAATGACCAAAAATTTGAAAAATGAAAGTGACTGTTAAATTTGATAAAATGCAAATATATCACTCTTTTCACTGCTCATAATGGATAGTGTCATTTTTTTTGCTCGGTAGTGAGAATGTTACTCTTCTTTATCTGACATTTGCATGCTTTTAACAGTCTCACTTCTGGCTCACGCCACTTGCTTTCAATTAAAAAGACAAAACAGAACATGAAGTTGTGTTTTCCATTTTTGTTTCCATTTTGAGTGTAAAATGGGAAACTGGAAAACAACATTCATTTTTTTCATTTTGTTTCAGAAACATACTGAAGAACCTATTTTTTTATTTTTTGGGTGGGGGGTGTTTTTAATATGAAAAATGAATGAACACATAGTACCAGATGAATTGTGTGTGTAGCTGTTAGGACTGGGTTCTCTAGCTTACGCTCCCTCACAGCGTTTGGGACTCCAGCGCTCGCCGTCTCACGCATACGGAAGTTAAACCTGCACTTCTTTATTTATTTTACTCAGGCAATCAGAGTGTCCAGCCGCTTGTTTCCTCCAGAAGCGGAGCGTAAATGCAGAACGCCTGCGTCTCCCGCAAACCAATTACACTTCCATCCCGAGCACAAGCGCTCCGCCGCACTCTGAAGTCGCCCGATATTTAAATTGTCTGTTGCTTCAGTACTCTTTGGGATGTGATTATTTCATGTTTCTCTCTCCCCCCCACCCCTCTTCATCCCCCACTCTCTCTTTCTCTTTCTTGTGTGTTCATGTGTGTTTTTGAGGAGTGTTTCTGAGCGTCTCAGGGGAGGCGGTTTGCGTGTGTGTGTGTGTGACATAGAGAGAGAGCAGCTTAGTCGCTCTGCACTCATCTGTCACGCCAATCCCATGGCTGCATGGACACACTTCTTTATGAGAGAGAGAGAAAAAGAGAGAGAGAGAGAGAGAGAGAGAGATGGATGGGTGGTAAGAAAAGTATTGCTCTCTTTGTTAATTAAAGGATGCTAGTGCAGCGTCTCAGGCCGAGGATAATAGCTGTAAGCTCTCTGTCCTGCCTAATCTCCAAGGTTACTACATTAAAGACAGACCCTAATTAAAGCCCACGGGAGTCGTCAGCACTGATTAACCAACGAGCTGCCATCACGCTTGCACTGCACAACGTCCACACACGACAACGCACGTTTCCTCCACCCATATCTGACAAAACGCTCCTTTACATCTTCTGACCAGCTGCCCCTCTCTATCCCTCAGCTCAGATTTGAAAATAGAGTTGGCACTTGGTAGTGTAATGGTTTGGAAGTTGGCTCCATGATCAGAATGTCGCCAGTTCATGTCCCAGACCAGTAAAGGTACCACTAAGGTTCCCATAAACAAGGTAGCATCCCCTAACACTGTTCTGTATGTACTGCCAAAAAAGCTCCCCACTGCTCCTTCTTTTCTTTCTTACTTCTTACCTCTAAAGCAAGAGGTTAAGGGTTTGAATCTTACATCCAACATTACCTCCACTGTGTCCCTGAGCAAGACCCTTAACTCCAAGTTCCTGCAGGGAGACTGTGCTGTAATAAGGAGATGTAACTTGCTCAGGATACAAAAATCTGCTACATGTAAATGCTATAAATAAATCTGACTTGACGTGAATTTTTTTTGACTGTATTTAGACGACCAGCTTCACATTGGGATGCAAGGCTCCTTATCCCCTTTCCGAGTGTAACCTGCCCCCGCGCTGGGCCGCCCCGGCCTCTCCTGCCCCCACGTTAATGCACAGATTAGACAGGCTAAATATCAGAAAGAGGATCTGGTGAGCTGTAATCCCCCGTAAGCTCCATTTGAGAGATGTGTGTGTGTGTGTGTGTGTGTATGTACCGCTGCATAAGACGATCAGGCAGGAAACACTGGCTTTACTACCTGCTTTGGTCTCACGGCAGCTGAGCCGGCATTCAGAGACACTGACCAAGCTAGGATAGACGTCCACACACACACACACGCACAAACACTCACGGGACATGGAACTTGGAGTTTATGACTTGGAGCAATCGCACTTAAGTCAAACACACCGTGAGCTGAAACTCAACTTTAGACTCAACCTCACATTTACAGAATTTATTGTGTGCTCTTCTCTAGAGTGACTTCCGTTTACTAATTACAGGGACAGTCTCCTTGCAGCAACTTGGGGGTCTTTGAACCCACAACATCTTTGTGTAGAAGTGAGTGATTTGTGCAGTATATGGAACATTCATATGGGGCAGTTGGTGTTGTAACGGTTAGGGCATTCGCCCTGTGATTTTAAGGGTCGCCGGTTTTCGAATCCCAGACCACCGAGGTACTTCTGAGCAAGGTACCGTCCCCAAGCACTGCTCCCCCGGCGCTGTCCATGTTAGCTGCCCACTGCTCCTCCACAGATGGGTCAAATGCAAAGGTCACATTTGGTTGTGGTGCACGGTGTGCTGTGCTGTGCTGTGTTCACAATGATATATAAGCTTTTACTTTTTAGGGTACATGTTCACTCTGTGTTGTACTTTAACTATGTATGTGACAAATAAAGAATCTTGAATATTGAGAGTACACGTATTCCAAGTTGAAAGTCTTTCCCTCCACCGCTATTGTGTATAACTTGCACGCAGCCACAGCTAATCAGCAACATGGCGAGCGTGGCAAAAAGCACGGTTGCAACTGCACTGTTTGTGATTACATTTGGCTACAAGGCCTTTGCTCAAAGCGTTAACAAAAGAATATGGTGGATGGACTGTGTTGAATTTTAAACACAGCTGTAATATAAAAGGCACATTCAAGTTTAACTTCTTTAGTTTGTAATTGTAACGGGCTGATTTTAGTATTTATCTTTGTTCGTATCATATACTTAGATTAGATTGCTGCAGATTTGTAGATTTACATTTACAGCATTTAGCATATACTCATTCAACCGTCAGCACATCTGGTTTGAGCTGCTGTCTCCTAACTTGGCAGTAAAGTCATGTGATGTGTGTTTGTACGCCCACGGCCCTATGTGTGTGTGTGCGTGTGTGTGTTTAGCACATTGTTAAGTGAACACACCTCTAGTCAGAATTAGTGTAGAAACATCTGCTGACAGTCTCGTAACACACAACCTGTTGGAAATGTAATCAAACACAGACACACACAGCATCAAAATCATGCAACACACACTGAACGTAAAGGAGACGCACTTCATACCAAACTCCAGCTTTTAGATGTTTTATGGACAGACTGCAGCTACAAAGATAGAGGTGATGACAGTGTGTGTGAGGTGTGTATCTGAGGAGTGTGTTTGAAGAATGTCTGTGAGGTGTATGTGTATGAATGTGTGTGTAAAAAAGGTGAGATAGAAGATGTGTTTGGTTCAATCTGTTGCTGGATTAAAATAGATTAATCTGCTGTTTCACATGCTGGTTCGGCACACGGCTCTGCACTTTATTCATGTGCTAATTCTACACAGCATCTAGACTACTCTCCCTCTCTCTCCATCCCTCTCTCTCTCTGTCCTCTTTGACTCATGTCCGGCAGTGAGGAATAAACAGACAAGTGATTAAGACCATGACATACATTTAGCAGCCAGCCTCACGTGACGACTCGAGATTAAGTAAGAGAAATACAGAGAGAGAGAGAGGGGAAAGATGGCAAAGAGTGATAGAGAGGAATAAAGACACAATAAGAGAGAGAGCAGAAAGAAAGAAAGAAAGATGAGAGAGCAAGATGTAGAGAAAGAAAGAAGGAAAGAAGGCAGAGAGAGAGAACAGGAGAGAAGAAGGGACTAGAAGAAGGGCGGAAGAAAGAAAGAAAGACAGAAAGAAAGAAAGAAAGAGTAATGGATGAGATGAAGAAAGAAATATGAAAAGAGAGTAAGGGATGAGAAGAAGGGAGAGAGAGAGAGAATAAGAGATGCAAAGGGGAGCGAGAGAGAGAGTAGTAAGGGATGAGGAGAGAGAGATTGAGAAAGAGAGGGATGAGAAGAAGGGAGAGAGACAGAGACACAGAGAGTAACGGATGAGGAAAAGGGAGAGGGAGAGGGAGGGACAGAGAGAGAAAGGGATGAAGTGATGTTACCATGGTAATACTATAGTTAGAGCTCTGTCCTGGGTTCTTTACATCTCCACATCTGTCTACATTGAGGTGTCTATGTGAAGGTGCTTGGGCAGGAGGATGCTCCCAGACCGCAGCCCGCTGTCTGCCCTGCAGGTGTGTGGGGTCCCTGCGGGGGTCTGGCTTGGGGCAGTGTGGGTGTAACCAGGGGCATCAGTCAGCAAGAGGGAAAGACGGGGTGAGAGGGGTTTGGGGATGGGGGTAAGAGAGGCTGAACATGGGATTCTCTACTTCCAGCTGTTGCACGAGAAACACAGTAACCTTGAGACGGAGTGAGCTGCAAACACGCACACACATGTGGAGAGACTAAATCCTGCAGACAGACACCTTACAAACCCACTGGATCTTTCTACCTCCCTCTCTCCCTCTCTCTTTTACCCTGCAGAATAGATTACACCTTCTTACTGAGGCCTGACTGAGACATCACCTCACGCATATGCAAGCAGTCCGTAGAGCTCAGAGAGAGGGAGGGAGAGAGGGAGAGATAGGAGAGACAGGAGAGAGAGGGGGAGAAGGGGACAGAGTCAGATCTATTTGTCACTTCAGCATTTATGATGCAGAAAGGCAGAGGAAGAGGGACGAGATGGGAAAGGTTGATGCCATCTTTGCCACCTAATGATTTTAGACAGAGAACACTTTGTAAATAAGACCCATTACTCTCTCCCCCCTCTCTCGCTTTCTCTCCCTCTGTCGTTTCCTCCTCTCTTATACATTTATTTTTCTCAGAGAGATTGTGTTATCTCAGCTGAGCAGGGGAAGCTCAAGGTGAGACACGCTGAGGAAATATTAAATAAAGAGGCAAGAGATATGTGAGGCCTGTGTGTGTGTGTGCGTGTGTGTACGTGTGTTAGACTGACCACTGCTCAGAGGTGAGGTGAATAGCTTCTCCCCCGCCGCTCTCTCTCTCCTCACACACTCACTTATTCAGGATTAGGACAGTAAGCTTGTGCCACATGCAGTGTCATGGAAGAGCTGGGCACCAGGTGCCAGGACACACAGTTCCTCCACTTTTATACTGCACAGTGTGTGTGTGTGTGTGTGTGAGTTGATATACGGAGCAGACAGGGGAAGGTGTGTGTGGGTGTGTGTGTGTTGTTTGGATGGATTGGGGAGCTTGTGCATTAATATTACAGTGCTGATGTGGTTGATTCGGTGCACAAGGCTGAGCCTCACACACAACACTACATCCCAAGGGAACAGAGGAGCGTGAGTGTGTGTGTGTGTGTGCCTCTCACTAAGCAAGTGAGGTAGAGTGTGGAACTCACATACGCATACACACACACGCACAGACACTTATGTGAAAATGTCAGGGTTTTCCCAGTGGAATATCTTGACTTTTATCATAATTTAAGCTCCTTTATTATCCGGCCTTAACTAGACTCTACCTCCAGCCACAATTTAACCCTAATTGTAATCCCAACCCTAAACCTGACCACGATTTAACCCCTAACCTGACTATAATCTAATCCCAACCCAAAATCTAAGCAGAATTTTGTCTAAACTCTAAATCAAATTAAATAAAATATAATAAAATCCTAACCCTAAACCTGAGAACCATCGTAGTCTCAAACGTAACCAGACCATGACCTAACCCTAACAATAAACCTGACCATAATCTAATCCCAAACCTAAACCTGGCTATGACCTCATCCCAACCCAAAATCTAAGAAGAATTTTGTCCAAACTCTAAACCTGACCACAAACTAATCCCAAACCTAAACCTGATCATAATCTAATCCCAATCCTAAACCTAATGATACTATAATACCAACTCTCAACCTCACCACAATCTAGTCCCAAGACTAAACCTGATCACAATCTAATCCCAAACCTAAACCTGACCACAATCTAATCCCAAGACTAAAACTGATCATAATCTAAACCCAAAACTAAAACGGACCACAATGTAATCTAAAACCTAAATCTGTCCATAAACAAATCCCAAGACTAAACCCAACCATTATCTAATCCCAAACCTAAACTTGACCATAATCTAATCCCAAACCTAAACTTGACCCTAAACTCATCCTAGCATTAACTCTGACCATAATATAAACCCAACCCTAAACCTAATGACAGTCCTATCCCTATTTTAAAACTGACAATAACCCAAATTGAAACCATAACCCAATCCCAAATCTAAACATAATCTAACAGAAACTCAAACTGTAATCTAACTCTAAATCCAGTGTCCCTACGCTGCACCTCACACTGACACTTTCTAATGGAGTTAGACATTACAATCAGACATTAGACAGCACAAACCCTGATGGATTCACACACACACACACACACACCCTATGGATTTGAGCTGCTCTGTGTGTGGTTGTGCTGGACCTCACAGTGACCGGAGCAGATTTACTGATAGATGAAGAGATCAATGGATGTGGGGGAGATACGGCCTGCTGGATATATTCTCACTCTAGCTTTTTATCTTGCTTCCTCTCGCTCTCTCTCACTCCCCCACCTGGTGGTAAAGCGCTACCCAGTCAACACCTGCGCAGGTTTGTGGGCGATTTTAGCTCTGCCCAGTCCAGGTGCCTGGTGGGTGGGGCTCCGGCTGCCGTGGCGACCGGCATATGTCACTCAGAGCTGGGGAGGAATTATGTAGGATTAAGCACATGGTCAGGAATTGCTCGTCAGCTCGTAACATCTCGCTTTAGGCGGCCAACAATATGTAGCACAGAGCCGTGCCAAGCGCTCTGCTTTACCAGTGTGTATCTCACACACACGCACACACACACACACACACACACACATACACACTGCATGTTAGGTGATGAAGCAAGTACCTGCTGGCAGCCTGCTGCAGTCACAGGAGACACCTGCATCAAGCCCAGGTAAGCAACACAGAGGTTAAAGGTCAATCAGGTTTACACACACACACACACACACACACTGTCTTGTATAATAACAACAAGCAACAAAGCGGCTGCGTCACACTGTGAACCATATGGACAGAGGGATGTGCTGCACTTTCTACTCATGTGCCCTTTGTATACACACTGTAGAGCGAGTGTGTGTGAGTGTGATTGTGTGTGTGTGAGTGTGTCTGAGGGTGAGTGTTTGTGTGCAACGTAGGCTAACATCTGCTCTTAGCCTGTTCTTTCACTGCTGATTACTCCCTCCATCTGACGCATGCCAAGACATCTTCCACCATCGTGGCTGTGTGTGTGTGTGTGTGTGCGTGTGTGGCATGCTCGGCTGCCCGCCTTTAATTACTGACTATGCATCTCACACACACACACACACTCACAGCCATCTCGGGCCCTTATCCATTTATAATGCGTATTAGTCTGGCGTTGTGCGTCAGTGCTACAGCAGGCAGATGTGGAGCGTGTGTGTGTGTGAGTGTGTGTGGTGTCACACTTGGTTATGTGGAGAGGGAAGTGTGATGCTCGTTTCTGCTCCTTCATAAAAGAATAAACATCTCCCTGTTTCTCCCTCTTTCCTATCACACACACACACACACACACACAAGCAGTTACACACATTACATAAATAGAATCTTAGTATAAACCACATGTAAACATATAAACACATATACAGTACATTTACACCACTTCACAATAATGCTCACCTTATAAAGTTTTATAAATGATTAATAATCAGGTTGTTACTGAGGCTGTACGGTTTTTATATTAATAATCAGTGATCTCAGATTTTGTTTGTGTCTCAACTTACTTCTTCTCCTCCTATCAGGCAGAATGTCAATTTCATCAGCTGTTTGTTAACATGTTATTACCATTAAAACACGCTTAAAGTAAAGTACGCTGAGGTGGCAGTGTTCTTTATTATTATCTGATGTGCTGATGAGTTACTAAATATCAGATATCAGTTATCT
Organism: Distichodus sexfasciatus; assembly: GCA_032718565.1. Taxonomy (NCBI): domain Eukaryota; kingdom Metazoa; phylum Chordata; class Actinopteri; order Characiformes; family Distichodontidae; genus Distichodus; species Distichodus sexfasciatus. The sequence continues at coordinate 823,020 of JAVGVS010000093.1, read as the reverse complement.
CTCTAAACCAACCTTGCTCTTTGAGTTGATAATTCCCTTCATGCTATTTTCATCACTTATAATTTAACAATTATTGATTATGGATTTCTGGCAAAAAGAAACTGTATTATAGAATAAAACATGTCTTGGCAAATAATGTTCCTACAACAATGTATCCCAACGGTTATAACTTGTCCATTACTGATTATTAATGATTTTGAAAAAAATTGTGATTAATGTTTGCTGTGTTCTGACTGATATATTTTGGTGTTTTTCCATTGTTATTTTGCCAATAATAATAATAATAATAATAACAAGAAGAAGAAGAAGAAGAAGAAGAAGACACAATAGGCTTAAAGTTTCCTTTGACTAGCTGTATCATTTTAGTGAGACCATTTTTAAAACTTGACTTTACAAACAAAAAATGTACAAATATTTATTAAATAAAAATGATGTGGTGTATTTATTTAATAAATATCAATGCCTAAAAACTTACTAGTCTGAGTAGCCTTTGAGAAGACTACATTTACTTATGTACTTTTTAAACACTAGTACTTTTACCTGTAATTGAGTATTATTTTAGAAAAGTAACAATACTTGTAGTTAAGTACCATTATAAGTAGCGGTACTCTTTCCGCCACTGACCAAGAGATAGAAAAAGAGAGTAGAGAGAAAAGAGAGACAAGCTTATAAAGTAGTAAAACAGTGTAATGTGTCATAACTGCAGCACACTAATTAGTTGTGAGCTGTGTGTCCATGTTCAGCATCACTGTAGCCCTGTTACACACACACACCACACGCGCACACACACACTTAAACACACACACACACCACGTCTCACAGCCCACACTGCAGCATGCACAGTCTCTTAGAATTTCATGTTCATTTTATGACATATTTTGCATCTACACCATGTACGTGTGTGTGTGTGTGTGAGACAAATAGAGAGGCGAGCTATTTCAGTGTGCAAGAGTTTATTCACCCGCTGTCAGGATCTATAAAGACAGACACTGTGGGTGTCTAAGTGAGTGTGAGTGTGAGTGTGTGTGTGTGTGTGTGTGTGTGTGTGTACAAGGAGGGGAGGGGGGCAGCCAGGCGTGATTTCAGCAGATGTTGGATGACAATACCAGAGTGTGTGGATCGGCCTCCGGGGAGGAGTGGAGTGGAGTGGAGTTTGAAGTCGCACACACACACACACACACACACACGGCTACAGTGACAGGGGAGGCAAGTGTGTGTGTGTGTGTGCGTGTGTGTGCTGTAGGTGAATGTGTGTGTGTAACTCCTCAGTATGTGGTAAAGTATCTGCCCTGCTGGTGTGTATCTGATGCCCCACATCGACCCCAACACTCCCCTCACACCTGCTGATGTGCTAATCACACTGCTCTCCTCACTCTTACCCACTACATTAACATTACAACGTCTCTCTTTTAGCCACACTGTTGAGTCTTGGTTAACATGCACAAAAACACAAAAACTAGTAACGACTTTTTAATCAGAGGGTGGACATCATTTTATTTGACTAGTATAACGTAAGCTGTTATGCCATATCCCTCTTGCTATGTCTTGTGTTTTAACATTGATTTTCCTTGCACTGCCGACTTCTGCCAGTGTTTCTGTTTAGACAAACTTTATAGCTGGACAAGTTGGTAGTGTAATGGTTAGGGAGCTGGCCCTGTGATGAGGGGTGGATGGTACCACTGAGGTACTCAAAAGCAAGGTACCGTCCCTAAGCACTGCTCCCTGGGTGCTTCCCACTGCTCCTTCATGGATGGGTCAGATGCAGAGCTCACATTTCGTATGTGTTTACAGTGACAAATTTACTGAAATTCACATGAATGACCAGGGATGAATTGATTTGTTAACCACTTCCTTCAAATCTATTTTTATGCTCACAACAGCTAGTTTTGTAGGAAACGTGTGCAGTGTGTCCTCAGAACTCACAATACTGTAAAATCGACGAGTAGAAAATTGACTTCCAACTCCTAATTACAGGGACAGTCTTCCTGCAGCAACTTAAGATTAAGGGTCTTGCTGGCAGGCCCAGTGGCGGTAGTTCTGGAGATATGCTGGATTTGAACCCATAACCCCTTGGTGTCGGGACGAGCATCCTAACCACCGGAATGGAATGTTTGACTGATACTGTAAGTGACTCTGGATGCCAGCATCCCTCAAATGGCACTACACTTCCATGTAGTGAAGTCTCATCCCCATAAAGCTCCAGCAGCACACAGGCTGACCACCGCACTGACCTCAAGTGTGTCACAGCTCTCTGTATGAGCCACTTAACAGTTGCTGACCTTCATCGGAGTGCCAGCTCTTTTAATGAGCCAGGTACTGACAGACACACACACAGAGTTATTTTCCTATGTTGAGTGATCTGGACTCGCTGGAATTTATTATCAGGCTGCAAGAATGATGCCTTTTGTGTGTGTATTTCTAACAAAGACTTATTTTTGGAGGCAAATTCCAGACTCTGCACCTGCAGACTGGGGCCAGAACCTAGCTTTCGGTATGAAACTTGATGACCCTGTTTTGGTTGTGGCTGAAGTATCTTGTGTATTAAAAGGAATGTAAAACTAAAAGAGCAGAACAGTTTCATTACTAAGATCATGGTCATGGTATTTAGGGTTTTTAGGTGCAGCTATAAATGTATTTAGCTGCACTGATTATTATCTACATGAAATGTTCCCAAATGTGAGTGAAGTATGCATGTGTAAATGTGTGGGAGAGTGTGTGAAGAGTCATTATGTCCCATTTATCATCAGAGCTGTAACCATGCAGTCAGCTCATGATTGGGAGGATTCAGGATTGACAGTGTGATGTACTGAAAACAAACTAAGATCTCACACATCTAATTTATTCTGTCTTACTCATGTGAGAGGTTCGGACGAGAGTGAAACAACAACCTTCATAAATCTGCATCGGCTAGTTTGCTTCCAACATTTCACAAGCTAACTTTTCTCACCAAATCCACACACAAAAACATACGCATACAGAGCATCACAAAGTTAACGCTTCTGTTGCTCATCAGCGTGTCATGTTGGAATAAAGGAAAGGTGGGTGAGAGAAGAAGACTTGTGGAGGAGAAAAGTCTGTTACTATCATTCTGCCTCTTAAAACGAACTGCATTTTACTTTAATTAGCCCCACATTGTCAACCATAACACATGAATAATTCAGAAGAGGCAGGATACTTGTTATTCCTTCACAGCTCCTCCTAAATTATCTTTCTTTTCTCTCCTCCTCCTCCTCCTCCTCCTCCTCCTCCTCGTCTCCGCTCTCCTCTGTCTCTCCTGATGAGTCACGAGAGTCAGCCACTGCTGCGTTTTTCTGCCTGATCAAATCCAAACCCAAAGCTTTTATTTGCTTATTGGAGGGTGGAGGTGGGGCTGAGAGAAAGACACAGTGGTCAGACGCTGAGAGGTGGAAGAACGGACAGAAAAGAGAGAGTGACTGAAAGAGTGAGTGAGACAGAATAAGTGTTAAATGTTTTGGCATCTGCGGTCATGACTGAAAAGAACAATGAGTCTGAGTCTGTGTGTGTGTGTGTGTGTGTGTTTGTAAATCTCTCAGTATGGTGGCTTTGACCTGATTGCACACCAACAAGGTGGTGACCTGTGTCATTGTGGGAACATAAAATCAAGTCCTCACAAAGTTAATCAACATGCCTATTTCTTCAAGCTTAACCTCCCCCCTTTTAAAATCTATAAAGTCCCCATCATGCTGAAGTGTGTGTGTGTGTTCGTTTACCCCAATATGGGGAGTTTGCCCTGATTGCAAACCAATAAAGTGGGGACCTGTGTCATGATAGGGGCATACAACCCACAGTTTTGATTCTCACTCCCCATAATGATCGTATTCTTAAAAAAAGTTTGTGTGTGTGTTTGTGTGTGTGGTTAATCAATCAATGAAGTTATTTATTTGTGCAACTCCACACCGTGTAGTTTTTGCTCCTCTCTCTATGCCTCATCCAACATCTTCAGCAGAGCCGCTTAATCATTACAATAAATGAACAGAACAAATAAGAATTAGCAATAAACCTCAAAACACATCCACACACACACTGGCCACAGCCTCTCAGCCCTCACACTCTTTTCCTCATGTTTCACCCTGTCCCCACAGACACCCGTGTCCTCACCACATCCTGAAAGCCAGTGTTGGTGTAGGGTGAAGAGTACGTGTTGTGTGTGTTTTGGAGTTGGGGAGTCGGGGGTTGTAGTGTTTGGTTTGAGGCAGTGTGGAGAAGAATATGCCCACACACACACGGCTGGGACTCAATTTCACAGCTGCATACACGTGTGTGTGGTGGAGTAAGTGGTGTGGGAGTGACAATGTCCAGCCTGACCGCTGCTGCTGTTGCAGATCAGTGTGGACACACACACATATACACATACACACATGCACACACCATAATATAAATACACACACTATACATGTACACACACACACTTAAACAAACGTGAACTGTTTTTAATTCTGCATATCTAAATCCCCATATTTTGTTATCTGTTTAGTAAAGCTATAAAAGAGGTCATGAGGGACTCAAAATACAGATTTACACACACACACATACACACTCACACACACAGCGACGCATGCCACTTCTTTCTTTCAGAAGGAAAATCAAATGTGTGATTGACCAGATCAGTCGACAGGTGTGTATGTGTGAATAACTGAATAGTGAGTGTATGTTTGCATAAGGCACTGTGTGGAAAGCATTGCCGGTTTCTCCCTGTCTCTCTCTACCTTTGCATTCTTTCTGCCTTTCTTCTCTCCCTCTTTACCCCACACCGTCTCCACCTGCACCCCGTGACTCAGCACACACACACACACACACACTTTCTCTCCTTCTCTCTCTCTCACTCTGGTCATTCCGTTTCCATGACAACGGTGCAAGCAGAGGGCAGAATTGGCGGCTCTTAAGAAGCAAAGACGCCGTTGGAATTTCAATGGTTCGTAAGGGCAGGAGTGTGTGTGAGTGTGCGTGTGTGTGTGTGTGTCTGTGAGAGAGAGATTTTCAGGAGCCAGATTTGCCGCTGGCATACAAGGAGCCAATTGAATTGCACAAAAAAGGAACAACAGCTTTGACATTCTTTTCTTTAAACCCCCCCTACCTAAAACCCACAGCCCCCTCCTCACTGACACAACCTGTACCACACACACTCACAGTGCTCAAGTGTTACTGCCCCCAACAGGTTTGTGTTTATAATTAACGTGACAGACAGACGAGGACGGGCGTGGCCTGAGCTGCTTGGAGGCGGGGCCCATATGTCACTATCTGGGAATGAGCAAATAGCTGAAACCAGACTGACCTGCGTTAAAGGACAAAGTCCAGTTTCTACTGGGCTAATAATTTACGGTCCGTGTATCACACCTGTAACTGGAAGTGAGTGCAGGTGGTTGAATCGTCATTGCTCCCGAAAGCGCTGTGTCAAGCGGGTGTGAAATCCCATAAACATAAAACATAAAACCTACTGCACTTTGAGCCCCTCATGTCCTCTGATGTAAGCCAGACCTCACAGCACACAAACGCACAAGCAAATTTCAATTTTGGCTCCGTTGCCGTCTTTTTATTGAAATAAAACTTGCTCTCAATTATATAAAAAGGAATTATGTACAATTGTGTAGACTGTAACATACAATTTATAATGAAATATTAATGGAAATTAGATCAAATGAAAAAGAAAGCACATGATGACAAAAATATAAAATGAAATAAAACAGAACAAAAAATGGGGGTGAGGATGCAGCTTTAAAACCAGTTAACACTCACAGATGTATCCATACAATCCACACTGGGAGAGTGTGTATGAGTATGTGTTTGTGTGTGTGACGAATAAAGGTCCCTCCCCACAGTGCATACTCAATTACCTTCATATATTTGCCACAGCTCCCCCGTGGTGAGACGAGGCTACAGATTACGCTGCTCTGTACGAACAAACACTTCTCACCAGAAATCTGTCACATCATCACAACGAAGCTGCAGATCCCACCGAGAGGTGCTGTTTGTCATGCGTACATGAACATCAACTATGCTTAAGGTTTTGTGTTGTGTGTGTGTGTGTGTTTGTGAGTGTGTGTGTGTGTGTGTTGTTATACGAGAGCAAACAACTCAGCTCTGGATTCTGCCCCATATAAATCTGTCTGACTCGCCCCACACACCCCTAACGGAAAGTACATCGGCCGAATGACATCAAAAACAATCACATGGAAAGGAAAAAACAAATAAACAACAACAAAAGCAGTATGTTATTAACACATGTACAGCTTGCATAATGTAACAAAAAGAAAAGAAATGGAAAATAAAACCTTCTCTATGATTGTCTCCTGAAACTAATGAGGTCCATCTCACAGTAATAATCATTTATTTTTGGCTCTGGCTCTTTGAAGACTGCCTGCAGTACTGCACAAACAGAAGCGTGTGGCAGTGTGTGTGTGTTGGGTAAAGCTGCTGCTCTTCACACACCGCCGCTAAAAGCAGGGCTTCATAACTCAAACATGAGCCGTGATGCTCGCCGACATCATACGCCGCTTACAAGCCCCTATAAAACAAGCCTACATATATGTATTAATTAACGCAAGGCACTCTGTCTTTGTGTGTGTGTGTGTGGGCCAAAAGGCTGTGTGAGCAGACGAGCTGGAATTACCTGCCATTAATCTGTGCAAACAATTTACTCTAGTCCAGCTCCGACAAAATGAAGACCAAGTAATTAAAGTCGTTTTTCAGAGGGAATGGCTCGGTGGTAAGTGTGCTTCTTTAACCTGTTCACCCGGCTCCTGTCTTATATGCTCCCTTCACAAATCCCCTAAATTCAGCAGTTATCGTCAGACGATAAGTAAACGCACGTCATAAAATAGACCCCAAAATTAAATAAACATCATATCCTTCATTCAGAAAAGAAAATCAACAAAAAAAATACGTGAAAATATAAAGAAACGCAGATATTGCATTAAATTCAAAGTGACACACTGTGGGATCTGATCAGAGTAGAAAAAGCAATATAGAGCAGATGTGCCAGACCTAGGCCTAGACTGTGGGGTTTCAGTGCAGCTATGGTCGGGCCTTCAGTCCGAGCCCCTAATACATGCCCTTGGTCCACATCAGGTGGGACGGGTAGCCTGATGTGTTGTACCCTGCCATGCTTTGGAAGTGGTCTCCTACCTGTTTGGTGCTATATTTTGGAGGGTTGGTTTTGTAGTTGTAATCCGAATACTGGTCAGAGCCCGTGGAGGTATTGTCTCCAGTGCCCACAAAGGTGTTGGTGGCTGGCAGGTCCTGTACTGCCTGGTGCTTCTTGGATGCGGAGGGAGACTGGGGCTGGAGCTGGATGGAGGGCAGCGGCGAGTTTGAGCGGTAGTGGCGACCCAGGTCCGGACTCCCTGGGGGGTAGTTGAGAGGGAGGTGGATTCTGGGACTGTCGTTGTCATTTATGAGGTTGAATTTGAGACCTTTTTGCAGACTTGCCTCCTCATCCTCCTCTAGGGGCTTGGCAGGTTTGGATGCCTTGCCCTTCTTACCTTTCTTAGTTTTGCTGGTCTTGGGGCCCTGTTTGGATGCGTACAGGTCCTTGGTCTCCTTCTTCCCGGCTTGGTAGCCACTCTTGGCCTCCTTCTGCAGGTGGTGCCTGATCACCACCACCACCACGATCACGAGGATCACCACCGCAGTGCCGGCCAGAATGCCATACACGATGTTGCTGCTCTGAACCCGGGCATAGTCAGGATCCCCAGCGATGTCCATCTCCAGTGGTGTGTAGAGACTGTGACCGACCAGTGACTCTACAAGGGTGACGTTGCCGATGGTCTCATTGACAAAGATGTGAACCAGGGCGGTAGTGTGCCTGGCAGGTTTGCCATTATCACTGACCTTCACCACCAGCCGGTGGAGACCGATGTGTTTGCGTGTGAACTCCTTGGCCAGTGTGATTTCTCCATCCGTAGAGGAGATCCGAAAGAGCCTGTGAGGGTTTCCTCCAACAATGCTGAACTCCAGTTCAGAATTTGGGCCTGTGTCAATGTCCTCTGCCTCCACCTGCTCAACATGGGTTTCAGGGCTTGTCAGGGGTGGCAGGAACTTGTAGGAGGAGTTCGAGGGCTTGGTGACATATGGGGCATTGTCATTCTCGTCTAGGACATTGATGGTGATGCCCACGTAAGAGGACCGGGGAGGTTCACCTCCATCAACTGCTTTGAGTCGGAAGGTGTAGGTGCTTTCTTTCTCTCTGTCAAAGGAGATGCTAGAAAGAATGGTTCCTGTTCCATTTTGGATCATAAACTTGCCATTGTCAGGCTCAACAGATAGATGCACCAGAGCATTCTCACCTTTGTCTGCATCTATGACAGTTACCATTCCCACTGGACTGAGGGGCGGCATGTTCTCCAGAACAGAGAAGCTGTAGCCACTGAGCATGAACTTGGGGTCATTGTCATTGCGATCCAGCACCCTGACCACCACCGTGGCAGTTCCTCTCATGCTGGGCAACCCTTTGTCAGTCGCCTCCACGTGAAACTCGTAGCGTTCTCTGTGCTCCCGATCCAACTGATTCATCACCCGTACCTCTCCTGTGTCCCGGTCAATCTCAAATAGCCCCTTGGTAGCTGAGTCCACGATAATGCTGTAGGTCAGTTCAGCATTGGTGCCACTGTCAGCGTCTGTAGCCACCACATCCAGAACCTTGTCACCTGGCTGGTTCTCCTCGGGGAAGTCCACCTCATATGTGGACGGGGAAAAGATGGGAGCATTGTCGTTCACGTCTGTCACCTGGACCTTAAGAGAGTTGGTGCTGGAGAGAGCTGGGTTCCCAGAATCCACAGCCACAATCTCTATCCTGTACTCTTTGATCCGTTCATAGTCCAGTGGAGTGGTGGTCTTTAGGAAGTACTTCCTCTTGTTGCCACTATCGGAGGCAGAGGCAGCGGCCAACTGGAAAGGCACATCACCTGCCACCACACAGGTCACCACTGCGTTCTCACCCTCATCCCGGTCCGACACCTCCACGAGAGCCACAGGCGTCCCCACAGGTAGGTCCTCCGAGATATTGGCAATCCCGTCCTCATGGGACACCAGGCCAAAGCCACGGATGCGAATGGATGGTGCATTGTCATTCTTGTCCTTCACTGTAAGGTTCACCAATGCTTTGGAGCTCTTGGCCTGAGGACCGTTATCTCTGGCTTGGACATAGAACTTAAGCAGGCTAATTTCTTCACGATCCACTGCACCTTTCACGTAAATGATTCCGGTGGTGCGGTCAATACTGAGAAGGCGCTGGACGACGTTTGGAGCCTGGTGCAGGGTGTACGTTACCTCGCCATTAGGACCCATGTCAGAGTCATTGGCTTTCACCTAGTGCAAAGACAAAGAATTATGAAAAAAGAAAGCAAGAATTAAAAACATGACACATGTAACAGTGTTATGAAACAGGACTTAACTCTTGGGAAGGTTAAAAACAAACCCACATTACACAAGATCATGACAATTCCCTCGGCTATATGGGATTTAATCGTATTAGGGTCGATTTGGTAACAAATTAATTCAGACTAATGTTTAAATTGTTCTACTGCCATCCGTATTTGTGCTTAATAAATCAGTATCGCTGGTAAATGCTAAATAATGCCGATGTCACTCTGTTGGTGCTAAATGAGGCCTGAACGCTCGCGTTATTAAAAAGCGGCTCCTCAGTGAGGGTCATTATGGCCGACTGTCAGAGCCGCGTTCCGGCCTGCTACACAGTTTGTAATGGAGGCCAAAATTACACCTCCCAAACCCGGTAAAGGACGAGATGGCTCGTCCTAAAAGTGCATTAGGCTAATTAATAAACCAGCAGCACTTTCCACAAACCCATGTCAAGTAGCTTTTAGCCGCGCAGCTTCGCCTCCTAAATAGTTTGCGTTTCTTCCCCCATTAAAGGCACGAGGCGGTTGTCCGCCCGCGCCGGGGAATAAACGCGACAGCTCTCCCTAATGAGTCGATTCAGTTTTAAGAAGCCATTCATTTACAAAATAACACAAATTGCTTTTGAATTTGTATAAAGTTACGTCGGTAACTTGCCCGGTGCAAATATGTCCGCTCAATTGGGTCTATAATCAAAAGTGCTTTGCGAAATTTAATTTGATCTGAAGGTCATAGTTTTGTGGTGATGAGCTGCAGTCTGCACAAAGCCGTTCAGTCTCAAACACAATCACACTCTCAACACGGCCAGAGTTTACATCAGAGCCACTTTACTTTTCACCTTCACTCTTACATCACTCATGTCATCTGTGCTTTTATGCTCTTTTACTACTGCTACTGCAATCACTCTCTATCTCTCCACATTTTTCTCTCTTCTTTCTTCCTTTCCTCTCTTCTTCTATCTCCCTCTCTCCATCTGCCTCTTTTATCTATCTCATCTTCACTCTATTTCTGTTCTTTTTTTTTTCTCCCTCCCCCTTTTTCTTCTCTTCCTTTAGCTCTCTACTCCACCCCACTTATCTCTCTCTCTCTCTCTCTCTCATTCTCTACCTCCTTCTCTTTTATCTCTATGTTCTTCAGCTCTTCTCTCTCTCTCCAACTCTTTTTTCTCGTCTTCCTCTCTCTCTACACTTTTCTTTTTAAGCTCTCTCTCTCCTCATCTCTTTTCATTCTGTCCAACCCTCTCTCTCAATCTACTTCTTTTCTCTCACTCCTTTTTATTTATTCTCTCTCTCTCTCTCTCTCTCTCTCTCTCTCCTTATCCCCTTCTTCATCTCTTCCTTTATCCATCCTAGTTTTCTCTCTCCCTAACCTGTTTCTTTTTTTCTCAGTCTCTTCTCATTTTTTTTTTCCTCTTTCTTTCTAACCCTAAATCTATTTTTTTGTTTTCTTCCTCAGTCTCTATTCACCCCCTTCTCTATTATCTCACTTTCCTCATCTCTTCTCCCCCTGTCCAACCAACTTTCTCTCTTTCTCCTTCTCTTTTCCCTTTCCCTTCTCTCTCTCTCTCTCTCTCTCTCTCTCTCTCTCTCAGTACAGCTCTGGTCTGTGAGACAGAAAGCCCAGCCATAATCTGAGGCAGTCATAAGATTATTCATGAGGCTTAAGTTATTACTGCTCTATATGAGTCAGTCTGTTTCATCCTCCAAACAAGCCGGGAATTCATTTCATCTAATGTGTGGATGAAAAACGTTTCTCTCCACAAATTCAAATACTCTATCAACATGTCTAGCTCTCTGAAATTATAAAATTAAGCGTTTATAATACCAGTGCTGTCTATACGCTGCCAGTGAGCAGTGATAAGACCCGGGGGTATGTGATATGCGTGTGTGTGGATCTGGAGACAAGCTCTTTCATAACAACTTGGTTTCAGGGATTAATTGTTGACAGAGAGATTATCATTCTTTAAAACAATTTTATTCATGGACACCCGCCTCAGATTGCTCTTGGAAAGTTTCCAAGCGTTCACAACGGATCCTAATCTTGGCGATATTTCACAGCAGCTCAACATACATTGCTTCCCCACGGTCAATAGCTCACTTCTGTTTTGTAAAGTGAGTGTTTAAAGTGAGGAGCAGATCGATGTGGACGGGATAGGCTAGAGGCTTCCCCCCATTCTACAGCGTTGCGTGCTGGCTGGGACTGAAGCCAGTGTGTGTGGAGGAAACCTCGCCTATTAAACCTACACCACAACAGGTAAGGAAACATGTCATGTTACTCAGCTCATCCTGGCATATAGGTGGCTTTTACGATGGTAAAGTAGACACAAGTTTGTCTATGGAAGTTAATTTTGTATTGGAAGACATCTGCACACAAAATTAAAAAAAGACTAAAAAAGGGTTCTGGAAGCATCTCTTCTTGAACATTATCCAATACCATTTAATATAGTAAATGAAGTCATGAAAAATGAGTTTTCTTTTAAAACCAAGCAGCAAAAAATGCTGCATCATGACTTGTCTGATGTCGATACAGAAATATATTGTGAAGTAATGAGTACATTTAAGTGCAGCACCACAGTTTAGAAAATACTTAAAAATTAAAAATTACAGCATGTACCTTCTGTATGGGTAACGCACCTGTAAGATGGAGTGGCCCACTGGGCTGTTTTCGGCCAGCTCGCCCTCGTAGTGGGAGCGTTCAAACTTGGGCACGTTGTCGTTGGTGTCGGTAATGGTCACACGGAGCAGGGCGCTGCTGTAGCGTGGCGGGTTTCCGCCGTCCTCCACCTTAATGTTGAGGTCGTACGAGTCTCTTTGTTCACGGTCCAGGTTACCCAACACGATGAGCTGGGGCACCTTCTCGTCTGCGTTCTCCGCCACCTGCAGGCTGAAGAGACTGGCCGCGTCTGGCCCCACATTCAACGAGTAGTCCTTGATGCCGTTGCTGCCTGCGTCCTTGTCGCTGGCCACCGGGATGGGGAAGAGTGCCCCCACATGGGTGTTCTCGGGGATAAAGAGCGACAGGATGGGAGAGGAGAACTGGGGCGTGTTGTCGTTCTCGTCCTGGATCTCAATGCGGCCCTCGATCAGTCGTGGTCCCGAGCCCTTCATCAGGTCAGTGATGGACACCTCGAACTCCAGGTAGCAGGGGTCACCTTCGAACAGGTTGCGGCAGTCCTTCAGCGTCTCACGGTCAATGGGCGTCTCGGTGGTGTAGATGTCCCCCGTCTTGCCGTCCACCCGCAGGTAAGGTGCGCCCACTTCCAGCTTGTAGAGGTGTCCAGAATCAGGCAGGCCCTGGTCGGAAGCTAGGCTGCCCACCAGTGTGTTGGGCGGCTGCTCCTCACGCAGGTGGTAGGTGATGGAGGCGTAGGAGGAGACGCCAGAGAAGAGGAGGAGGAGCGTGGTCCAGCCCAGTGCCTGTCCCCACGGCAGCCGCATCTCAGCCTTGGCACGCTGCATCGTCGCTCCTCTGTAGGAAAACACACACACACACACAGTATTAGTGACTTGTCCTCTTTCCCCACCTCAGAGCCCAGACGCTGGTCACAGAGGAGCCCTTTAAGGAGGGCAGTGAGGATTTGAGATGTTAATTCCCTGTTATTTCAGATTGATCTTTCCCTCTTGCGCTGTAAAGCTCAGCCCATGTGAGGAAGCGACATGTCACAAACAATTACTGCTGCTCGACCTTCATCTCACAAAGTTCACGGCAACAACAATCCATAAAGCCAGCAGCACACTGCAATAACACCAGCTACCTGCACTCAGTGGCAGAAGAGAGAGGGGAGAGAGACTGAGCACTAGAGGAAGAAAGAGAGAGAGAAGGAGAAGAGGAAAGGTGGAGAGAAAAATCAGGGAAGAGCGAGCAAGAAGGGAAAGGGGTGTAGAGTGAGGGGGGGAGAAAGATAAATGGACAAGGGGAAAGATAGAGAGAGGAATGGGGAACAGAGAAAGAGGCAGAAGGATGAGAAAGGGGGAAGAGAAAAGGGGAGAGAAAAGAGAGAAATAAAGAGAAGGATGGATAGAGAAAGGAAGAGAGGGAGCAGAGAAAAAAGCGGGGAGAGGGTAAAAAGAGAGACATAAGAATAGGGGGGGAAAGGTAGCAGAAAAGGTGACAGAGTGAGAGAGAGAGGAAAAGAAGCAGAGAGGGGGAGAAAAAGAGTGGGGAAAGAAAGAGAGAGGGAGGAGAGGAAGAGAGAGGGTTACAGAGAAATATGGGAGAAGTGGGGGAGAAAGAGGGAGAAGGATGAGAGGGGGATAAGAAAAGAGAAGGGGAAAGAAAGAGAAAGAGAGAGAGAAACAGGAGAAAAGAAGTTTGGCAGAAGGGAGGAAAAGAAAGTTGGAGAGAGAAGGAGAGAGGGAGAGCGAAGAAGGGAGGAACAGAGAGAAGGGGAGAGAGAGTGGGAGAGGAGGAGAGAGTGGGGGTGGGAGAGAGGAAGTGGGACAAGACTGAGTGTTTTCCTGCTAATATTCCTCCTCTGCTTGATGTGTCTCCTGACAGCTCCGTCCTGTTTGTTGCCGACATCAGACGCAGGTTTTAGTGCAGCTGTGATCCGGCTGCTGCTAATGACTGGACATCCAGCACAGCGGACGTGCTTTTGATTTGGTACCTGCTCGCTGCGTTATTATTAATTACCGCTCACTATTTTAACCGACAGCTTTGATCCTAATTCCCAAAGCCCGGCGCTCTCCCCTCCTCACTCTCCCACCACCACAGTTATTTCAGACTCAACTTTATTCCCGGCGCTGGAAACTGGGCGGGAGTCGGCTGGGTCGCCGAGGTTAATCTACATTCACATGCTCTCTCTTTCCCAGCCTTATCCCCAGTCCGACTCATCGCTTTACCGCATGGCTTACCATGAAAGAGTGAGAGAGACGGAGAGAGAGAGAGAGAGAGAGAGAGCCACGTGGAGTCTAGGGTGTGTGTCTGAGTTGCCGCTTGGATATTCCCAGCACACGGCTCCCTCTGTTTCGGGGTGGGATTAAATAAATAAATCAGATTTAAGTTTAATCCGGGCAGGTTAAGGTCTGTGTACTTTGATGTTGCTGCCGCTGTGTTAATTGCCGATGTGCCTCCAGCTAATGAGGCGTGAGCGTCAGATACCAACCCGATAAACAAACTCGCGCTCTTATGCTAAATACCCTATATATAGAGTCCAAGTGTGTGAGAAGGAGGAAGAGGTGATGATAAGAGCTTAACACAAATTATATTTGCACAGCTTCATTGGAACAGGAGCACTGTCTGTTTATTAAGAGTCATGTTACTAAAATATGTTTGTTCAGAGCAGGACGGCTGATGAACAGAGTTACAGCTGACACAATCAACTGCTCATCACTAATCACACAGTGCACACACACACACAGAGCTCTTAACACACAGGTGCCAAATAAACAAACTAGAGTTTAGCAAGAGGGCAGAGAATGTAGAAAAGAACTCATACACTGAAACACACACACGTTTGCTTCACTATACTTTAGACGACATAACAACATACTGACAATGACATCACAGACTAGGCATGGGTCAGTATGAAATTCTGACAGTATGATAATCTAAGTAAAAGCATCACAGTATCATGGTATTCCTAATCCTAACCCATTTCTAATTTAGTCCAAATTATGGTGCTTTAGATAATATATTGCATACTCTAGTTTTTTAATATAAAAGCACAGATTAACGCTGCTGCTACTGCTAAAAATAATATGAAATAATTCACGGTGGCACAGTGGTTAGCTTTGACACCTCACAGCGAGACGGTCCTGGCTTCGAACTCGGCCGTAAGGCCTTTCTGTACTGTATGTAGTTTGCATGCTCTCACCGTGTTTGTGTGGTTTTTCTCCCGGTGCTCCGGTTTCTTTCCAGTCCAAAAGCATGCACTACAGGTTAATTGGCGACTCTAAAAATTGGCCCCGTAAGGTGCGAATGAGAGTGTGATTGTGGGAGTGTGTGCGCCCTGCGGTGTGTTCGCGCCTGCCCAGGGTTGATCCCCGCCTTGTGTCCGTGGTTCCCGGGATAGGCTCCGGTCCCCTGCCACAACCCTGATAGAGATTAAGTGGTTTGAATAATAAATGAATTAATGAAGGATACACACATACAGTACATAACGGGGTGAGAGAGCACGCGAGCCAGTGTGTCGGCTCGTTTCACGTTTATGCTTAACACACGCCGATAAACATTTATTGCAGAAAAAAGCATTTTTCACAATGCAAATAAATATATATATTTTGCACAATAAAATGTGAGTAAGAATGTTCTTTCACCGTTTGTAGATTCTTTTTTGTTTTTTGTTTTTTTTTTACCAAAAAACAAATCTCTGATAAGAAAACACTGGTGAATGTCAGAATCTTCATGAAAAGTGAAGAAGCGGGCTTTAAGAACAAATTTCTTCTTAAGAAAATTCGGTGAATGAGGCTCAGTAATGAAAATGTAATTTTTCCACCCTTTTAGTCGTCTAAGGCTAAAAGATCCCCAAAGCTAGGTCCGTCCACATTCTGCAACTACAGAGTCTCAAATGAATCCCCAATAACAGTTTTGATTAGAAACACATACTCAATTTATTAGCTACCCATTCTCCAAAATACTGCTGTGTTTATATACTCACAAAACCACCAGCATATTTTGGCCAGAGATCTAACACCATACAGTAATTAAAGAGCAAAAGGCCCACATTGCTACTGGAGACAAGTGTGTAACTAAGTTTGTGTGTGTGTGTGAGCCTGGAACCTCCCTGCACAACAAGACACTAATGAGGCTATAACACAGACATAGCCGCCGTGTGGACGAGAGCTCGGCCTCTCCAGAACCAACACCACACTCTGGTCTGGTCCGGTCCAGTCCACTCCAGTCAAACCGAGGCTCCTTTCACACCACTGCCCTCCCCCACGACTCTCCTCCTCCTCTACCATCTCACAGGGCTAATTATAGAGGGGGAAGTGTGGAGGTGGAGAATGCCTCACCTCCACCACAACCTGCCTCACACTGAGCCTCAGCACCCAGCTGGTGGAGGTGGCATTATCACACCACGACGACTCTCTCTCTTCTTTTCTCCCTCCATGGCTCAAGAGAATTGTACTAGGGCTGGGCAATTAATCTTAAAATAATCAAAACCCACATTTAGAACCTCTAATTGACAAAATCCCCATGACAACAACTGGAAATTCTGTTAATCCATGAAAGAAAGAATTCTGTTCCTACTTTTCCCAGTGTGCGTGGTTTGTCAAGTGATTCCGCCCCATCCAGTCTGCCACTACGTCTGTGTGTGTTTCCTTCAGTTATTTTACCATCACAAAGATTTGCGCTCTTTCATTAGAAAACATGTGCCAGCTTTAATAGTTGACCAGATTTACATTACAAACCTTGTCTGTCGACTATTAGGACAAAAACAAACAAAATCATTAATTGCAATTGCAATAAATGTAAAATGCTTGATTAATCGTGACACTGATTTGAGGTGATATCGCCCAGTCCGAGGCTGTGTCCTGGCCCAGGCAGCTGAGACCGAGCTGTGGAAAAATTCAGCCCCGTGACCTTGTGACCTCACACACAGTGGGGGCAGAGTGGACGAGTGTGGAACTCAGCGAGCGTGAGAGCCAACGAGTCGGCCGGCCAGACTCCCAAAAAATAAACCCCCTGACCCAGTGGAGCAGGTTAAAATCCAACTTTTACTCCGGCTTACACATTAACATTAACCACCCTGCAAGTACAACTTCAGTCACCATTTCAAGTAAACTCATCCTGTAACTAAAAAAAACTTAAATCAGAATTAATTTCATTGGCTAGATAAGGTACTGCTTTACTTGATGTTTTGCTCCTGTACAGCAGGTCTGTGTGGGTTCTCAGTTGTGCAGGATATGGTGGTCATGAAAGCTAGAATGGAAGGCAACTGGACTTTTTTTCGTGTTTTTGAAGACGTTTCACATTTCATCCGAATGTCTTCCTCAGTTCTAAAAGGCTTACTCAGTTCCTCATCAGATTTTTTAGAAATAAAGAGGCGTTTAAAGAACTTTAAGGAAGTTTCTTTCCATTCAAGTTCTCAAAACTCTAGTACAAATGACAATAAACATTAAATAAAAACAGAGATAAAGGAAGACATTAGTCTTTTGTATTACTAAAATTACTGCAATTTAAATGAGATTTTGCTTCAGTTTTATCTAAATGAGAATTTATGTTTCCATTTGCTAACACACACCCCTATATCACACGCCGCTAGACCCACTACATACAGGTATTGCACCTGAGCAGTTTAACTCACATTGTTGTGTGTATGAGGTTGAAACCTGAACGGTGTGAAAATTTAGTGGGTGTTAATGTAGGATGACGCTGAATGTATTCACAATGGGTCTACAGAGAGGTAACACACACACACATACACTGGTCTACCTGCATCCCTTATTACAACTAACTCAATGAATGAAATAAAGCACTTAACAAACAGCAAGACAAACCACCAAACACCAAAAATGTCCCTTTGGTCTCTAAAGAATATTTGTGGTTGTAGTGAACAGCCACAAACGGCCATTTTGAGGTAATTTACGTGCGACAGAAGGAGATCAGGATTAATATTCAGCATGGGCTTAATTAAACCTGTGCCGGCCATTAAACACAAGCACTTACTGAAATCTCCCTAAACACACAGGAACACAGCCCACGTGCACACCGCTTTACCACAAGAAATTACTCGCTATTTATAAAGTTGGTGTATAAATCTGTCATTAATGTAAGTAAACTGTCATATATGTTCTCAAAGTGACATTCATATCCTTTTACAATATATAAGCTTCAACACTGATAAAGGAGACATTTGTCAAATGAATTATAATTTCACCTACTCTCACTTAATATGTTACTCACACGTCATCAAAAGATACTTTTTTTAATTCAAAACAGAGGAATAAAACCTACTAGTATGTGTATATATGTGTGTGTGAGAAAGTGTTTTACAAGAGAACATGACAACTCTCACGATTCTGTGTTCCCGAGGGTTTTGAGAGCTTGTGTGTATTAAAGGGTCAGTGTGAGATGGGAACGCTGGTGCAGTCCACTGGGCTTTGTGCACGCTGGACACATCCTTTCCCACACTCTGCTAAGCGTGGAACATTCCCAACAAGGCCTGCATCATGTGTGTTTGTGTGTGTTTGGGTGTATGTGTGTGTGTGCATGACCGATCCGGAAATGCAAAGAATCGGTACACTTTTTAGAAGGACTGGTCAGACATGTTTAACAGGGGTCTACATCACAATATGATATGTAAATTCAGTGGGCAATATTTCTCATCTGTCGATATCATGAACTCTGCTACAATTCAATTTCCATTTGATTCAGTTCAGGAGCCAGCAATCAATACGAGACAATATTAGATGCTGATTTAACACCATCGCTTCCATTCATATCAAATTACCACAAAAAACTAAATTACCTTTTGACATTTTTATTCTGGAGCTCAATAAGACATTTAACTAAAAACAATTATCTGTTCCAGTAAAAAGTGATGTTACAATATGCCGTCTGACCAATGTTTTCATTTTGGACTGATGCTATGAGCTCAGTGATAAATGAATTGATAGATCAACGTAGATTAATGTATGGGTAGGCTCTTAGTTGTAACCAGGTAAACAATATTATTCACTTCACCTGTCGGTGATCATAGTATGTGTTTTATATATTAAACTGTAGGGGTGCACCATTCAGAAAATCTCACGATTCGATTTGATTGCGATTTTTGGGCTCACGATTTGATCCAAAATCGATTCACGATTCATAAACGATTCACAATTTAATACATAGATGAATTTGTTTCAGGATTGCCTTTTTTTTGTTGCTTTTCCCATTTGACTGAGGCAGATCAACAAAAAATCACACCGAATCAAACAGAGTTTAGGCTTAGGGTTATGAAACGATTTTTTGGAAAGCATGAATCGATTTTGAATCGACAGAGAAAGTATCTTGAATTAATTTTTTGCACCCTAATTAAATAGTTCATTTAATGCTCAAAGAGACAGTTAAATTAAAATATGCATGATGTCTGATAGAACATTTTTCTTTTGTGATGATGCTATGGACTTGTTGATTCAATGTATTGTTGCAGTTCCATGTATTGTACCACCCCTAATATGTAAGAGTGTATATGATTGTGTGTGTGTGTGTGTGTGAGAGAGAGAGAGAGAGAGAGAGAGAGAGAGAGAGAGTTTCAGGTCTTGGCAAAGTCCTGTCTATTGTAATGGAAATTGCCCATCTGAGTGCCCCTGACCCCCACACCCTTAACAATGCCAACATTTACAAGACACAGTATCATAAAGAGACCACAAACACAGCTGCAGGGCTGCTGCCTTTTCTAATGCAGAGGTGTGTGTGTGAGTGTGCGTTTCAGGGCCCTGTCCCACACAGGTAGAGCCATCACTGCTATCTCCATCACAATGGGGACGTCAGAGGGCTCTTTCCTCTGCCCCATTCTCAGGCCCTCATCGTTCGCAGATCTGAGATCAGATTTACAACTGCAGGACGGCCGGCCTCTAAATCACCAGCAGCGTCCACCTCGCTCGTAACAGCCCGGGGTCTGCACCGTCAGGGCGGGGCGGGCGAGATTTACGGCGGACGTCGTAACCCTGAAGGGATTTACATCCCCCGGCTGTGGCGACACGGTTCGAGCTCGGGGAGCCGCAGCGCTCGACGGGCCGCTGGTTAAGTTTGGTGTTATTAATATATCGCCTGTGGCCCGGGAGAGGACGGGTGCGGAGAAAAGAGAGCAGCGTTCTCAGCAGGCAGCTAGCGGGCATTACTCACCCCACATTTAGCCAGAGTTTCTGCGTCACGCTCCAGGGAGGCTGTTCCTGCCTCACTCGGCTCTTTTTTCCTCCGCTCTGGACGTTATGTTCATCTCACACCTGCGCTCCTTCACCAACACCTCCTACATCCCAGCCTCTCCCCTACACCTTCTCTTTTCCTCTTTTTTTCACACACACACTCACACATTTCTACTTCTCCTTTCCCCAGAAATGCACAACACACACACACTTACTCAACCAGGCCATTGTGTTGCTGGCTCAGAGGGAGGTTAACAGATTTAACAGGCTAATTACTATTCTGAAGCCACCCCCGCTGACATGCTTTAAAATTGCTGTATGAATTTTTCCCCTCCGCTTTGTCTCCTTGGTGAAAAACCTGGAACGAGAATTCGTCACTGCGGCAACTATCGTCCTCGCCTCGTCTGGCTCCTTACATGCCTCACACTACACCATGGGAACGAGGCAAGGCCAGGCTGGACAGGCCGCGGTCCAAAACCCACCCTGATGCGCACCAATATAGCCCAAATGGGGGCAAGAAGGCGATTCCCGGAGAAACAAATCGGGCAGATCGGGCCCGCTCTGGAAACACTCCACCCCACCGTGATCTGCGTCTGACGGCACTGTGCAATAATAAAGGGATTAAAGGAAAGCAGAGACGTTTACAACAGTGGGAAAATGATTGACTTAGCAGAGCGACTGCACCTGTCTCAGGTTAATGTGTAACTTGGGGAACAGGACGGAGCGGCGTCACCTGGGTTTAACTGCACAACGGAGCGACGGGGGCCAGAAAGGAGGAGGGAGAGAGGGAGGGAGGGGGGCAAAGCAGCTCATCTACTCTCTCCTTATGTTCCAACTGTCCGTGATATTGCATAACACATATTACGGCTGCATATAAAGCACATTAGCCTGTTGCAGAAGGAGACGGAGGAAGGCGGAGAAGGAGCACAATGTGGACCGATTGAGTCTCGCCCACTTCGCCCGTCACCCACATTACACGCCTTCACCAACAAAATGCCACGGTACGGGGGCGTCCCTCTACCGGCCTCAGGCACTCTGCAGGAAACACTGTTGCACCATATTCCACAAAATGTACATTGTTTATTGTGTCTGTGATAAATAGTCATGTCAAGTCAAGTCATATTTCTGTATAAAGCACATTTAAACAAAAAGCAGTTGGCCCAGTGCTGTACAAGTAGGCCAGGAAAGAAAAAAAAAACACACTCAAAACCACAGCGAGGAAATGGGTTCTTATGATTTAAAACCTAAAAGTAATATCTATCTATATCTAGATATATAGTGCCAGAACTTCTTACATTTTTATGTTTTTTAATGTGGTCATATAATATATTCATATACTATAAAAGATTTAGTCTGTTGTATTCTCAGATTTCATGCATAAATAAAGTTATTGAGACTATACCCGTACTTACTCCGCCCCGATCGTTCTACACCCCCACTACCATGGTCACGCTGCCGCAACCCTCCCGGCAGGACAGCGGACTGTTGGGGCCGGCCGTCAGGATGGGGGTTCAGCAGTCAGGGCCACAGACTGTCAGCTCAGTGCTCACGCAAGCTTTTGTTGTGCTAAAGTGGCCGTTGTGCAGCGGCTCTCAGGGCCCCGGCCCTCATCGCACCCGCTGACCCGTGCAGAATGGGTGGTCCATGCCCCTCTCTCCCCCCCAGGGCAACAAGGATTACTTTAATTATTTCATTCAGCCTTTGTGAGGGCAGATTAGTCTATTCCCTCTTCCAGAGAGCACGACTACTGCCCAGTCGCCTGTGACATGGCACCACGGCCGCTCACTGGACCGCACACACACACTCACGAGCATACACAGTCGGGCGAGACAAGAGTCTAGACACCGTTACTAGTGTGAGAGGAATTACTCCAAGATTAATGAACTCATAAAATGAGTCAGACGTGACTATAGCATTATCACTTATATAATACTCACATACACAGTGTAATGACAAACGTTTCCTGCAGCTACACCTACACCATCACGGCACATAGTGTTTTTTGCAAATTTCCTGTTGACGAACGCTGTTTTTTTTGCCACCGAAAACCCTTTCATCGCAAATGGAGAGAAAAAAAAAACACGCACAAGCCCAGATTATCACAGCAGAACAGATGGAAATATGTTTTGCTTATATTAAGAGATAAGTCAGTGGGATGACATCCGATATAAAAACCTCTTTATGTATAATGGCGACGCAGTATGGCGCCTGATAAGGATCGGGCCTCGCTGGAGAAGAAATGCTCGGCCCGTGAATTAAATGTTAAATCAATGTAGGCAAATATATATGTTCACTCAAAGCCTATTTGAAAATGTCCGATTTGATAATAATAATAATAATTATTATTATTATTATTATTATTAAACTAAAAATAACAAGAAGCTACATTTGATAATAAGAGGCTACATTTTCTTTCTGAAACGCCTAGTGATCAAACAATTAGCAGTCATGCAAGTGTTACTCTCTAAGGCCTTTCTGTTAAAGAGGTATTAAATTGAAAACATAAATCTCGCAGTCTGGTAAATAACTTTGTTGGTCTGTCTATTGTGCAAATGAAATGAAAATCAGTTCACATTGTCCATGGGAACGCTCTGTTTTAAATGATGACTATTTGCAAGTTGGGCTCACGGGACAGACGAGGGCTACAGAAGCCAGGCAGACAAACAGACAATGCCCTCATGAATTAGTCTAATACAATCAGAATTATTTCCAATAAATTACTTTATTCTTCATGGAGAAAAGGCGTTTGCAGCGCCGGCTGGCACTGATGAAAGCGAGCGGCAGTGATGTGATCGTTCTCCATTTATTTCCTGACTGTCTATGTAACCTTACACACTTTTTCATTCAGGGAGCGTATCATATTGGACGATGATTATTCGATATCTCTTCCTGAATTAAAAACATCCTCCTCCTGTACGCAAATAGCAGAGGCTCAGTGTAACTGCACAGTCAGCTATAATCGACCCTTTTCAGGCTAAGTGTGACAGCATACGAATGAAGGTGGCCAACGATACAGTGGAGAGAGAGAGAGAGAGAGAGAGAGAAAGTGCTGTCTGTCTCTATTACAGAAGCTGCTAAACCCCAGGATGTCGCACACAGTCCACTCTGTGCTGGCCAATGGCTATTCACATAAAAAAGAACTAAATGAACAATTTTCTAATCACTAGCTTTGTCATTCATACACATTCATTTGTTTATCCAGGAACTGCTCATTAAGTGTGTTCAGTTTTTTGTCAGTATGTGGTTAGAGATTTCTGAGCTGATTTGAAAGTCAGATAAATCTGCCCGTGAGATTATATATGACCAGGCATCAGGCGCCCGCTCGGAACAGGGGGATCAATAAGAAATATATGAGAAGAGAGCAGAGCACTGAGAGATCAATTAGCCTCCACACGGCTTCATGCTGATCCGAGCTGAAAATGCACGCAGAGTTTGAACTACGGAGCAGAGAAACAAGCGAGAGAGAGACCGATGAGAGGCGAGAGGGAACCAGGCCGTCCGTATGCACAGAGTTTAACCTGGACTATTTTAGCTCAGTCCAAAATGTCGATTTTAACCTGTCCAGGAATAATTTAACCCACTCTTAAGTGCTGACCATCGATCCAGCCTAGTGTGAATGCTTCAAATTTCACCCGGGTTATTTTAGCCCAGTCCAAATGCACCCAGTGCAGTTATTTGTAGTCAGAGTGAGATGGTGAAGAATGTGCCATCTATCTGCCTTTTCTGTCTCGCATTTTATAACGAAGCCGCAACAACCAAGAGCAAAACCACTTCCAACAAACCAGAATAACAGGTTTGAGTTTCTGCGGACGACGCACTAATCCGGGAAACAGACGCGGCCGGACTGGCCGGATTCCTTTCCTACAGACCTCACTCACCTGCCGGGGCTTTTTTTCTCAATCCATTCTCACATACAACCCCAGTAGGAAGCCCTACGAATGGGCAGCAGAGCAGGAGAGAGGGGACAAGGGCAAGGTGGTGGCTTGTTCTGATATGAGAGACTCGGTCGGCTTTAGGGTGGGGAAAAAAGCGAGAGGCATTCACAAAGAGGAGAGCAACAGGTGCTGAGAGAACCTGCTCTCACCAAAATCACATCAGATACGAAAGTCAAAATTTCTCTCTCTCTCTCTCTCTCTCTCTCACACACACACACAAATACACGTATAACTATTACTAGTCTTTAACTAATGAAAGAGACCAAACCTCACCAGATCCCTAGTTTTTTACGGGCAGCTTTCCCTAACGGACCGGGTGAATTTGTCACGCAGCACGCAGGAGGAAAAACGGGGAAATTTTTTCACAAAAAGACTAGAATCGTGACTCCTTAGGCTCTTGTGAAACGGAAGTCTGTGTGTTCCGCGCAATACGGGGCGTCTTTATAAATGGGAATAATAAGATGAATGTATAAAGGAATAACGGGTGTGGGTGTGGGTGTGTGTGTGCCCGATATGATCACAACGACATGGATCAATAAATAGGGGAAAAGAGAGAGAGAGAGAGGGAGAGAGAGAGACAGAGTCTGAATGAGAACTAATCGCTCGCACCGACGCGAATAGAATGTAAAGATGAATAAGAGCGGAACCGACCGAGTACCGGGTACCAAAAAACATGACGGGGGGAGAGGTGCTCAACACTGCCACGTTAACAATATATCAGTAATGGGATTAAGCGGTTCAGATAATAAATGAATGAATAAATGTTACTTTACATTGAAATTAAAGTGAACAATAAAACACACGCACACACCGGGTGTAGGTAATACGGCTGGCCCGTCCCGTGCTGGTGTAAGTTGGGGTTGATGGTGAAACTCAGGTGTGTGTGTGTGTGTGTGTGTGTGTGAAAGCAGGTAAAGAGTGAGCGCTTAATCTCGGTCTTACCGTGTAAGAGCTCCGTTCTCGTCTCGTCTCGTCTCCGTGAGAGTGTGTGAATGTGTGTGTAAGTGTGTGTGGACTCCCACGTTCTTTCTCCTCAGCCCTAAAATCCCCCGCGTTCGGAAATCCGACAGTCCAACTGGAGTCGAACCGGGCCACTAGAAGCGCACATCCAGCCCGGTGCTTCCTCCCGGTGGCTCCCGGAGTGACAGGCGCTGCGAGTCTGCTGCTGGCGCCGTCGTTCCTTTCAGCTCCGGGCTGGGTGCTCCGGGGTCGGGGCCAGAGTGTGTGTTTACGCGTTACGGAGAAGCGTCCGCACGTTCGATCCTATCACATCCTCCGGTAACTTGCTACAGCCGTGTCCAATTAGTGGCTTGGCGGCGGAGTTGGGTGCCGGTGGCGCGGTGTCTAGTAAGGCTCCGCTAGTGTCCGGTAAGAGTCCGGTAGTCTCCTCTCGCTGCTGCGCTCCGCTTTACGCACTGACACCGGAGCTGGAGAACACGAGCACGGCGGAGCTGCGAGCTCACTGAGAACCGAGAGAGACTGAAGAGAGACGTGAAGGAGGAGGACGAGGGGGAGGAGGAGGAGGAGGAGGAGGGGGCGCGCTCTCTCTCTCCCTCTCTCTCTCTCTCGGAATCAGTGGCTAAAGTGGGCGGGGCTTTGCGTTAGTGTTGACTTCTCAACATAAACATATGGTTTTTTATTTACTCATAAACATCGCGCATTCCCGAAATATTTCCTCAGAATCTATGCATTTAGAACGTTTCAGGGTTTCAAGAACTCTCTCTCTCTCTCGCACACGCACGTACGCACGAGCAGGAAACACTCCCAGTCGCGTGCCATAGCGGTGTGTTTTAGGATTTAGGATCAGAGGAATGAGAGGACCGGGCGGAGCGACCGTGCTGCTAGACCCCGGGCCCCTAAACGCGAACATGAACCCGAACCCGAACCCGAGTCTCCGCTCCGACGCTGCGCTGTAACTCTGTCCACCACTTCCCACGGTACTGTGGTGCAGGTGATCACGCTGAGGGGTGTGTGTGTGTGTGTGTGTGTGTGTGTACTGTGGAGAGAGAGAGAGAGAGAAGGGAGGGAATGGATGGAGGGATTTGGAGGAGAAGAGCGCCTTCCTCTGTATCCATCTTCACTACAGAAGGGAGGCTGGTGGTGCTCTTTTAGCGACACCTACAGCTCACACCGGGCAGAATGATCAACACCAGCTTCCACAGACGGAGTGAAGAGCCGCGGTCACGTTTTTGGTTTTGTTACAGCACGATATGAGATGGACAGAATTGTGAAAGTCTGGCGTTCATTCCACCTGTTTTATTACACAGATGAACGAAGGATTTGTCCAAACCAATCTCTGGACTTGATGAACCTGGATGCCTTTCTTTTTTTTTTTTTCCTGATGGTTACTATAAACTGAATAAACCTTTATTAAGTGAGTGATTATTTGTCATTGTGAACATAGCACAGCACACAGTGCACTACAACCAATTGTGATGTTTGTATTTGACCCATCCAGGGGCGGATTAAGGTGTACATGGGCCCCTAGGCTACATTTTCTGTTAGCACCCACGCCAGGTTTATTTGAATGAATTTATATTTTTACTGGCCAATCAGGAGCCCCCTGGCAGGTTGGGATACGTGGGGGTTCCTAGGCTCAAACCATATCTAGTCTCTGCGTTAATCCGTGCCTGGACCCATCCATGAAAGAGCAGTGGGCAGCTTTTTGGAAGCGCCTGTGGAGCAGTGCTTGGGGACAGTATCTTGCTCATAAGTACATCAGTGGTACCTTTAATAAGACTGTCAGGACTCTAGCAAAGCTTAATAATGAAGGGTTATAATATTCATTCATTCATTCATTAATTCATCCATTCATTATCCAAACTGTTTCATCCCTATCGGGGTCGCAGGAACTACAGCGAGGCGCGGATCAACCCTCGGCAGCCGGCTACACACCGCAGGGCATACACACTCACACAACCACACTCCCAGTTACACCTTACGGGGCCAATTTAGAGTCATCCATCAATCTGTGGATTGTATTGGTGTCCACCCAGGGTTGATCCCCGCCTCACGCCTGTAGTCCCTGATAGGCGCTGGTCCCCCGCAACCCCGAAACAGATTAAGCGGTCAATGAACAAATGAATGAATTAATAGGTTATTACAATTCTTTAATATATATATACTTTTATGTTGAATGAGATGAGAAGGAATTTGTTCCTTACATGTTCACAGTTGCGGTAAAATCTATGCTAAAATCAATGCTCCTCAAGTTAAATTCTTAAATTCTGAGTTTTGTTCTCAGTGTTAAAAATCCACTGAAGATTGAGCAACATGGACCATATATAACCATATAAATAACTATGAATAACCTTTGAAGTTACTACTGAATTCAATATGTTACATGTGGACCATAGGGACTTTTATTTTAATTCCATGCACTATAGAATCGCATTACGAAGCTGCATTTGAAAGCTGTTGCTGTGAACCCACAACATGCGGTAAAAGGAGCTCTCAATGGAAGTGAAACAGACCGTCCTTTGGCTAGAAAAAAAGAAATCCATCAGAGAGATAGCGGAAATGTTCGGAATGGCCAAATCAACAGTTTGGTACATCCTGAGGAAAAAGGGGCGCACTGGTGAGCTCGGGAACTGAAAAAGGCCTGGACGTCCAAGAAAGACAACAGTGGTGGATGATCACAGGAACCTTTCCATAGTGAAGAAAAACCCCTTCACAGCATCCACCCAAGTGAAGAACACTCTCCAGGAAGTAGGTGTATCAGTATCTAAGTCTACCATAAAGAGAAGACTTCATGAGAGCAAATACAGAAGGTTCACCACAAGGTGCAAACCATTAATCAACCTCAAAAATAGAAAGGCCAGATTAGACTTTGCCAAAAAACGTCTAAAGAAGACAGCCCAGTTCTGGAAAAGCATTCTTTGGACAGATGAAACTAAGATCAACCTGTACCAGAATGATGGGAAGAAGAAAGTATGGAGAAGGCTTGGAACGGCTCATGATCCAAAGCACACCACATCTTCTGTAAAACAGGGTGGAGGCAATGTGATGGCATGGGCATGCATGGCTTCCAATGACACTGGGTTACTGGTGTTTAATGATGATGTGACAGAAGACAGAAGCAGCTGGATGAATTCTGCAGTGTATAGGGATATACTTTCTGCTCAAATTCAGCCAAATGCAGCAAAGTTGACTGAACAGCGCTTCACAGTACAGATGGACAATGACCCAAAACATACTGCGAAAGCAACCCAGGAGTTTTTAAGGCAAAGAAGTGGAATATTCTACAATGGCTGAGTCAATCACTAGATCTCAACCCGATCGAGCATGCATTTCACTTGCTTAAGACAAAACTTAAGGCAGAAAGACCCACAAACAAGCAACAACTGAAGACAGTTGCAGTAAAGGCCTGGCAAAGCATCACAAAGAAGGAAACCTGGCGTTTGGTGATGTCCATGGGTTCCAGACATCAGGCAGTTATTGCCTGAAGAGGATTCTCAACAAGATATTAAAAATGAAGATTTTATTTATGGTAATGTTAATTTGTCCAATCACTTTTGAGCCCCTGAAATGAGGAGACTTTGTAGAAAAATGGTTGCAATTCCTAAACGTTTCATAGGATATTTTTGTTCAATCCCTTGAATTAAACCTGAAAGTCTGCACTTCAATTGTATCTCAGTTGTTTCATTTCAAATGCAATGTGGTGGCATGCAGAGCCCAAACCTTGAGAATTGTGTCACTGTCCAAGTATTTCTGGGCCTAACTGTAAACCAGCTACAGTCTCAACACTATTATGCCAAATGAAAACTAAATAAATTAATGAATGAAAATGAAAACTTACATAGAACACAATGTACTTCAATGTAACATCTACAAATGTGTTGCTGTCCAGTGCAAATGTAAGCCATGTTCATCAGCTCTCGGCAGTGCAACTCTCAAACCCACAATCCTCTCATCACCAGTTTGGGTCATAACCAGCTCCAGAAGTTCACATTATAAATCAGAACAGCACTGAAGCCAGTGTTTACCTGCAGGAAGTGTGTGTAGGAGTTAGATCAGATCTAAACTACATTTCATACGGTCAGTCCACACAGAGTGACCACTGACTTCTCATCAGACAGAGAAATGCAGGAGTCCAGCACTACTACACACACACACTCATATACACCCACACACACACACGCCCACACACCCACACCCACACACACACACACACACACACACACACACACTCGGGCCTCAAGGAGGATTCAGTTAGATCCAAGTGTGGGGGTTTTTGTGGCAGCACACACTGCTGAACATGGTCAAAGTCAGAAGGAAATGGAGTTTAACTCTGGGCGAAGTGGGTGTCAGCGCAGGACTTTTAATTAACCTCCAGTTAGAGGCAGGTTTGTGAAGAGATGACCCTGGTCCAGTCATGCGCTGGTCAGAAGACTTTCAACATGCTCACAGATTCCACACAGCAGGAACCCGCACATGAAAGATGTTATAATGAAGAGTGATGGACAGACACACATGTGCAGAAGGGGAAATTGAGTGATTAGCACACACAGTCGGACTAAATAGCCAGCAGTGTGATGGAGTTACTCTGATCACTGATCCCACCCCCCGCCACACACACACATATATGGACACACAGGTAATAGTCTAAGATTCATCATTACTTCTTAATTAAAACTATCATTTGTATGTGCACCAAAACTGAACTGTTTTAGGAATTTGCTGCTTGAAAACAAGAGGAAAAGCAGAGTTTTGTCAGATTTTTGTGGATTTGTGAGGACATACACTAAGAAAAAACTGCTTTAATTGAAAAAATCTTCTTTGATGTGAGAAACTAAAAGGTAAAATATTTGCATTTGGTTACTGAGGTTGGGGTTAGTGTGAGGTGTAGCTGTAGTATTATTTACATTTGGTTATAATGGGAGATAATGGAAGAGACCTCACACTGGCAGCAAGACGTGATTTTGAGTGTATGCGTGTGTGTGTGTGTGAGTGAGTGTGTGTTTCGGCACCCCTGCAGTCCTTGGACCAGCCCCTGTGGTAGATGAGTTGTATTCTGACTGACAGACTGTTCATTTGCAAATCACCGGTTGGTTTCTTTGTCTCGGGCTAAAGATGTGGATTATTAAAATTCAAAGGCTGCCATCAGCGTTTCCTCATTTCCCCCCGTAGAATTACAGGTATGCCACCGAAATTGGTTCACCTGCACAGCTGAGCTCGGAGAACCCAACCTCCGCCTCACAGAGAAAGAGAGAAAAAAAGAGAATAGGACTATTGTTTCTTCCCATCTGTTAAGGGCTGAGTGAAGGGATTATTTGCCAGCGTTAATAGCATGAAAATGAGGGTTTTGTCATTCAATGTGCTTGATGCACTGTGCAGCTGTCAAAGAGTGCGGACTTTTCCATACAAACGCCTCAGCGTGTCCCAGTGCAGGTACAGCAGCGCCGAGCTCATCTGCCTCATGAATGCGGAACGCGGCTGACCCGAGCCTCCCTGCTGCTCGTCAGCGCCCCCGTTTTTGGAACGCAGTAATTGCGGATCTCCAGCGCCAGGCCGAGCCTAAAACACGCCGGTTACAGCAGGCAAAACGCAGCCGAGTTTCTCAACACCGCGCTGAAGAATAGCGGCTTTACTGCCGTCTGACAGGGACGAGCTGGATAAGTACGTGCTCACACACACTCATATACACACTCACACTCGCTGTACTATCTTTGAGAGCTACCACCACTGACTCCTATAATGATTAGATCTCAGTAACACTACAGCTACAACCTAATCTTAACCTTACCTCGTTTAGTCTGTAAAATCAAACATGGACATTTACTAGAGAAGCAGCACAATGTCCCCATAAACCATAAACACAGGCACATAGTTTTCTTCATCTTTTAAGGGACAGCCATGTCCTCATAACCCTCTAAATACATGTAAACACACACTTACACACACACACAGTTATGCTTATGGGTAAAGCCACAGGCAGCAGGAAGGTCTCCAGCTAATCCACACTAATGAGTGGCTATACCTGCTTACTGTCAGAAAAATGAGACACACTCGCCTGCTGATTTTGACATGCCAATATGAGCAGCTACATGCGCACACACACACACACACACCCCACTTACTTTGCTTTTACATAACAAGAATTTCCAATCTTAACTCTCGCAGTTATAACACTGCACTACACATAAAAGTATAACCTAAAACACACACACACAAACACACCACCTGCTTTGCCTTTACATAACATGCATTTCCATTTCCAGCCCTTTAAATTATAACAATGCACTAAACTCCACTAACCTAATGAGTCACTTTTTTAGGGGGCCATGCAGTGGGACACTGCATGGAACCCTATTGGAATCGTGCTGATTTATTATTTTTTTTTTATTGAATTTTTTTCTGCCTTAAAACGCGTTGTGGAGAAAAAACTGTAAAACCTACAGCTTTGAAATTTGGCAGGTAGGTCCGGTACCCCACCCACTACTCAGGCAAAAAAAAATTGCACCAAATGCTATTTTGCGTTTTTCCAAAAAAATTTGCATTTTGCCTAATAACTTTTGAACTGTAGCTCCGATTCTCAAAAATCTTATATCATCTTATTCCTTGGTTCAAGACGAATCTTTTAGCACTCAAATCTATTTCTGCCATATTTGATTTTTTGCTAATTTGCATAAAATGAAAACCCAACTTTTTCGAACTAGTCCCTGGATTTTTGTCCAATCTGCATGCAACTGGTATCATTTGAATCCCAAGACACTCTTCTTTAATTATTATTGAGCACAATTTTAATTTAGGTCTTCATATTTCTGTAATATGCAAATAAATATGGTCAGCTTGGCATAGGACTGCAACACCACACACCGAGTGTCATAGAAATCCGGCTCTGGGGGGCTACAGCTTTGAAATTTGGCAGGTAGGTCCGGGACCCCACCCTCTATTCAGGCAAAAAAATTGCGCCACTCTGCCCAAACCACAACAGTCCAAACCCCGCCCACTACTCAGGCAAAAAAATGCACCACTCTGCCAGTTGGTGGCGCTATAATAAGCTATTTTGCATTTTGCCTAATAACTTTTGAACCATAGCTTCGATTCTCAAAAATCTTGTACCATCTTACTCCTTGGGTAAGACGAATCTTTATAGACCCTCGCATCTATTTCCGCCATATTGGATTTCTCACAAATTTGCATAATATGTAAAACCATCTCTTGCAAACTAGACCCTGGATTTTTATCCAATCTGCATGCAACTGGTATCATTTGAATCCCAAGACACTCTTCTTTAATTATTATTGAGCACATTTTTAATTGACCTCTTCATATCACTGTAATATGCAAATAAATGTGGTGGGCTTGGCATAGGACTGCAATGCCACACACTGAGTTTCAAAGAAATCCAGGTCTGGGTGGGCTACAGCTTTGAGACTTGGCAGGTAGGTCCAAGACCCCACCCACTACTCAGGCAAAAAAACTGCAACTCTGCCAGTTGGTGGCCATATAATAAGCTATTTTGCATTTTGCCTAATAAGTTTTGAACCGTAGCACCCTAGATTAAAGGATGAAAGGTTTCATTTTTCAACGTCTGTCCACTTCGATTCGTCAAAAACTGATAAAGCTGCAAACTGCATGGCTCCTGTAATCACTGCTTGCAGTTATATTTAGTTAAAAAATTAACATTTCAAATTTCAAGTTACTTAAGATTAAAGGCATGTATTTCATCTTGCAGGTTCTCTATATCCATTGGTCCTGTGTTACTTATAGAATCCGGGACATTACACCATGACCACTTCACTTTTTCAAAATAAGAATTTATAAGCCTAACATTTAAAATTATAACACTGTTCTAACACCTGCACCAAATGTAATTCAGATTAAAAACTGAATTATAGAAGATTTTAAAGGCATGTCTGTCATTCTGCTTGTTCCTTACAGAGTCAGTTACATTTGGGTGAATAAAAGAATGACAGATTTTTTTTTTTTTTTTTTACACACTAACACATGATAAATCTGCTTTACTTTTTAAAAAATTTTCAAACTTCAACCCTCTAAATTATAACATTGCACTAAACACAGTGATCAAAAAAAAAAAAAAAAAAAGATTTACTCCTTTAGTTTTAAAATCTACATTAAACAAGATTTCCAAATACTGTTGGGTTAGAGTAACCCTCTAAATTATAACACTGCACTAAAGCAAACTAACCAAATTTAAATTATTCCGGCTAAATTATATAAGGTTTTTTAAAGGCATGTAATTCCACATTGCTGCTTCCCACAAAGGCACTATTTGTATTGAGTTTCTAATAAAGTGGGTTACATTACATCATGAGCACACCACAAATTTGCTTTACTTTTACTTAACAAGGATTAACAACACTAACCCTCTAAATTATAATGCTGCACGAAATCCAAGTGAGCAAAAATAAAGGATTCTGTCTTATAGGTATACAATCTACACTAAACAAGATTTTCACATACTGCTGGTTCTCACAAAACCTGACTGTCCTGTGTCTCTAATAAAGTCAGAATATTGAACTGACTAACAGAATTACTTTCTTTTGTACACACGCACACACGTGCACAGACACACACACACACGCCCCACACCACTTTATTTTTATACAAGAATTTCCACAACTAAACCCTCTAATCTACTGCACTAAAGCCCACTAACCAAAATGTAAATTATTCAAAATGTTTTGTACAAGACATTTATGATTTAAGGTTTTCTCAGTGTCTATTAGTCCTTCGTTTCTTGAGTCAGGGACATTGGGCTGCCTCACAAAATTAGAATTTTGTACAGACACACACACCACACACACACACACACACACACAGACACACACCTGAGATCTGCCAGTGGCGGGTGAAGTGAGCTGGGTCTC
This sequence comes from Distichodus sexfasciatus, assembly GCA_032718565.1. Taxonomy (NCBI): domain Eukaryota; kingdom Metazoa; phylum Chordata; class Actinopteri; order Characiformes; family Distichodontidae; genus Distichodus; species Distichodus sexfasciatus. Next base: position 789,081 of record JAVGVS010000093.1, on the reverse strand, counting down.
TTTGGGATGTGGCTACAGTAGAAGGGGATGAAAGTTAAATGTCCCTAATTTGGTCCTGGCCTGAGAGATAACACTCTACACACACACACACACACACACTTATCATGGCACAAACAAGCATCAAACCCAACCACTCTCACACACCACACACACTTATTAACTCCAACAAGAGGATGAATTATTCAGCATGGTAATCTCCCTCTCTAACACACACACACGGGCAAAAAATCTAATTTGTAAACACACACACATGCATGGGTGGACACAGGCATGGGAATTAGCATATGTATACACACACACACACACACCCCTACATGTACACACACACACTTGCACATCTGCTGAAGTGGACAGTAAGTTTAGTGTGGTGTGTTCCCGGTGAGTGACAGTGTGTGATAAGGCTGCGGATAATATTTGCTTACAAATGCTACAATATTGCCAACATTAATAAATGCTCCTAGAACAATAATAAATATTCAGTGAACTGTCATTACCGTAAGCGTGTGCAGCAGTGTAGTGATAAATGGCTCTCATAGAGTGGTACATGAGGCCCACTAACTCCTCGTCCATCCCGCAGGCCGATGCTGCCTGCAACTCTCCTGCAACACTCAAACACTGTCTCAACGCTCCCACAATGCTTCTGCAATGCTCTCAAAAAACTCCTGCTATACTCCCACAGTGCTCATGCAGTGCTCCAACAATGCTCACACAGCACTCCTACAACACTCAAGCATTGGCTATCACAACACTCCTGCAATGCTCCCACAAAGCTCCTGAAGCACTCTCACAACACTCCCACAATGCTTGTATAATGTTCCTACAAGACGCTTGCTACGATCTCACAATGCTCCTCAAATGCTCCTGCAACACAATTGCAGTGCTCCCACAACACTTCTAGAATGTTCCTGCAGTGCTATTGCAGCACTCCCACAACATTCCAATAACCTCCCACAATGTTCTCACAACATTTCCACAATGATCCTGCAATGCTATTGCAGCATTCCCACAACGTTCCCACAACACTCCTACAATGCTCCCAAAACACTCCCACAATGTTCCCACAACACTCCTGCAGTACTCCCACAATGAAGCTGCAAAGCTTCAACAATGCTACACCACCAGTCCTGCTACTCTCCCACAACGATCCTGCTGCAGATTCATCCGTCCTCCACTTTCACAAGGCTTTTCTCATTTAAGCACAACATCAGCACACACTACACTGCTGCTCTCCTTCTGCATCCCACAGCCATTACTGTGCTGTAAAGCAGCTACGTGCAGGTGAAGCAGCTTTATTTAATAAGTTAAAACAGAGCTGTGTAAGAGCTGCACATTACCCCCATATCACTTCAGCCAGGTCACAGATGATCACAGGACAACAGATGACACGGAGTTGTTTTTACTTGTTATAAATCCTTCAGGATGGTGACTCAGGGACACTAATCTTAAAGTCTTGATGTGGATAATTATATGGGTTTTCTCATGAGAGATTAGTTTGTTGTTGACCATGAAAGAGTGAAAACAGTCGAAGCTAACACTCTCCATTAGCTTGCATTCATTTTCAGCTTCATTAGCATTGTCAGGGTGAGTGCCCCATTTGAAAAACATGATCGTTTGCTCACCAGAATAGAAAAGTCGAACAAACTGCCACAGGAGATTGTGATCTGGCTTTTTCTAGTCAAACATAATCACCAGTGAGCAGTAGCAGCCCAGTGTCCAGCAGCAGGCCTCCTGTCAGCACTGTGTCAGAAATAAAGTAGCTCCAGTAATAAATCGGCTCCAAAATCTCCTGCTTACTGTTAAAAGATTTTGGCAGATTGCTGCCTTTACCTTTAAACCTTTAAGCATTTCTAAAGATGCAATAACAATTATGAAAAAAATATTGCTTTCACAGTAATATTGAAACTGTTTAGTTGAACTATTAACTGTTGTTACACTTTTTCTCTCACACTTAAACTATTAATTTATCACATCCACTTTCCTACAGAAATGATCACATTTTAAATGGAGGTTCGTCATATTTCTGTGTAGGCTCTCAGTTGTCCAGGACATGGTCATCTTGAATTCTTGAATAGAAGGCAACTGGACTTCTTTTCAAAATTCTTAAAGATGTATCAGCTCTCATGCAAAAGACTTCTTCTGCTCTAAAAAATCTGATTTGGAGTTCCAGATATTTATCCTCTAGTGGGGTGGTCACCTTGAAAGTGGTCGTTGACGCGACCCATTGTCCACTAGATCATTAGGTTCACAAGGTGTGGATCAAGGCATGAGTGTTGGTTTCATCCGAGCTGAGGTGTGAAGCATTAGCAAGTGGTTGTCCCTCACACAAAATGTGTTGTGAAAAAAAGCTTCATCATACTGAATGGTGTCAACCCACATACCCAAAAATTACCCACATTCAAACTTGAAATGTGCAATTCAGACAGACACTAGATACTGTCTTAAAGTTAAAAGAAAAATTATAGTGATTTCTTGCTTTCTCAAGGAAACTTAACATTAAAAAAATTCTGCTGCATGACTAAACATGGCAGGCCTTTAATCCAGTCAGGTCTCTTTTCCAACTAAACTGCCTTTTGTCATTTGCCGAGTCGTGTTTCTGTCTGCTAGTTGTTTATTATGTGGCTGCACTGTTTCGGGCCGAGCTTTTCCAATATCTACTCAGGATGGAGCCGTTTGCTCCCAGGACCTTCAATTACGCCGGTGTTTCTCTGTCATTTCCGGCCATTTGCCATCATTTAGTCATCCATGACTTCAAACATAAGCCAAGACACTTAGTCAATGAAAGGGCATGCCGGTTGCCATTGGATACTCGGGAGTTATTGTTAGGCATCAGCTTCCTTTAGAGATAGAGTCTTCAGATCTCAACTCCACACATTTGACGTTTGTCTGCTAGATTGGCCCGATGTGCACAAACGACTGGTGTCAGATTCAGTGTAGGCCTCATAAAGCTCTCATCTACATCCACAACACACACCGCAGTCCAACTTACAGCACGGCTCCTGAATCCCTTTAATTTACAGAAACCATACACATATTGTCAGAACGACAAGAACGCCATATTGCGCAAAGACATAGTTCTATTCCAGAGTGGCTTCCAAAAGCAGCTTATTTTATAGGCCAGAATGATTCAAAATCAGCTCAAAATTACCCAAAAGTGAAGCATTCCTTCATTTTCAATTGATCAGATTTTTTTTTCATTTTATAATGTTAGTGGGTAATTAATAGGAAAAAATAAATAAAGATAGAAAAATGAATTACATGTTATCAAATAATTTTATCCTGTATCCAGATGGACACCAAATGGATAAAATGTTTCTGCCTGGCACTAACCTTATTTTTCTTCACATTCTATGCCATAGAATGTTCTGCCACTGTGGTTTGTTGAGTTTAACATATGATGTGATCAGTTTGGATAACTGCTTCCCGTGAAGCGATTTGCTCATTATATTCATAGATGCGTAAGAGAGAAATATTGAATAAATGTTTAATGTTGCTTAGGGTTTGCATGTTCCACTTATTTGTCATGTGTGTGAGTCTTGGTCTTGTCTCTGTCTCGACACACTCTGGTTTTGGTCTTGTCTCTGTCTCGGTTAAGTGGTCTTGACCTCAACCCTAGTCTGATCCAGGATGTTGGACCGATTTGGATGATGAGCAGTTCTGTACAATATCACTGTCTTTATTATTAAATTTCCAAACATATTAGTCTCTGTCTGGTCTTTCTTTTATGAGATTTTTAAGTAAGCACTTTTTGGATCTTTGGTAAACACTCTGAGGTCAGCTAATATCAAAAATGGATTTTCCAATTGTTCTCCTGTGCCTGTAGTGCTGATTCAAAAAACACTCATGTGGTGAACTATTGAGCAGTGAAGTGTACATCTAGTTTGAGGACTCTTGTTTCAATCAACAAAGAGATAATTAGTTTCAAATTAAATTCTGGAATTCTGAACTTTATCCTGCCAATATCAGTTTAATTAAAAAAAAAATCCTATTGCCTCAATCTAACATCAAGAGTAAAAATGATATCACCATCCAATTACTTACGAAGCACGTGTCAGTGGTAATGTACGTCTGATAAATATCTAGTTCTGTTCTGATTAATGTGTGATTTATGGCTGGTATTTGTCTTCTGCAGATGGTATATGATGTGTGCAGTTCAATGCTTGTCTACTTTGAGATTATTTTCAACAGCAGCTGGTATTTGTTGGAATTCAAATCAATTCTTCATTATTACAACCTGCTGTCTGAGTGCAACCAGCGAGTATGTCCAGCCATTTAATATGCCTTTAATATCTAATCAATCTCAACATTCACACAAACCTTCCTGACGCATAAAGAAAGATTGCTCATGACTCATGGCTTTTAAGGCCTTTGCCTCAGAAAATAGGCCTGTCTTTTTTTGGCCTTGTTCTTTCTCAACGAAAAAGAAAAAAGCCATTGTAAAGTTGTGGAGTAAATGGTGACCTATTCTATCCCATTCTAAGAGCACATGAGGTGACCCTGAAATAAAGACACTCATTTTCACTCGAACCCTCCTGCTCTCCGAGTGAACGCGAACCCTTCCAGTCGGCTGAATGCGGAACTTGCCCCCCCCACCTCGCTCGCTCGCCCCCAGCTGCCCGTTGCTCTTCAGCTCGGGAGCCTGAGTGACATTTAGATAAAGGTGAGGGAGAAAGGCCCAGCTGTGCCAGCGCCCGACGCCACGCCGCACTCGCGACGCCCTTTCTGACGCTCGGAAGTCAAATTATAGCTCACAGTCTGACATTTCCATTGTATTGGTGGAGTGGTGTTTTATTCACCTAATTAGTCCATTAGGTACATCACTGATCCCACGCCAGCGCTCCTGAAGAACAGAGAGACGGGGGGATGAAAGGAAAGGCTGGGAGACGGATAGACACGAGATGAAGATAAAAAGAGTGAAAGATGCTTTAGGGTAGGCAGGGAAGATGAGAAACGGCAAGCAACAGAAACCTCTGTTAACCGTGTAGTTACGACACAAAGTGGAGAGAAAGAGAATCAGAAAGAGAGAGAGAGAGAGAGAGCGCTGATGAGGCATTTATAGAAAAATTGTCCTGATCAGTGGACAGTCTCTGGTTAGAGAGCAGTACGATGTGTTCTGTACTGTACTGTACTGTACCCAGCTGCAGTATTTATGACCTCAATATCTCTCTGATAGAACTCGTACTGAAATATCAAACCACTGAACTCCATCCCCCCCTCTCTCCCTCACTCTCTCATTAGCATTAAAACAATCCAGCAGCACGTTGTAGTGTTTAGGGCATTCAAAGATACGCTAATGGCCGCAGAATAATGTGTAGTCTGGGGCAAAGTGGGAACGCTCAACGCTCACTTCACTAATGCTGCATTACCACATTCTCCATCTCCACGGAGGAAGTGAGCAGGAGAAAACATTTATAACTTTTATAGGTTTTTATGAGTGTGGGTGAGAGGCACCAATTAAACATTTTAATGAAAGCAGCACAAGCGTTCTCCAACTGTCTGCACCTCAAAGTCGACCTGCAGCCCACTATGCAGCTTTTATTACATTACTCGCAAACCCTTTATCTAACATATACCCTGTAGCCTTTGTAAAAATAAAGGTGCAGGTATAATATATGTTCATGCTGTGGATTAAACTGATCTAGCTTTATGCATCTCACCTGAAGCTACAAAATAAACTTGATGTTGGTTTAGCATGTGGAGGGGGGGGTGATGGTGTGCTAATGGTTTAGGACCCTCGTCTCTGGACCAAGAGGTTGTGGGTGGTGCCTACTTCTGGCACCACCATTGGGTCCCTGAGCAAAACCCTTAACCCCGAGTTGTTCTAAGGAAGACTGTCCTTGAAATGTCATAAATGTAATGTGAAGGATGAATGAGTGCAGAGTTTAAGCGAGGGCTTGTTGATGTAAATAGCCACTTGAATAGAAGAACCAGGTTCTATTCTCCACATACGGAAATTTTGGAATGATGTTTAATTTATTATATATGATTGCAAAATCAAACCTCATTCTGCTGATGATAGGAATTATATATTTTTTATATTATCTCATCATTTTAGAGCTTCTCACATTATTATGCTTTTAGAACAATTAACTTGCTTTTAATAGTTATCATAACAGTCATGAAACAGGTAAGCATTTGGGGGGAGTTGGTAGTGTATTGGTTAGGGATTTGGTCCCATGATCATAAGGTTCAAGTCCTGGACTGGTAGCGGTACCACTGAGGCATGCATGAACAAGGTAGCGTCCCCAAGCACTGCTCCCCGGGTGCTGCCAAAAAAGCTGCCCACTGCTCGTTCTCGGCTGGGTCTAATGTAGAGGTCACTTTTGGGTGTGGTGCACTGAGTGTTATGTTGTGTTCACAATGACAAATAATCAGTCACTTAAATAAGACTGATTCATTAAAAAGTCAAATGTATGCAAATACAAATATAAGTAAAATATAGTTACCCAGACATGCCAGTGAAGTACCTTGGTGTAGTAACTATAATCAGCTGCTTCTCTCTCCAGATTAAGTTTGTTAATGTTAGCATTAAACAGCAGCGCTTCCTGTTATCCATCTAGCAACATACAGCTGCATCGCTGTGCTCAGTTGATTGCTTTCTTTCTCTTTCTCTTAAATTTGATTTGGTTTTCAAAACTAAACGACTCTGATCAGCAATGTTCCACTGCTCCTCTTTTCCGGCACTCAAACTGTTCTCAAATTTGTTGCTGAACCAACAACCTGAAAATAAATTTGTTTTTGCAACAAATCTTGCTTTAGGGCTTCAGCAGCACGGTTTTTATAAAAAATGTCAGTGGAGACAAAAATTTGGTCTGGCCGAAATACTTGGAGGTGGAAACAACTCCTTCTGTCTGCAATTTACAGGGCAAAAGCAATTTCGGAGTCGACTTTTTTTAGAAGATGCGTAGGTGATATCCGGCCCCTGATCAAGACTCTTAACTCCAAGTTACTGCAGGGAGATTGTACCCATGATTAGGGAACAGAAGTTGCTCTGGATGGGAGGCCGAGTAATAATGCAGTAATATACATTCTGAACATGAATCAGAGGTTTAGAAGTTTAACACTATCAGAAGTTTAAAGGATCAGTCACATTCTTGCGTGTCTGTTTACGTTGTGTGTGTGTTTGTCACTTCTCCAGACATTCCCAGCTGTTTATAGAGGTGTAATACACACAGCGCTGACACCTATGTAGTGTGTGTCAGTGAGACAGTGTGTGAGTGTGTGTCTCCGTGGAGACCCTGCAAAGACTTTCTTTCTTTAGACACATATCACAACATTGGTTCTCCGGCAGGAGGAATTCAGCGGGACTCCTGCGCGTGGCTGGGGATCTACCAACGCTTTGATAATCTTCTCGCTATTTTGGTGTCGCGAGCACTGTCGTGTCGCGTGTGAGGAGCTGCTGGTGAGCATCTGGAGTTATCGGCCGTTTGAATGCAGCCTAATAGAGTAATTATCCCAGTGGCCTTTCATAAGTAGCCAAGGACACGTGAGTCGGTCGACGCTCGCCTCGACGGAACGGCGGCTAATTAAGAAGCGTTTGAAAGACCGCGACCTTTCCACAAACCCTATACGGCGCTAATAGAGCGCGCCAAGCTGGTGGAGATATCACACGCGCTTATTCTCACACCTACATGCCCTTAATGAAGCACTATTTAATTAGCTCCCTGTTATTGTTGAAGATGATGTTTTTGGGAGGGGGCTTGCCGACAGTTTCGTACTTGCTCAATTTAAAAATGTACTTTTGCAATCTGTTAAAATAACACGGGTTTAGGGGAAAGGAGGCAGCCATCCCTCCCTGTGCCAAGCAAATAATAATCAAATTTACCCAAGCCAAATAAACAGGAGGCCCATCACTACCTTACAGTTGCTCAGTCTCCATGGTAACTGTTTGATTTCACACAAAGCTGAGAGAAGAGTGTGGCGAAAGATGCAATCCAGTATGTAAATGAGTATTAATTGTAGTCCTGAGCGTTAGTGGGAGAGCTGTAATTGTGTAGCACTCGGGTAGGAGAGGAGCGGCGGGAGTGTGTGAGTGTTTGTGTGAGAGAGAGAAATAGAGATAGAGAGTTGCATTAATGTCTCATACCTGCCGCCGATCCGATTCTCATTTATATGAACAGTAGCACACAAAACATTGTTTATCTCCAATGATACACAGCAGACTCGTTTTCTTTCTCTACCATTTTCTATTTCTTTCTAACACACACACACACACACACACACACGGGCCGACAGTGTTGTGTGATGTGTCTAACGGGGTGAGTCATGAGTTTGCCTATTAATCAGTTATGAAAGCTGCTGTGATGTGGACAGTAATGGCTTCACGTTCCTGTCACTAGGATCCTAACAGACAGACGAGTGCGTTACGATGTGTGTAGATGATATGTGTGCTGACGTATTGGTTTGGACATGTGTGTAGACGTGTATATAGGTGTGTGTGTGTGTGTGTGTGTGTATGTGTATGTGTTCAGGTGTGTGTTAACGTTATGTTGGAGCTGATCGTATGCTGCACTGATGAATATGATGTTCAGGTTCTTCGTGTGAATGACTTGAACATAATATTTGCATATGTCTGTATAATTGGCAGCAAATCCCAAACTTCATCATGTAATATTGTCAAGCTTTATGATAGTGAAAACTGAGACCTCCTTATTCATGTCTAGTCCAAACATATAGTCGGTATCCCCTACAGGAGTGTGACAACTCTGTTGGGTTTAGAGGGTTAAACATCACTACATGAAACCTGTGTGTGATGTGTCACATTTTTACACTGTGAAAACAAGTTGACGTGTGTCCTGGAATATGTACATGTGTGTATGTGTGTGTATTCCGGAGTCTATGTTTGAACGTGCGTGTGTGTACATGTTTGAATGTGTGTGCATGTGTGTAAGTTTGTGTGCATATGTGCTTGTGGATGCATGCATGTTTGGGTGTGTGTGTGTCTGTGTGCGTGCATATGCGTGTGTGTGTGAGAGAGAGTTTGTAGGGGTCTATGTGTGCAAGTGTATGAGTGCATGTGTGTATGTGTGCATATGTGTGTGCATGTGTGTGTATGTGTATGTGAGTGTGCATGTATGTGTGCATGTGTGTGTACGTGAGTGTGCGTGTATGTGTGCATATGTGTGTGCATGTGTGTGTACGTGAGTGTGCGTGCATGTGTGAACGTATGCGTGTGTGTGTGTGTGTACGTGAGTGTGGACACGTGAATGTGTATAATAAGATTTACATAGTCGGTGAGGGGGAGCTCAGTCCTGTGGCGGGCATATGAGTGAGTCCTGCTGTGCGTGTGTGTGTGTGTGTGTGTGTGTGGTGGCAGGTTGTTTTCGGCTGCAGTACTGTGCTAGCTGTGCTGCTGTAGGTGAGCAGTACAATGATAGACACAGCAGCAACAGCTCATGAAGTACAACCCCGGAGAGAGGGGTGTGTGTGTGTGTATGTGTGTATTAGGGTGTGTATGTGTGTATACATGCCCCATTGTGAGGAATGTCCTTAGTGAGGTAGAGGAGAGTGGAGTCTTGGTGTGTGCTTTAATGTGAGAATCCATCACTCTCCCGCATCTACAGTGTGTCTGTGTGTGTGTGTGTAGAGTGACTCCTCCTCGCTCCAAACACACTCTACACTCACTCACTCCACCGAGTCCACACACACTCTCTCAGATGGATCATGTGGCCTTATCGCATCGGAAATAAAAACCAAACAGCCACTTCATCACCAAGTACAGGCCAAGTAGCAGGCAGAGAGAGAGGCCTTTACCCCGACATGAGGAGGTGTGTCGTAAAGGTGTGTGTGTGTTTGGGGGGGGGGCAGTTTTAACTGCAGCTAATGGAGTACAGCTCACCTCCTATATAAGCATCCCTCCCCTCCTGTGTGTGTGTGTGTGTGTGTGTAAGTGTGTGTGTTCATTTTTCCCCACTTCAGTGACCAGTCCTACCCCCTGAGAGACACAAGTCAACAGAACTGTTGCTATGGTAGCAGAGGTGAAACACTAGGGTCCTGGATATTTGTGGTGTGTGTGTGTGTGTGTGTGTGTGTATGTGTGTTTAATGTAAAATCAATGGCTCAGTGCACTCTGTCTCCTGCAGTCTGGCTTGGTTGATCTTTGCTGGTGTAAATTCAGGTCCTGCACTGTTGCTCTCCCAATGACGACAACAACAGGCCAGACAGACCACCATCACACACCATCACACACACGCATCTCCTTTGATCTACTTTTGGGGACAATTCATGTAGATAATTTAAGTGAGTGATTGTCATTGTGACATTTGTCATTTGACCCATCCATGAAGGAGTAGTGGGTACCTCAGTGGTACCTTTACCGGTCCTGGCCATAAAACAGCAACCCTCTGATCATGGGGTCAACTCCCTAATACTTACACTCACAACTGCTCCAACTGAATGATAAAGTGTAGGTGAAGTCTATGTCAGCCCCTAACCTCACCAGTGAATATGAAACATTTTTGCTCTTTCAGTTTTCTAGCTTTCATAAAAAAGATATTTTAACAACTAAATGGGAACGCCACATGTACATCCCCAAATGTAGGTCCGCTCCCAGTCTGCAGGGGTACAGTCTGAAATTTGTCATGAAAATGTGAACGCAAGAAAAAAATGGAATAAGTGTGTTTCCATTTTTCTCCATTTTTAATTTCAGCACAAAATGGAAAATCAAAAAAGGACTTTTTATTTATTCTCCTCATTTTGATTTTGGAAATGAATATTGAAAAATTAATTATTTTGGATAGGTGGCACAGTGGTGCAGTGGTAAGCGCTGCCGCTTCACAAGTCCTCACAGTCAGAGTAAATATATTTGCTGTTAAATTCATCATTCATCAATTTACTGTCAAACTCTATAAGACAGAGTTCTGAAGAAAAAAACCTCTCTCTCTCTCTCTCTGTGCTCTTTAAGGGAACGCTCCAGCAGATGAGTGAAGGTTAACGTCTGGTGAATAAACCCTAACGAAGATGATTAGCGTGTGTAGTTATTTATGTGTGCTGTCTTATTGCTTATATCTTGAGTGCAAAAATGTGGATATATTTAGCTGCTGGGCTTTGAAATTTTGTCCTGACGTTTGGACTGTGGGGCATTAGCCCTGCTGGAGAGTCTGTATGACTGCCTTCATCACCCTGCTGACCAAACACACTGAGGAAGGGGTCAGAGAACTCAGGCTGGGTCAGCAGAGGTCAAACATGTCTCCCTGTATGAGGTGCATTGTTATAGAGCTGCCAGGGTAACACCGGGGCACGCTCTGTTACACCCTCCTGCCCCCGGTGGAGTTATGAAGAGGACAGACACATTTACAGCAGAGCTAATCAACACATTCTAAACCAACACACAGACACACACACACACACGTAAACGCATATACACACACGCAAATATGCAAACACACATGTGTAAAAGTGTAAAATCTAATCCTGATTATGATATGACATACACATGATATATTAGGAGTCTAAATCAATAGTCGCATAATTTAAAATGAAAATGAAAATTGGGCTCTAGCATAAAGCAGTGGCTAAAGTCAGCCTAAAGCACCTACATGTGTATTATTGATACGAGAGCCGATCTAAAATGCAGCCCATCAACTGTGTAAATCATCAGTTTGAGCCAGTCTAAAGTCTAGAGGGGGTGTGAAGTCAAAACGCATTATGGATGTGCTTCTCTCTCAGCAGAGTCTCTCTCAGGAGGTTTTGCTCTGGGCTGCAGTTTAGTGGAACTAGACGTGATGGAGGCTGCGTTCTGCAACAGCTGCTCTGCTCTAATTAGGGTTAGCCTTGTCTTTTTGACTTTTCATTTAAATGAATGTTTGGATCCAACTGTCGATCACCACCAGCTTTTGTGTTGGAAGTGGTTTACGTCAGCGCCGCTGCTTTACGTCTGACTCCATCGCCAGCTGCAGATACACTTCCTCTCTTGCAGGTTGTTTTCTGCATACTCGTATGTATGTGTGTGTGTGTGTGTGTGTGTATGTGAGAGATGTTCTGCTGGAATTGAAAGCACAATAGAACGCTTTAGATGTGATGAAAGGTTGGGTCCGGGCTGCTGTCCCCAGCTGTGTGTGAAAGTCTAATCCCGCTGAGCCTGATCCCCGCAGGGCTCTTACACGGCCCCTCGGCCCCCAGCCCTCCTCTCCCCATAACTGCCCTCGCCAGCGCTACTGCCGCCGCCGGGGAGGAAGCCGTCAGGATGACAGACTGCAGGCTTGTTTTGAGGAGTGATGAAGACGATCGGAAGGATAGGATGTTGGCCTGAGTGTGCGAAACCACAAGACTGATGATTCTGCTTTTCTAAGCAGTGTGTGTGTGCTAGAGCTGTCACTGTCCAACTCATTCAGCACCTCCGAATCTTCTTCAGTTTAAAACAGAGATTTGCCGTCCGGATTAGTGATACTGATGCTAAAAATAATCACCGACTATTACAAGACGAAAATCATGCTCAAAAAATATTAACAATGAATAAACATTGTCAGGCTTATGCACCGACAGCTATTAAGAAGTAGTTGGTGACATTCACCAGTGTTTTATTATTTGGGATTTGTCCTTAGATAAAAACACAATCTACAACTGATGAAAAGCACTGTTGGGGCAGTCGTTAGTAATGGTTAGGGAGTTGGTCCCATGATCAGAAGGTTGCAGGTTCATGTCCAGGTTCAGTAAAGGTACCCCTGAGGTACTCATGTGGGAGGTACTGTCCCCAAGAACTGCTCTCCAGGGGCTGCCGAAAAACTGGCTGCTGCTCCTTCATGGATGTGTAAAATGTGAACACATATGAACAGATATAAGAAAAACTCCATTCAAACTGCAATGATACAGAGTAAGCAATAAGATAAATATAATTTTCGCATGTTTTACTTTTCAGATCCCCATTAGATGGTCATTTTGTTAAACCCACACTCATACAGCTTTGTATGACATCTGCTCCGAAGAAATAAGATCATCTATTTTTGAAAAACACAGGTTGCTCTTGTCGGACGCACATCAAGCAAACATGTGTAGACATGTTCTCACATCCGCAGAGGTCACAGTCAAGTGTGATGTATTCATGAGGAAATAGAGAGAAAGGAGGAGAGAGAAAAAGGAAAAGTCAATATTCTCGCCATGTGAATGGCGCTTCCTAGAGCTGTTGGTGGCCTTGTATGTTTTGTCTAATAGAACTTTGTTATTGACCTGGATATGCGCCAGTTTTTCACGAGTGCGTAACAGGGTTCCTTTTATTTTTGAACCACGAGAGGCTTGGCAGCCCTGACGCGGGGCCGCTTACAGCTTTATGACAACCTTAGTCAAAGAACAAACAGAAATAATGATCAGTGTCCAGAAAGTGTCCATCGTGAGACGTGACGTGGGCTCGGCCCGGACACACTAAGACCTCGGAGTGCAAAGGGAATGTCTATTAAAAAGCAGAGTCCAACACATCTCTCTCTCTCCCTCTCTTTCTCTCTGTTTATGTGAGTGATTCATTCCTGCCTCGTCCATCTTGAGGATGTGAGGCTCAATCCTGCATCCTCAGGAGATTTCCACAGCGACCTGCCTAATATATCCACACCAGCACTTTCTCCTGCTTGTTAAAGATCCGTCCTTCACCATCTCAGTCAATCTAGTGCTGCCAGATCATTCACTCACACACCTACACACCTACACACACACACACACACACACACACACACACTAACAGCCACTGCTAAGATTTGCTCCTTCCCAAAACTCAAGGTGGGTTTTAAAAGCTAAATTAATGAAAACTCTCTGTCTCCTCTACAATCTTCTGCCTAAACCCATCCAGCACCCGTAATTATAAAAGCACATCCAAAATATTTGTAATAGGCCTCAAATTAGAACCTGGCTAGCGTCTCTTAATAAGAATAAATCTCTCCTTTAACCTCAATTACAGTTGGTAATTAGATGTGTTCTTTATGTATCGATCTGTTGCTGCTTGACTTGTATGTACAAAAGATGTAATAGCTTTTTCCTGCTATTCTATTACTCCGTCCTAATTGAACTCTCACTTCTGCAAATCGATAGTCAACTCGAGCGTCTCTGAGATACTTTTACCCCGGGTTCAAACGCTAGCACTGAGATAGAAGGAGCAGAGCCATCTAATACCGCATTCTCTTTAAAACGTCAATACTTACACAAGTGACGGCCGTTCAGCAGCCAGAGTTATTAGGAACGCTCCTTTTGTAGCTACACTCGATAGCTGCTTAAATAAGAAATCCTCCCTTATAGCTGCACTTTTAAGGTGTATTATCCCCGACTGTTACCTGTCTGTTCTAATGTCCAGTGTGTCAGTTCCTCTCCTTTCTGGTGGCCGCTGGTCTGTTCAGGCCCTCGGGGGCCCAGTGGCGCTCTGGTTATTGGGGTTTGGGTTCCTGCTCAACACAGCAATTACACTGAGATGGTGTTGTGTTTTGTGCTGATATGAGTGTGTGAGACACAGCAGCATTACTGGAGCACTGTAAATAGTAATGGTGATAAGCATCATTTTTAAGTGAGTGATTATTTGTCATAGTGAACACATCGCAGCACACAGTGCATCACAACCACATGTGAGCTCTGCATTTGACAAACAGTATCTGTGAAGGAGCAATGGGAAGCTTTTTTTTGGCAGCATCCAGGAGAGCAGTGTTTGGGGACATTACCTTGCTCATGATTACCTGAGTAGTCCCTTAATCGGTTCATAGGGGCTACCTTCCCATCACAGGGCCAACTCTGTAAACATTACAGTACCAACTCCCCCAATTCAATATCTGAATTAAGACATGAATAATGGTGACTTTATGTCTTCACTGTATTCAAACTGTCGTGAAATACTAAAGCACATCCACATTAACAACCAGTAGAGTTCTACTTGAATAAACATTGCTGGACTTCATTCAATAACTCTTCTTAAGAATAAATTAGTTCTTAAAACTATTTGTGAATGGGGCTTATTGTAACCTATTAGCACCTTCCTAGAAAATGGATACAGAGCAGCACAGGAAGCTGTTACTCAACACTTACCTGTGTAATGACCCCCCTGGACTTTGGCCATACCAGCTCCCCGGATTTTGGTTAAGCGGCCAGCAGATGCCACTATTCAGTTAGTTTGATGTGTTCAGTTTTGTCTCGTGCTCCCTGTCAGTCAAAGTCTTTGTCCCACCTTCCTATTGTGTCTGATTGGTAGATCACTGTACCTGGTTCTTGTTTGCTTTGGTCCAGCCCCCTGTTTTGATTTGTTGTCACTTCATTGGTTTTTCCCTGATTATTTTCTGATTGCTTTTTGATTGGTTCCCCTTTGATTCAGCCCCTCATTTCTGTTTTAGGATTTAAGCTTAGTTCTCCCAGTGTTTCTTGTTTGTCCACCCTCACAATACCCTCCCTGTGTTGGCATGTTACATGTGCTTTTTGAAGCGGAGTTTCGTTTGTTTGTGGCCCTCGTGCCTTTTTATGTTTGGTTTTGTAAAGATGGCTTGCACTGTGACCTCGCCTCATGTCATGCCGACTGCGTACTTGACAAACTGATACACCTCACATACCTGAAAAGGTGCAAAGCTGCTCCAAAATGTAGAATTTTGAGCTAACTTCAGAAATGTTAGCTTTAAACTGTGCTGATGCAGATGTCTTTTCTCTGTGTTGATGGCTGTTGTGGACATTTGACTACAGTATGATTGTCATGTAGCTCAGGAGATAAATTGTTAGGCTGTAGAATGTGACCAACCCTACTGGTCAATGTTCAAATCTCAGACTGAACTCCCTTTCTTTGGAGTGTGGTGGTCAATGGTTAGAATACTCACTTCTGGACCAAGAGGATCTGGTTTCGAATCCTACCTCCAGCACTACTACCACTGGGTCCCTAAGCAAGACCCTTAACCCCAACTTGCTGCAGGGAGACTGTCCCTGTAATTAGGAAATGAAGTTGGTCTGGAGAAGAGCCTCTGATAAATGCCATAAATGTAATTTATTGAGTTAATTCAAGAATTTCTCAATGAATTACTACTTAATTAGTTGATTGAGTTGGAATGTGTTGGTGGGTAACAACTAATGCATATTCATGTCTGATTCTTTTGGGGCGTTTCCTGATGTGAATGCATTAACTCACCTGACTTATGTATTGATTAAGCTATTAATAAATGCTTATTTATGTAATGGTATTATAGTGATACTGAGTGTTTATTTGCATCATTATCACTATGCTGTTAAGAGATTCAATAAGAACAGTAATGTCCAGACTAGAAAGGTTCCTGTGGTCAAAAAATGATTACTGAGTCACTATTGGAAGATTTAGTGTGTATGGGAAGAGATTAAAAAAAAAAAAGTGAAAAAAATATTTTTCAAGCATCTAAGAATACAATGTGCACCTTTTCCATGTCTATTTCTACATTTCCCATAACAGATACACATGTATATTAGCCACAATCTCAAAGAAGCGTCTAAGGTTTTCTCTGCCCTTAGAACATGAAGAAAAGACGAGTCGCTGGGTGTAAAGCGTGGAGAAGAAAGGCATGGGGTTGGCCAGGGGCAAACGGGCAGAAAAACAGCACCACTGATACGGAGCAGAGAAAGAGAAGCAAGCAAATCACATACTGGCATGACAAGAGAGCAACAGCACACTAGAGGCAGCCATTTAGGGAGGATGAGCTCCCTAGTGTTAGGAATGAACCCAGCTACACAGAGAGAGAGAGAGAGGGGGAGGGGGGGGGAGAGAATCAGATAGACAGAAGGATGAACTCCCTGGAAGAAACCCAGCAACACAAAGTCAGACTGAGAGAGAAGGAGGAAAACAGAGAGAGAGAGTGAGAAAGACAGTGAAAGAGAGAAGAGAGAGAGAGAGGGGTGGCTTTTATCCAGGGAAAGCCGGACAGACAGAGTTGGAGTGGTGAGCAGTGGGAGCAGCAACCTGGTGCTTTTCATCTCTTCATCAGGAAGGTTCAAAGCCACGGGCGGCTCTTTGATTCCGTCCCTGCCAAGACTGCCTTGATGTGCAAATCTAAATTTGAGTGAAATTGAAAAAGGAGGGGGAAGGGGGATGACACATTACACCATATGAAGAAATAAATGTGTCGTTCGCCCGCCCCACAGCTCTAATGACACAGAGGAGAGAAAAGGAAGAGGCCCATGAGAGGTGGAAATAAAGAGCGAGACCGACGGCTTCCTAAACGATGTGGCTCTCGGCATTAGACCACACGGCTCCGCCACTGCCCGCTTCCCGCCCCAAATTACACCCGGCTCCCAGCATGAACGCCCGCTTCGCCATTCCTTTCATTTCCACTTCCATCTTTTACAGTAATTAGGGGTAAATAAACTCCCGTACTCATCTGCCGCTTCCTTTTTTTCCTTGATTCCTTCCTCTATAGACGTCCTTCTGTTCCGGAGCATCCCTCCCCTGTCCACATCCTCATCCCAGTAATAAGGCCCAATCTCAGCCGTCTTTACAGTAATCCACCTGCCAGCACCAGATAAAAGAGAAGAGTTTCACTGACGGACGAGTGAACCTGACTTGACTTCACCTTCTTAATAACGTCCTTCTCTCTCTTAAATGTCACTGGATAAATGTGTAATTTTTACTGTAACCTTCGAATCAGTTTAGGCCACTCTCCGGGTTGTCCTCGCTGCCTAGCCTTTTCTTTTAGATCTTTAGCCTTTAACAGAAGTGAATGTTGTGCCCTGTAGACAAAGAGCAGCAGTCCTAAATTCATCCTCAGGATGTGAAAACTGGTAGCTTGGGAGAGTCGGCACAAATCGTTTTCCCAAACCTGAGTACAATTGCAGACCATCTGCGACAGCAGAGTATCTGTTTGCTACCTCAGCTGTTAAAAATCTCCGCACACAGCTCGACAAACTTGCCAAATGACCAGCACCAACTATTTGGCCCATAGTCGTCCCGCAAATACATTTCTGCCAGCCGGATCAATAAACCATAATTACTTGAGAACCACAGCAAAGTGCTGGGAGCCTCGTGAGCACAGCCTGACATCCTTCTCCGGAGTTGGGTGTTTCTGTTCCACTGCAAAACAGTTCATCTAGAGAGGTTTTATTACCAAGTCTTCACAGTACAAAAAAAAAGTTTAGTCAAACTGGAAAGTGCTATGGTGGTCATAATCACACGATCCGGCGTCAGGTAAAACAAAAGAAATCATAGTGCCACATCTGCCTGTCTCACTCAAGGCCAGGACAGCACTAAACAAAAAAAGATCTGAAAGCATTTGTTTAGACAACTAATTAGTGGTGAATTTTCCGCCTACTTCCACCACTGTGTTTCTCTCTCCTTTCTCGCCTTGTTCTCTTCTTTTGTTGTGGAAGAGAAGGATTAGCACGTCAGGGTCTTTTATATGAACATGGACAATGACAAAAGGGAATGGTGCAAAAAAAAATGGAAGAAGACGAAGAAGCCGAGCCTCTCTTTGCTAATCACTCTAAAGCTGTTTGGGGGAAAAGCACATCTGCCACATTAGCCAGGGTGAAAATGCAGCAGAGGAGGCTGAAGAGAGAGAGAGAGAATGGAGAAGAGAGAGAGCCAGAGTCGTCTCTCCATTCGTTCTCCGGAAGAGCAGGGGAAGTGAAAACAGAAAAATGCCCATTACAGCAAAGTGCTGGAACAAAAGACACCCAATATGGGCAAGTGGTGAAACAGGAGAGGGCATGAAGCTCGTCTTACTGCAGGATAACAGCAGTGCCAACTTCGCGCTCGCGTCCTCCCTCACGGTCACTCCCCGGGACACAACCTCACAAACCAGTGTACAAATAAAAAATAGCCATTTCCAGCTCCATCTATGCTCTTACTGCTGCTGTAGCTCGTACAAAAAGCACAGCCATCATTACTGTATCATGTTATTAGCAGAGATCTACTGTTGACTCTCCACAGTCCTGTTTCAAGCTCCAAACACATGCTCCTTGGCTTTGTCTTCAACATCTGCCAAATTAAAAAAAAAACAAACAAACAGTTTACTAGTGCTGCTTCTACTGAGTTAGATATTGTAGCGACTAGTGTGCAGCTTTGATAGGTATTTTAATTGTTTTTTCACATTTAGACATTTAGAGACTTCTGTTCCTGGTCCTCGTTAATGTTTATCCTGCTATCATGGAGTAGTCATGTCATCCTATGGGGATCCTGATGGTGGCATAACGGTTAGGGTACTTTCCCGGAGATCAGAAGGTTGCCGGTTCGAATTCCAGACCAGTAAAGTTACCACTGAGGTACTCATGAGGAAGATACAGTCCACATGCAATGTTACCTGGCTGCTGCCTGTGTTAGCTGCCCAATGCTCCTTCATGGATGGGTTAAAGAGAGAGGTCACATTTTGTTGTGGTGCACTGTGTGCTGTGCTGTGTCTTTCAAGAAATGGGGCAGTTGGTGAAAAGTGAAAGTGAAAGCCGTGGTAGTGAGTGTAAGGGTTAGGAGTTGGCCCCATAATGGTAGGGTCAGCAGTTCAAATCCCAGCCCGGTAAAGGTACCACTGAGGTAGCACTTATGAGCAAGGTACTGCTCTCTAAGCACTGCTCCCCAGGTGCTCCCAAAAATCATGTAAAATCACATCTTCATCATTACTCTTCCTCCACCCGTTAAGGAGCCGAGAGAGTTTTTCCTGTAGCGCTACCTTTTTGTGGCCCGACGCAGCGCTGAGGTGCACATATGGGGCGAAATTAACCGTCTCCTGCTAAGGCTACATTTACCAAATTAGTTTTCAGAGGACTCCATCTGCTGAGGCAGGGGAGGAAAAATTATGATATCTAATGTACATTATATGTGTAATGTCTTCTGAAAGCCAGTCGTATTTCAGGAGAGCGTTTGTGAGTTGCGGCGCAAATCGCAGTGTGGCGTAAGTACGGCGGAAGAGAGGATAAAGAGACGCGAGAACAGCCTGAGAGAAAGGAAAGGATGAGGTGACCGCTTGACTAACTTCACATGGAGGCCACCATCAGATTACTCGGTCAGTTATATATAAATTTATAAGAAAAGCAAAGCTAACCCTTATTCTCCAGGGGTCTCTCCACCTCACAGCCATCTACTTGTGGCGGAAAATGAAACATATTTCCTGACAGAAAAACTCCTCGCCTGAGGCAGCCGCTCTCTCACCCGCCTCCTGATATGGAGAACCCAGTTCAGTTCCTTACCTTTCTTTTTAAGGAACAATACAAGACACAAGCTGCTTTATTTGTTGCATACATACTTATACAAGTATAATAACAATTTTTTTTTTATTATGGAATGACTGTGCAAATTAAAATAGAAATTAGCAAACGGGAAATGTTAAAGGGGAGGCACAGTGACGCATCGGTTAGCGCTACTGCCTCACAGCGAGAGGGTCCTGGGTTTGATTCCCTGTCGGCTGTAGGGCCTTACTGTGTGGAGATTGCATGCTCTCCTTATGTTCGTGTGGGTTTTCTCTGGTTGCTCCGGTTTCCTCCCACTGTCGAAAAGCAAGCAATTTAGGTTACTTGGCGACTTCGAAAGGGCCTCGAAAGGTGTGACTGAGAGTCTGCTTGTGTGCGTGTGTGTGCCAAGCAGTCAGTTGATGCCTGCCTGGGTTGGACCCCGCACTGTGCCCATAGTTGCCGGGATAGGCTCGGGTCCCCACCACGACCCCATTTGGGATTAAGCAGTTCATTGAATGAATGAATGAATGAATGAATGAATGAATGATGTTAAAGAAATGTTATTTGACACATACACATACATCCAGTCCTGGACCAATAATGGTAACACTGAGGTACTCAAGAGCAAGCTACTGTCCCCAAGCACCACTCTCTGGGTGCTGCTAACATGTAGTGCAATGCATTCTGATTTGTTTTTAAGGCTTCAACAAACAAAGAAAAGTTACAAGACACAAAACCTTAAAAGTACATATATAGAAAAAATGTGCTTCTATAAATATAAATATGCGTGATAGCTTCTTCCCACAAGCCATCAGACTCTTGAACTCACTCCCTGCCATCACACTTCCCCCCACACACACACCTGGACTGTGAAGAAACTGTTTCTGTTGCACCACTGCACTTTACTGCACCTTACTTTACACACCACTGTCACTTTGATGCACAATAAATACTGTTATGATACTGCACTGCTGCCACTTTTGCACAAACATTATATGCTGCTTTACAAATGTTTGCACATACACTGAAACATTGTACACATAAATAGCCGAATATAGTATCTGTCATATTATAACCTTCTACCTCGTGCACATCCAATGTAAAATGTCAGTTTGCACCTGTTTAAATGTTTGCATATTTGCACATATACTGAACATTGTACTTGGAAATAGTCCGGATATAGTATCTGTCTATTATAACTCTACCTCTTACACACTCAGTGTAAATGTCAATTTCAACCTGTTAAGAATACTGCTTCCTGACTTGACAAACATGTTTACCTCTATGTCTGTCTCTAGCCTCTAATTATATATATATATTTAAAAAAAAAAAAAAAACCCTGTCTAGTCTAAAATCTATATTGTATATTGTCTGGTTTAAAATGTATATTGTTTAATGTATATTTTAGTATTTTACTTATTTATTGTTTATTCCATGTGCCTAGTCGTGCCACTGCCTATTTATTCTCTGTTCTACTGTTCTTTGTTTGTTTGCACTGGAAATAACCTGGAGCCACGTCGTCTCGTCTCTCTATGTATCTGTACAGTATATAGCAGAGATGACAATAAAGTTGACTTTGACTTTGACTTTTTTAACAGTACACGTGCATATGAGCATGAGATGAGCTTGTGCAGTATGGTAAAGTGCAGTGCAGATGGAATATTAATAGATGTTGCTGTTGTAGACATATCAATGACCAGCTGCATTTAGGATCTGATCAGATGCATTAATGAGAAAACAAAATTATAATACGCGTTGCAGTGGAAGTTTTTGTCAGGAATGTGTGAACGTGGAGAGTAAAAGGCCAGTAGCGCTGCTGAGCAGAATCACAGCAATCAAAATCTCACCCTTACACCACGCAGCAGACATTTGTCCTGTTTGTAATGTAAATGAGACAGTATTTATAGCCACTTTACTCCACCTGACTTGCTGCTAGTTTATACTCTTTTGTTAACTTTTAAGTTCCCATTGAGGAGGAGAATAAAACCCACGCGGTGTAGCAAGTGTCACATAAACTCAAGTGAAGATCCTTCCAGATTGTGCTAACTTTTTTTCTTCTTTCTTGCTTCAAATTTGCACTCCGCGGGAGGCACAGATATGTTCCAGCATGCGCCCCGAAATGTGTTCCAATTACAGATTAGAATAGTGGGGATCTTTTTAGCATAATTGAAAACTACAGGTGTTGAGAGATATTTTCACTGGGAACGTGAGATTGTCTTAACCGTTCAGAAGTGCCAATCATAACCGTGGGAATAATGATATTTGTGGCTGAAACAACAGGGAGGGGGGGACGCCGCTGACCCCCCAGCAAAAGTCAGCGCATTAGCTGTCTAACTTGTTTTCTGAGTTGAATTAAAAAAGGGGGGGTTTGTTGACAGGATGCAAGCCGTGGTCACGTCATCACATACGGAGCAGGAGATTGACGGAGCGATGGATTCCGGGCTTTAATTTGTGTCCTACTTTGATACGAACAAAAACGTCTATAAAACTATAAGCGATGAGGCGATGACTCACGATTTCATCACATTTCATTTATTATGCGCTGATGGTTCCTTTTGTAATGGCGGCTTTTTTTTTTACCCGCCGTGTTTTATTTACCTTTAATGAGTGTTGTGGTAGCAGCGTCGAGCGGATCGTCTACCCCACCCCACCCCACCCCACACACACACACACACGCACACACACGTGGGTGTGTTACATTTTACATTTACAGCATTTAGCAGAGTCTCTTCTCCAGAGCAACTTCTATTCTCAAATTTCAGGACAAGTCTGTCTGGAGCAGTTTGGGTGTTCAGGGACCCAGTGATAGTAGTGCTGGAGACAGCATACAAACCCACATCCTCTTAGTATAGAGTTGTGTATCCTAACCACTAGATTATCACCACCAGTTGGACATTGCTCGATGTTTAACCTTTTGAATTCAATGGATGCGTTTCGCTTTCATTTTTGTAACCTTTAGTCTCAGACTCATAACTCGTGACAGGAGTTACACACATGCATCATACACATATCAATGAAATCGAGAAGACTTACCCTATACGATGGTCTAAGTCCTGTGTTTGTGCAATAAATTATTGCAGAGTAATCGTGTGCGCAAAAAAGAGCAAATTTAAAGGGTTTCTCACTAAAAACACACTGCTGAAACTCCATAAAACATCCATATTATTTACTGTAGGTGCAAATAAAGCGTGCGTTCACTTCCGCGATGGTCCATACACTTGTCGTTGGATTCAATGTAACTAATTCGTCGTTATTTTTTCCACTGTCTTTCTATATAATAAATATGATGTGTCACTGTGTGGAACTGCCTCACGGGAGTGCTTCGAGAATTGGCACTCTGCAGTAACATTCCCTTCAACTTGATTTTACACTTTTTAAATCTATTGTACTGTAAAGATCTTATTTTAGTAAATTGTTACATTGTTTTATATTCTTTTATCTAAGTTCTTCTTTTTGTAAATTATTATATTTCCTTTTTTTTTAAACAAAATTTACTATATTTATATTTCTCCACAAATACATGTATCCATAGTTATATTGTATGTGTAAAGAAAATATATAGTGTGTAATTTTGTGCCTGAATCTTTTTGTGCCTGAGTCTTTTTCTGTGTGTGTGTGTGTGTGTGTGTCTGTCTGTAACTGTTGGGGGATAGTGTTTGACTGCATTCTAGAGGTCATCTGCTCAGAACCATCTCTGGGGCAGACTACTAACTTCTTCAGCATTAATAATGATACCAAGGAAGGTCAAATTCAAATTACGTCTGGAAATAAGCACATATTTTTATATTGTAATAAGCCATAGAATGTCCCAGATTGAAAACAAATATATAACAATGGCTATGGACCTTTACCTCACACATTTCTAAAGTTAAATCTCATCACAAAAACATTGTCTTGTAGTAATAAAAGAAAAAAAGTAAAATTTCACTAGGCGAAAACTAGAATTTGCTCATAAAAATAGTATGAAGATTTTACTTGTTAGTTTCACATCAAATAATTACATAAATAAGTAGCCCTGGGTCTTTGGAAAAAAAAAATGAATGACTAGCTCATGGAATTAAAATGTTATAGCCTAATAAATAAAGGGATGCAAAAATGCTAAAAAAAATGGCCCAGAGTTCAAAGGGTTAAAACAAGTGAAAGAAATTGAGTGAATACTTGTGATTGTGAACACAGCACAGTACACAAGTGATTTGCCCCATCCGTTAAGGAGCAGTGTGCAGCTTTTTGGCAGTGTTTGGGGGCGGTACCTTGTTCATGAGTACCTCAGTGGTATCTTTACCACATGATGGACGGATGGATGGATAAGGTTAGAGGAGGTGTGTAGAGGGTTATAAAGAGCTGAGGCTCAGGGAAAGGTTTATACTAAATTGTTTTCATTAATAAAAATAATCCAGAGAGCTCATATGTGCTGCACTTAACCCACAATGCCGGGCCAAAGTAGATGTTTCCCGTCTACCAGCATAATTGACCTTGGAGCATATGGGGGGAATAATGCATGTCAGATCTCGGTGTGAAAGATTTCATGGCAGAACACACCGGCAGAGTCGTGCGGTTGAATAGAAGCTTTGTGAGAGAACCATACGGTCTCGTGTTATCTTCCCTCCTGGCTCAAAACTCCATTTCAACAGACAGTCGTACAGATGACAGGTGTTTGCCTGCTGACAGAAATGAAAAATGTTTTGCAGACGTTTGGGGGAATGTTTCGCTTTATTTCAGGTAGGTTTTTCTTTTTTCGAAGCTACGGTTGGAAGTCCACAGCAGTAGCAGCAGTTTACAGCCAGAATCAAACATTTCATCAAATCACGCAGGGCGTTTAGATCGGCGAAGAAGAAGAAGCGTTGAGCGTGGTGTTTTGTTCTGTTACACACTGCAGTGGGGCTACATGCAGTGAACACCAAATTTGGCTTATACCTGTAATCGCCAGAAAACTGGTCAGGCCTCAGGCAGGAGAGGGATGGCTTCAACAACAGATTTCTTAATAATTTGCTCTTAAGAAAGTTGTCATTAAAATGGAATTTTAGAATTGTAAAACAGTGAGTGATTATTTGAATCATAATTTGACATTGAGAACACACGACAAGCTACCGTGGCTCTGTGGGTTTGCATCCACAGAAGCTTTCGGGAAACAGTAACGGTTAGCAAATTCACACCGTGGTCGGAAGGTCACTGGTTCAAATCCCAGACCGATAAAGGCACTATTGAGGTACTAATAAGCAGGGTACAATCCCCATGCACTGCTCTCCGGGCTCTGCCCACATGAGCTGCACACTGCTTCTCTGTGGATGGGTCAAATGCAGAATGGTGCACTGTGTGCTGTGCTAGCTCTGTATAAGGGTGTCTGGTAAATGCAGAGGAACTAAAAGTAGAACTGAAGAAAATCCAATAAGCTAATGTTTATCACAAGCTTGCAATAAAATAGTGCTCTTGCACATTTATTAATTCTGTTCATACTTCAAATAACCAACCCAAAATGAACATATCTTAAATAACAATACACTGGTAAACGTCAGAATTGTGAGTAACTGCATGAATAGGATTTAACAACAAATTTGTTTTAAAGAATGGTTGGTGAATGGTGCCCAGAGAGAAGCAGAACATATAAAAAGGTGAGACGGATACAGATAAAGCAGATACAATGGGAAGGTTCTCAGGTCAAAAGGTTAGGTCAAATCGAAAAGCTGCTCAAAAGAGGTACATGCTCGACTCGGCTGCTATGTTATTGCAACATTGTATTGATTGTAATGAGGAGCAGCAATAATCGCAGTGAAGAAATTCCAAAACGGATGATGCGCTGCAGCTTGGAGATCACGACCTGCACAGCGTTCCGCAGCTTCGCCCTCGCATCACATCTCCATGGCCTCATCTGTAGCATCCATAATGCACAGACGGCCCATAAAGCATAAAACACAGACCACGCCGCATCCAGACCCGTGCACTCTAATGATGCTGTGGAGGCTCGTCGCTGGGGACGACGGGAGGCGAGATCGGAGCGCAGAGAGTGGGCGGATCGCCGCTTCCCATTACTCTGGGTAATGGAGGCTTGTGGGCTGCTGCTGCTGCATTATTCTGATTGACCCCTGACCCCGGAGAGTCGCTGCAGGCAAGTCGGAGACAATCCTGACCCCAACGCTGTCTTCCCGCCTCCCAGCGTCATGCCGTGCTCATGCCCCTGATTTTCGACTAGAGACGACATCAGCGCCAAATTCTTTGCATTCGGAACGCCCGGAGCGAGCAGCATTGCTGCTTTTAGAGCTCGCTTCAGCTCACGTTACTGTTTACTCTCCTAAACATCCAGCCGTCTCAAGCTGTGACTGGGTCAGTAATTTCAGAGGATTTTTCTCCTGACTTCTCACATTCCCTTTGCTAAACGATGTGGAATGCTGGAGTTTAGAGCTAGTTAAACGCTGTCAGAAGTCACATCAACAACATCACCACACTGGCGCTCAGCTTATAGTAATATGAAGTCTTAGCTCTTGGCAAATTTCATCCCGCACGCTTGTGCTTCAGTGTTCATTTGACATATCAGATTTTTTAACCACATTATTCATGTGTGAATAAAAGACGGAGTTGACAACAGCCTCAACACACTGTAAAAAAGTCATTTAATTTATAACTCGATGTTTACATACTTTCACACACTTCAAGTGAATATAATAATTAAATATAATTAAGGCAATTGCTGCCTTAAAGTGAAAGCAAAATCAAATTTCAAATTCTTATTATTAAATTTTATGTCTGTATTTCTCTCTGTAAGAAATCTAGTTTCGTGTTTCACTTAGAGCTATATGTTCTACATGAATATTATATCTGATTTATCGGTAAGATGCGTCCTGGAAACAACCACAATACACAATGTAAAATAACTGCTTAAAATTAAAGTAAATGATACAAGTATGCAAATCAGACTCATTGATAAAATATTTTTATATTACAGACAGCATGATGTTAGTACTGTTGTACTTTTTTACTTAGTTTTTGAAGGACTAGGTCTTCTCTCAGACTCAGCCGTATCTGCACTCGGTCTAGTCACGGACTCGGACAAAGATGACTCAGGATTTTATTTTGAGACCAGTCGAGACCACAGCTCTAGGAGAATTCTAAAAAAAAACCTCTTTGAGACCGACACAGGCATTTTACGTTGTTTATTAATTGGTGTTCTAATAACTCAGAATCCCTTTAACTTCCCGAAAACAAACACATACCATCAAAAATCACAAGACTTAGAATTTACTGGCCATTGTAGTTATTCCTCTGTATGTGAAATTATTTCTGAGTGATTCCATGCACAAAAACTTAAGAAATTGGGTAAAAACGCATAAATGGCAATATTCACAATGTTAACACACACGCTAGTGACTCTCATGTGGAAGGCCATGCACAAAAATGTAGTTCTCTTCCAGAAAGCAGCCCATTTTATAGACCAAAATGATTCCAAATCAGCTCAAAATTACCCAAAGCTTTAGCATTTCATTTTCAATTGATCAGAAAATATATATTTTTTTGCATTTTATAATGTTAGTGGGTAATCAATAGGGAAACAAATAAATATAGAAATATTTATTAGTTGTTATCAAATAATTTTAATTTTCATCCAGATAGATACCAAATGGATAAAGAAGTGTTTCCCCCTGGCACTAACCTTATTTTTCTTCACAGTACTAAGCCATAGAATGTCTCTGCATAATCAACTCCACAAGCCAATAAAACAGTGAGTTTGGTCTTGAAGAGTGTTCACTGTGGTTTGTTGAGGTTAACATATGATGTAATCAGTTTGGATAACTGCTTCCAGTGAAGCTATTTCCTCATTATGGATATGTAAAAGAGAAATATTGAATGAACATGTTTAAGCTTTGCATGTTCTAGTTATTTGTCATGTTGTATAAAACTTGGTCTTGCCCCACCCTTGTCTTGGTCTCACCTCGGCCTTGGCTCTTGGTCTTGTCTCAGTCTCGACACACACTGGTCTTGGTCTTGTCTTGGTTTTGTCTTGGTTTAGGTGGTCTTGACCTCAACTCTAGACATTACATTTTAGTCAAAAAATGATGGTGATGATGGGTAAAGGTGGTGATCTAGTGGTTTGGGTTCTCACCTCTGGACCAAAAGGATGTGAGTTCAAATCTTAGCTCCAGCACCACCATCACTGCATCCCTGAGCAAGACCCTTAACCCCAAGTTAAAACTGTTCCTCAAACTAGGAGGTGGAAGTTGCTCTGGAGCATTTTCTAAATCCCGTAAATGTAAATGTAAAAACTAATTCAACTGATTGAGGATGTTGGGCCGCTCTGCGCTGCTGATGCAGGTAGAGGAGTGTATGATGACTGGAGGTGTGTCCGTGTGTCTGGCTTTGACTGCATTGGTAAACGCTCAGCATCTAACAGATGAGCGCTATGATTAGCTCTGTTAGTGGCTCATCACCGCCTCGTCCATCCAGAATCTGTGTGCCAGCGTGAAGGTCTCGATGTGTGGGAGTGAGGCCTGTTGAAAACTAACACACACACATACACACAGAGAAACAGGACGTAGGGACAAGGCATTCTGCAGCCTCCTCTATTGCATTTTTAGTTCTCTAGATGAGATGAGTCGTGGGGAGAGGAGAGATACAGCAAGATTTCTACCAACACTGCATGCAATTCAGAACACACGCTCAAACGCGCACACATTTATATTTAACCATTTGCCAAGCACTCGTCCACAGCAACTTATAAAAAACATGAAACTACGAGCTGATAAAAATCACACAGGGAAACTGAAAGGATTCAATAACTCTGACTCTTATGCTGTCTTACTGATGCACACGTAACACACAGCAAATAAACATTTGGAGGCTGGTTGGGGATCAGATACGGTGCATACATAAATTGTGTTTCTAAGATGTGGAGAGTGTTGCTAGGGGAATATATTGCGAGGCCCAGTAGAACGCTTGTGTGTGTGTAAAGGGAACGTTGTGCTGAGAGAGCGAGAGAGCGAGAGAGAGAGAGAGAGAGAGATGGGAAAAGACAGACAGCAGCAGAACGGAAAAAATCTGTCCCCCATCATCCAGATACAACACTAATTAACTTTACATGAGAACAGTAATTAACACGCATGACACACACACACACACACACACATATCCATCAGCGGGAATGTTGATTGTTAAAATATCAGCATGTTTCAGTGCAAAGTTGCAAAGATATGTTTATGTTAGATTATTTTTACATAACGCAACATAAAATACTGTAAATATTATAAATCTTCATTTAATGTATTACAGAAAGTTATGCCCATAACTTTGGCATATGTCTGATTGATTTTCAAAATTCATCACTCAAAATTAAATACACTGATTATTATATTACACAACACCTTAAAATTTCACATTTTCATTTTCTGAAAAAATCTTCACTTCTGTTGCTGCTCAGTTGTGAATGTTGCTTCCAACTTCTTGCTTTTGGCATATTTATTAGTTTAATGGTAACTGAAAGACAAACCAACATGCCACATTCAAAGCAAACTGAAATAATAGTGCAATTGTGAAGCCCATCCTCTGCTGTCCTCTCCCACTAAAGTGAGACTGGTTCCTCGTGTCATGAGTTTATTTGTAGTTTATTTATATATGTATATTGTATGTGCCTTCTTTGTACTCTGTAGTAACTGGAGCCACGTCATCTTGTTTATCTGTGTATTGTATATAGCCGAGATGACAAAGTGTACTTTGATTTTAGGTTAAAGGTGTAGCTACAACACATTGTGAAATGGTCATTCTCACAAACAATGACATTTTCATATGAATAATACATGATAACTTCAACAGTGAAAATAAAATATCAGTTCACACTTTAACAAAATTGATCCGCATTGTTTAAAATAACATTTAACAATATTGATCTAGTCTTGGTATGGACATGGACACCGTCAGCTACATCAGTGCTCCATCAAATTCGTCAATCCTGTCGCTGCTCCAGAGATTTTGTAATTTGAGTTTTGTAAGGTATTGCTGCTACATGTCTATGAGGTGTAAGTAGAGCAATAATCATTTTGTTGGAGATGTGATGCATAAAGAATTTTGAAAATTGGTCAATATTTGTTTTGGGGAAAGCTTCAAAGTTTCTTTTTTAACTTTAACTTTTTTAACACACACTGCATCCCGCAATTCGGCACTAGGACCCAGAAGTGGTCATGAAAGTGAAAAGGATAAAAGGAGTCATTTTTTTGCAGCGCATCGCTCAGTCATTGAGTCAACCTGATCCAACTCCGATTCATTTCGGCATCAACTGTGAGTACTCCAGTTATTTGGTTCATCTCCTCAATTGAGTGTGTGTCTGTTAGAATGTGGATTCTTGTGGGAATCCTTGCTTGTTGCGTGAGAGAGTTCTTAGATCAAATCACGTGGCAATCCTACCTACTCGCGCTACCATCCGTGTTTGGGTTAACCACCACGCTACAAGAGCTAATGGCTAATGGTTAGCACTTCTGCCAAATCCTAACCAGATCACTGACACACAGTCTGCAGTCTATATTAATATTTTCCTTGTTTTATTAGAAGTATTATTTTCCTTAACTTTAAATATGAGAAGATTGCTATACTTTTATAGATAGAACCAAATTTCATATGTATTTCATAACAACATTTCACACTCAGTGTTATAATGGTGGTGCGCTGGATAGTGTCATGGGGTGTTCCTGTGTAGAGTTTGTGTGCTGTCCCCATGTTGATGTGGGTTTTGTTTGGGTGCTCTGGTTTCCTCCCACAGACCAAAAGCATGCAGTTTAGGTGCATTGATGACTCTAAACTGTCCAACTAAGATGTGACTGTGAGTGTGTTTGTGTGTAAGATGCAGTGTGTTGGCGTCCGCTCAGGGTTAGAGTTGGGGACAAGACCACATGAACCGAGACCAAGACAAGACCAAGACTCTGAAGGGCCAAGTCTGAGGCAAGACCGAGACCAGGGCAGGATGAGACCAAGAATGGACCAATGCACGTTTTACACCATATGACAGATAAGTGGAACATGCAAAGCCTAAGCAATATTAAACATGTTCATTCAATATTTCTCTGTTACATATCTATGATGAGGAAATTGCTTCACTGGAAACAGTTATCCAAACTGATCACATCATACGTTAAGCTCAAAAAACCACAGTGGCAGAACACGCTTCAAGACCAAAATCACTGTTTTATTGGCTTTCAGAGTTGTTATTATGCAGAGACATTCTATGGCATAGCACTGTGAAGAAAAATGTTAGTGCCAGGCAGAAACACTTCTTTATCCATTTGGTATCCATCTGGTTAGAGAATAAAGTTATTTGATAACAAATAATATTTTTTTCTATATTTATTTTTTCCCTATTGATTAGTTGCTAATGATATAAAATGGAAAAAAAATATTTGAGAAATGCTTAAGTTTTGGGTAATTTTGAGCTGATTTGGTCGATAAAATTTGGCCTTTCTGGAAGAGAACTACATTTTTGCCCATGATGGCGTTCCACATTAGAGTAGCGAGCGCTAATGTGTGTTTACATATAATGTAATTAATGCGTTTTTACTTCAGGTTTTGTGCACAGAATTACTCAGATGTAATTTCACATACAGATGAATTAATATAATATCTGGTAAGTTAAATCAAGTCTTGTGATTCTGATGGTATGTGTGTGTGATTTCTGTATGCTAAAGGAAATCTGAATGATTAAAAAGCTAGTTAATAAGCAACACAAAATGCCTACATCGGTCTCAAAGCATTTTAACAGTAATATCTTCAGAGTTGTTGTCTGAAAAAAAATTTTTTGAATCCACGGCAAGACCAAGTACAAATACGGCTGAGTTTGAGACAAGACCGGTCTCAAGTACTACAACACTACCCAGCATTGGTCCCCACCTCGCGCCCATAGTTCTGGCATAGTCACCACGACCCTTTTTGGGATTAAGTGGTTCAGATAATGAATGAATAAATGTTATGGAATGTTAGGAAGAGCACGTTGTGTCTACATTATGAAGATTAAACAAACACGGTGGTGGTGAACTGTGCATCAATTGAACTGTAGCGAGAGAGTGAGAGAGTGGAGGGAAGGAAACGACAAAAAGACTAAAAAGTTCTGTTCTGCTTTTGGATAAAATCTGTGTAGCTAAAGACTTAACAAACAGGAGGAAAGTCAGACAGATGCTGCAAAAAAAATAAAAATAAAAATTCTGAGGCAGTGGAAGAAGGAAGAAATGTAGAGGAAGTGAGATTGTCTTCCTGCCTGCTCTCTCTGCATCCTCATTACAATTAAATGCTAATTTCGTAGCTGGGTTTCTTGTGCAAGATTTTCCATTGCTTGAGGAATATTGCAGATTTTAGCTTGGAATCTTGTCAGGGTGTGAATCTCAACCAAAAAAAAAACCCTGTTCATAAAATCTGTGTGCGTAAAACACATAACACAAATATAATTATAATAATTGATAAAAATTATTTTATTGATGTGATTTGTTTATTGTTAAACCTGATATTTGTGGCAGGTCAGCCTTTGTCTAGTGTTTTGGATTAGTTTAAGCTGTTGAATTTTAGAGTATGAGCTTTCTTCTTTCCAGGACTACTGCTATTAAAATGTAATGCCCTTACCTAGCATCCTTGCTCTTATATCTTAATTTACATATGGGTGGAAGGTCGGAGCTATTTTGGGTTATTATGATGCAGGTTCCCTCTTAGCCAGGTTTTTCAGAATACTGCATAAAAACAAATATTCCCACATTTTAATCCATTTAGTACCTCCAAAATCATTTGTATCCTGATACCACGAGAGGAAAATTAGATGCAAATTTGCAAAACAAACCTTTTTCCCTAAAGACAAACTTAATTCTCAAACTCTCAACAGCCATGAACTCTCTCTCTCTTTCTCTCTCTCTCTCTCTCGCTCGCTCTCTATCTGGGTGTATTGTGTGGAAGGGCAATGCTGCTCTAGCAAATCAGAATACAACTAATAATCCATCACACCCAGACTCTGTGTCTCTGTTATATATATATTTTCACGGTTACACCCAAATGGCAGCACATTTTATCATCCACAGAACATCCAGTTTAAAAGAATGAGAGGTTTCTTGAGTTATTTCATCCACAGGGCTGTTGTCATTCTTTTTATTCATACTACATGGTGGTTTTCTTTTGGAGTTCATCACAAAACCTGCATTTTAACATTACGTACAGAAGCACGTAGGGTCAGAGGACTGCTGGGCAAAACATAGAATAAACCAAAAGAATGTTGCTGATTATTTCACCATGGCAGAATGTATAACTCGGAATCCCCTCCAAAAAAGTGGGTACAGTCTTCATGCTAAACTGATCTTGTCAATGAAGTCACCTCCAAAACTATCATGCGGTTATATCGAAAACCTGCACTCTGCCTTCTCCAAGAGCTCAATGGACCTCATTTACCAACACTGTCTCAAGATTATTCTTAAATGTGTTCTCAAGAAAGTTAACTTTTAAATAGTGTAATATTATACAACTGCAGAATTTAAAGAAAAGCCAAGAAAGAATGCTCTTCAACTTTTATACATTCTGTTCTTAATGTGAGATTCTTGGTGAGAACTGCATGAGTGAGTTTTAAAAACAATTTTTTCTTAAGAATACTTGGAATAAATTATTCACTCCAAACGAAGAAAAAGTTTCTGATACACAATGTGTATACTACCAACATGTCAGCCTACTTTTGCATTGCTTTTGATGAAACCCTCATATGAGGAATTTATGTTGTCACACACAAGAACTACACATGTGGAAATTATTTGCTGTCTACTGAGAATGACCAATAGAATGACCAAAATAAGTGGTTGCGCTGAGCTGAAGAGTCTGATGTCAGTGTGACTGGATCAGTGATCACAGGTGAAGTTTCCTCCTGTAGCTGCTGCATTTATCAAGTCTTTGTAGCATCTGGTCATGTGGTGATGTCTGTAGAACTGTTCCATGGGAGGATGCAGGTACGTTTGAGGATTTGGATAGCGTTGTGTCTGAAACGCATGTTACCAGCAGGTGTAAAGGGGAGTAGGAGGCTGCGAGTGGAGGCTGTGAAGCAGAACCTTCCATCCTACTGCTCTCATCTCAGCCACACCACCCACATTCCAGCACCTCTCTCCATCTCCATGAAGTGGGGGAAAGAGGAAAATGGAGGAATAAACAAGCCACAATTGGATGGCTGTTTATTTCTAATGCACAGCTTTACCCAAAACCAAGTTTTTATTTCAAAGGGAATATGTTTTTTCAGGGTGATAATAGACACAACTTTGTCCTGCTCATCACGTCTCTGTACAGTGTGTGTGAGTGTGTGCTGCAGGGCCACTCTATGCTTCACTTTTTTCCTCTTTCTGTCTTGTCACAGTGGATTGTGACTTTCCTGATTTTTACAGGAACCACTCTTGATTTTTTTCTAACAAAGATTGTTTGAATTTTTTATGACTTGAAGTCATGCCAGAAGGCTCTCGGCACATGGCAGAATTACATCATAGCTTCATCTGAATGATGCTGTCACCGAAGGCAGCGGGAACTTTGTGTAAATTTGATTAGCAAAGGTGCTCACCTCACCCTGCTGAATTGAGGAATTTTCTTATGAAACTTTGGATCTCAGTGAATAAAGTCATCTGGACATACATTCATTGTGAAGGAAAGTGACTGGGGGCAAGTCGTGAAAGAGGCTGCACAGTCAAACAGATGTGAGCTTTATAATATCACAAGTGAAAGCTGAACACTGATGTTACAGAGCTGGGGCCTTTTGTGGAAGATGAAGAAAGAAATTACTGAAATTTATACATAACACAAAGTTTCTCAACATGAATGACAGCAAATTACAATATTACTACCTGCAACAATGAAAGGGTATGCAAGACACCTGGGAATGCTGGTCCAGAGAAATGGGAATACTTTGCAATAGTCATGGGGATACTGGTTCATAGACATTGAAATACAGACCCATAGACATGGGAATTCTGCTGTGGAGATTTGGGAATAATGACCCAGAGACACAGAAATTCTGACCTACAGATATTGGCATACTGCCCCATTAACCTAGGAATTCTGATCCATTGAGATGGGAAGACTGACCACTAGAGAGAGAAATCCCACCCCTGTGGTTTGGGAATTCTGTGCCAGAGACATGGGTATAATTACACAGAGACAGGAAAATCCTGAATACATGGGAATACTGGTCCGTGGAGATTGGAATTCTGTCCCAGAGACGTGGGTTTTCTGACCTGTTGGTATGGGAATATTTGTCAAGAGGCATGGGAATACTGCCCTGAACACTTGGGAATTCTGACCCATGGACGTGGGAATCCTGATCCAGAGAAATGGGGATCCTGGGCTAATTGATTGAGAGTTGCTGGATGTAATGTGAAAGTGAGTGATTATTTGTCATTGTGAACACAGCACAGCACAGCATACAGTGCATCACAACAAAATGTGACCTCTACATTTGACCCATCCATTAAGGAAAAGTGGGGAGCTAACAAGGACAGCGCCTGGGGAGCAGTGCATGAGGACAGTACCTTGCTCATTAGTACCTCAGTGGTAACTTTACCGGTCCTGGATTCGAACTTGCGACCTTCTGATCATGGAGTGAGCACCCTACCGTTATGCCACCTACTGTCCCAAATCTACTTGATCTGAACATATCAGATTATGAGATTACAATCATTTTTTTGCATAGATTTTTTTAACTTAAACACTTATTTATTCATTTTTGTATTTTTGCATCAGTAGCTCCATGACAGAAGTCACCGTTTGTTGGTCGGCGTGTGGAATGTGTTGTTCATGAAATAGTTTCTGTTCATTTATTTATTTGGCCTCAGAGTCGTGCAGCATTTTGTGTCTAAAAGTGTGTGTGCTGTTTTCATTCATTTGCTATTCTGTAGCTGAGAGGAGAAAAGAGAGCCGTGTGTAAACACATATCTGTCTGCAGAGCTTGACTGGGTTAGATGGAATATGAAAGAGTAATAGCTGCAGTGGTGGGAGGCTGACAGAATAATGACTTTAATTACTTCCACTCTAACCTCTGATTTATGACCAAACATAAGCAGTCCATACGCTGCTAATGAATGCGAATGTAGATACAGGAGAAATATTTAATATTAAAAAATGTAATGGAAAAGGAGTCAGCAATTAAGGTATAGCTGTATTATTCGGGAGGAGGGGTTCATGAGTTTTATGATAGCTTTTGTAAACCCCTGCTACAATAAAACCATATTTATATAATAACATAATACCTCAGTACTGACTCAAAATGGCAGTGTGTGTCTGTGTACACAGTGAATCTCACAACCAGCAAGATGCTCATATCTGCAGGACAGATACCGCCTCATATGAACAGCAAAGAAACAAAGAAACGAAATATTGTGTAATTTATTTCTGCAGGTCTCATAAACAGAACACACATCAAACTCACATTAAAACCTGAAGGCTGCCAGAAATATTGCAGTGTCACTCACCTGAAAATCCCACTTGTTTTCAGTGAAAATACTCAATCAATCAATAAATCAATCAAGTCAATCAATTACCATATAACTACATTGAAATCAATTTGAATGGTGGATGTGTGAGGTAAGTGATGAGTTTTGTTATTCATTCATTAGCTGAACTGTTTAATCCCAGTCATGGTTGGTGACCAGAGACTATCACAGAACTGCGGACGCTAGGCGGAGACCAACACTGACCGGGCACCAACACACTGCAAGTCACGCACACACTTACACTCACACTAGTGGAGGAAATTTAGACTCACCAATCGACCTGAACTGCATGCTTTTATACTGTTGGAGGAAACTAGAGCTCCTGGAGAAAACCTATGGCAACACGGTAAGAGCATGCAAGCTTCACACAGAAAGACTTCACAACCGACATGGGGATAGAACCCAAGACTGTCTTGCTGTGAGGCGACAGCACTAACCACCGCACCACCATGCTGACAGAGTTTAGTTTTCTAACGCGAATCAGAGTAAAATGAGCTCATAATGTAACTTTCCACCGCTGATATATGGCAGAAGGAGTTTTTATGATCTTTTCATAAAGCTCTGTAGGAAGTTGTCACAACTTGCAGGCCTCAGTGCTGATTAAAAATACCTACAGGACCGAACGCAGCATAAAGTTCCTGCAAAATACTTTTCTTGCTTTCTCTGGATGTGTTTTTGACCTTTTATAGTTGTGCGAGTTAAAAATAAGGGAAATAGTATGAAGCATACGGCTGCTGAAAGGAGAAGCTGTTCCACTCCCAGCCATTAAGTATTCATGTGTCTATTTTGGTGAAATAACACAGAATTACTTTCACTTAATTAAGACTGTTTCCTCATTATGAGGTCATGCATTTTTAATACCTGACATCTCAACAGCTGTAAGTAAAATCACCACCCCGCAGTGACTCATTACGACGCACACACACATCTTACCACGATCCATCACACAGACGTGCATCCCTCAAACTTTAGAAAACATGATCTGTTAACCTGTGTGTGTGTGTGTGTGTGTGTGAGTTTGTGTATGTGCATGTCAGCATGTGTGTAGTGCATTGCCTTAAAATAGATTTGCTTGTTGCTAACACAGTCTCTATGCTCATCTGTTGTTTCTCAACAGCTAATGTTGGATTTAACAAAATCCATTAAAATCTTTTTCCGTTAAGCACTTTATTTTACAGATTAAAATAAGTAATGATGGTAATTGCATCTAAACTATGAGAGTAATTATTGTTATTTGCTTTAAAAAGGCAATTTAATTTTATTAAATGCAGAATCTGATGCATAAATTGTAACTCCTGTATTTATTTACTAAACTGGCTTTATAGAGAATATAAGAGAATATCTGGCATTTGACTCGGACCGTGACTTTGCCTCTCAAAATGATTTTAAGTCTAATCTTAAAATGAGTTTATTCTGGAATTCAGAAATATAGGATGCCAATGGAGTAAATATATTGTCTAAATGGGATTGTGAAAGGTCCTTTCTTCTCTTCTTTTTACTATAGTTTTTTATTAGTCTTTCAGTAAGACCACATTGCTCTTGCATTTTACTTTACATTCATCACATCAGCACATAATCGTCATACAGATATCTTTCTTTATCAGCCAGTACAGACGGACGGAACAGAAACATGGGGTCCATTACACACACACCTGATGGTGCAAATCCCTAACGACATGTAAGGGTCAGTGCCTTTGCAGAGGCTTCTGGGAGCCGTAGTTCACTTTGGTTGTAGAAAATTGGACGCGCCATATGCGGTTAGCATGAGCATGTGTCAGGTTGTAATGGAAGCGAGCGCAGTGTGTGTTTCAGTCTGTTGCTCGGAGAAGCAGCTTCTCTCGCTTGTACGCTGTAAAATGAATTGCCCAGTGCCCTTCGTATAATCCTCACATGTGTTGAACAGACAGACTGCCGTCTGCTCGTGCCACGGTGACAAATGACAGACATTAATATGAGGGAAGAGAGAGCTCACATTCCAGATTGTGTTATTAAAACCTGGAGAGTGGCGCTTGGGGTGAAAACGCTTTGCTGCTGAGCGAAGTCCGCTGAAATACAGGCTGGAGAATCAGCATGACGACAGCACCAACACTGCGCTAGTTCCAAGCTGGAGGTGGACATTGATCTCATACCACCGTCCAGTATGTAGTAGGGGTGTAAATCAAAGGTTTCATCACGATACAATAACATGTAGATTCGATGGATAACAATTAGAGATCTATCGTCTGCTACGATATGTTTTTTTCCTTTCGTATTCAGGAGCCAATAATCGATATGAGACAATATCATATGCTGATTTAACATCATCACTTCCCTTCATATCAAATCACAAAAAGACTCTGTGGTATGACATCATTCCTGAGCTAAATCAGACATTTACGTGAAAAACAATCTTCTCTTTTAATAAAAAATAGATTTTTGAAAAGATCAATGACATAAAACAGGTAAAGTTCCTAAGAATAGAGACAGTTCTTGAGACAAGCAAATCAAAATTGGGGTATAGGAAGAGAGAATAATCCAAATACATGAATCAAGGGTCAGTACACAAGAAGGCAGGACAGGACACCACTCAGAATGCAGTACATTTGCACAAAGCAATACATCGTAAACTAGAACAATGCTCCTTAAATACAGAGAGTAAAGGGTGTGGCAAGGAGCGGCGCTTAGAGACTTTTCCTTTCTTCATGAAGACCTCAGTAGTACCTGGGTCAAATGCAGCGGTCACACTGACATGTTTTCACAATGACAAATAATCACTCTCTTAAAACTCAAGTGAATTTCATCAAGCAATAAGGGGTTTGTTGTCAGGCAGTCCATCTGGAGAGGGAGACTCCGTTCTGGATCTGAACTAGTATTTTACACTGATATTACAGTATGCACGATGTTTGATTGATGGTTTTGTTTTGGACTGATGCTATGATGTTATCATCAGACTGATGTATTAATGCAGGTTAATGTATATTTACACTGCTAGAATA
The DNA here is from genome assembly GCA_032718565.1 of Distichodus sexfasciatus. Classification (NCBI taxonomy): domain Eukaryota; kingdom Metazoa; phylum Chordata; class Actinopteri; order Characiformes; family Distichodontidae; genus Distichodus; species Distichodus sexfasciatus. The sequence continues at coordinate 749,591 of JAVGVS010000093.1, read as the reverse complement.
TATGCTTAGTCTTTAGGTTTTCTTACCCTCATGAACCCTACTGGTTCCATAAGTAACTTCTTATACAGGGAAGAAACAATTTATTTTGGTCAAAGAAATGTTCTCCAGAGCAAATTCCATCTGAGGAATTAGCAATGGTAGAAGTTCTTGTGGGAGGATGGAGTTGATCTGGAATTGAACCTAGAGCCTCTTGGTTTAAGGTCAGTATCCTACCATTAGAACTGAAAAACAAGGCACTAGACAAAAAAGAAACCCCAGAAAACTTGTGGGTGCAGGATCTCATAAATTTGAAACACTTCACTGTCGGGTTACGAAGTTTAAAAAGTCATGCATAGATGATAAATACATATAAAGAAACCTGTCACATATTTGCTGTTATGACATTTTTATTTTTGTTGTGCAAGTTTCTCAAAAAAAGAGTAATATTTTAAGCAGCAAAAATTCACCATGAGCTGGCATTGCCGCTCTTGTATTTTCTAAGAAATCTGGACACTTTCTAAAAAGAGGTTCTGGGTGAGACTGAGTGTGGATTTTAGACAGGCAGCATTCTAATTAGAGCTGCATGTAAAATACTGCCATAAGAGTTGCTATTAGACCAACCATCAGGGCGTTTTATCACACCACACACACATGCACACACACACAGAGGAACTGACTGAAATTCACAGAAAACAGGGCGCATTAGAGACAATGGAGTCCATATTCCCGCTAATGGCATTGTCTTACAGCTCTTGGTGCAAACAGGAGGAGAGATGAGTGAGAGATGTGAGAGAGATGATGTGAGAGACGATGTGAGAGATGATGTGATAGATGTGAGACTAGAGCCGATCCTCCATTATGTTTCTTCATCCTCCAGCCTCATTAGCTCATAAATTAGCATGAGGCCGAATATTAGCATTTTGACGTTAGTGGTGCTGCTGTGCCAAGGTGAACAGAATTGCTGTGATTAGTATGATGCTGAGTTTAAAGAGCGCCAGTGATGTAGAACATCACACTCTTCCCCAGATCTCTGAGAACAGTAAGCAGCTGGTAGTGTAACGAGCAGAAGCTGGCTCTGTGATTGAAGATTGCCAGACTGGTTAATGTACCACTGAGGTACTCATGAGAAAAGTACCATTCCCAAGCACTGAACCCCGGGTGCTGCACATGTCAGCTGCACCCTGCTTGTTTACTGAAGGGTCAAATTCAGAGTTCACATTTGGCTGTGGTGCACAATGACAAATAATCATTCACTTAGAGCAGGAGGAGATGGAGCATAGGGACGGGACTAAACGCGATATTCTACTGTTCTACATCATTACACAACATGCTGACAGTATAGAGATTTTACTAGGACTAGAAGGGGGAGAGAGAGAGAGAGAGAGAGAGAGAGAGATTGGGATGAAATGAGAAATGAGCAGGGAGAGAGGGAGACAGATAGAAAAAAGAAAATGAAAGGAGGAAGAAGAGGAAGATAAGGAGAGAGAGAGTAAAAGAGAGAAAGAGAATCAGGGAGGGAGGACAGAAAAATAGGAGAGAGGAGAGAGAAAGAGAAAGAGTGGGAGAAGAAGAGGGAGAAGGAAACAGGACATGTAAAAAGAGAGAAAAGGAAGGAGAGAGTAATGGAGAAGAAGAAGAGGAGAGAAAAGAGATGAGGAAATAGAGAGAAGTGGGGGTTGAGAGAGAGAGAAGAGAAAGCGAAACACGAGGAGACAGGAGAGATGGAGACAGATGGAAAAAAAGAGTGACAAAGAGAGAGGGAAGACGGAGAGAAAAGAAGAAAGCAAGTAGGGGAGAGAAAGCGTATGAGAAGAAGAGAGACAGCGTAGAGGGACATAAAGAAAAAGAGAGAGATGATAGAGACATGAGAGAAAGAAAGCACTAAATAATAAGTAGGAGAGAGAAACAGGGAGAAGAGAGAAGGAAATGCAGAAATGAAGTGAAAGAGGTTTGATAATGAGAGAGGGCGAAGAGAGGAGGAAGAAGGATTGAGAGAGAGAAAGACCAAGAAGAGAGACTACTATGATAAGGGGTTGGGCAGGCTATTGTGCAAGTGTGTGGATGAGTGTGTGTGTGTGTGTGTGCTGGGAGGTGATATGACTGATCGCATGAGCATATTGCACACAGCAGTGTGTTGGGTGTGTGTGACTTAAGGAGCAAAAGACATGTCATATCCTCTTCTATATCAGAGTTCTGTCCCCAGATCAGCTTCATTATTCATATTCTGCACCTCCACTGCTCACTCTAACACACAGCAACATCACACACACACACACAGCCCATCTCCACATGAGTGTGTGGAGAGAAATGAGAGAAATGAGAGAAAGCAGCGAGAACACACGCGCTGCACCGTGGTGGTCGTCGTAGTTTGTGATGTTACTCTGGGGCGACATCCGGCCGGCATTTTACTCTGTTCCATCACTTGGTTAGAGCTGCTTGAATAGAAAATGAAAACTCACATAAAGTTGTTTGTGCAGCTTTAACGCTCAGACGTGTTTGTTTGTTAGCTGGGCCGTTGTGGTCGGTTAGCGAGCGCCGGTGCCTGCAGTAACGCCGCTGTAAACATGGCACTAGGTGTTATATGTAGTAGTGATGGAGCTGTACTTCATTCTGTCTGCAGCGTTACAATGCCGGCCCTTTGTATTTTTATGGTCTAATCTATAGAGCCGTTTCACAGCAAAGAGGGATGTGTTACTGCTGCTGCTGCAGGGTGTTTTAACCTCGAGTGTAGTGGCATATGTCTCATACAAAGCACATCACTATAGGATTCACTCATCAGTCTTTTTTTAATTATTATTTAGTTTTATTTTTAATGCTCCTTTCATACATCTGAATACAGCTTACACCGCTACATACGCACAAAATACATAGAACATCACACTCTTCCCCAGATCTCCGAGAACAGTGGGGCAGCTGGTAGTGTAACGGTTAGAGAGTTGGCCCTGTGATTGGAAGATTGCCAGACTGGTTGATGTACCACTGAGGTACTCATGAGAAAGGTACCATTCCCAAGCACTGAACCCCGGGTGCTGCACATGTCAGCTGCACCCTGCTTGTTTACTGAAGGGTCAAATTTGGTTGTGGTGCACAATGTGGTTCACATTTGGTTGTGGTGCACAATGACAAATAATCATTCACTTCTTAGAAGCAGGAGGAGATGCTGGAGTTATTAGGACGGGACCAAACGTCGATATTCTACTGTTCTACACTACACAACATGCTGACAGTACAGAGATTTAGTGGCATATGTCTCATACAAAGCACATCACTGTGTATGTCAAAATACACAGTAAGAAAATAGTAAATAATGGTCATAAGCAGCAAAGTAAGTAGCAGAGTTTAAGTGCAAAGCACAATGTAAAGAAGGAGAGAGACATGGAGAGAGAACAAGAAAGAAATAAAGAAAGAAAGAAAGAAAGAAAGAAAGAAAGAAAGAAAGTAAAAAGCAAAAGAGAAAGAGAGTGAAAGAGACAAAGAGAGATGGGAAGGGAGAGCGAGTAGAGAGAGAGAGTAACAGAAAGAACAAGTGGGAAAATAAGAGAGTTAAGGAAAGAGAAAGTGGGAAATAAAGTAAAAGAGAGAGAAGGAGAGAGAGGTAGAGAAAGAAAGAACCAGAGAAAGCTAGAAATAAAGAAAGAGTGGGAGAGAGAAAGAGAGATGGACATAAAGTGAGAGAGAGAGAGAGAGAGAGAGAGATGCAGAGAGAGGGGAGAGATAGAGAAAGAAGAAAAGAGGTAGAGAGACGGACAAGGAGAAAAAGACAGAGAAAATGAGAGAAGGAAGAGACAATGGAAGAGAGATGAGGAGAGAAAGTGAAATGTAGAGAGAGGATGGAATAAAGAAAAAGTGGTAGAAGAAGAGAGTGAAGAAAATAGAGAGGAAGAAAGAAAAAGAGAAAGGTAGAAAGAAATGGAAGAGCGAAAGAGGCATGGGAATAGAGTGAGTGGGGTTGCTACCTTTACCAGTCCAGTTGCTACCTTTATCAGTCCGGGACTTGAAACAACAAGCCTCTGATCACAGATTTAAAGTGTTTTGATGGTTACAGTGACTCCTATTCACATGAAGTCCAGACATTAGTGCTAAAATCATTGTTCACAATTCAGTGATCTGGAGAGATATGAGCAGAATAAACAGACGTCTTCAGTCTATCAGTGATCTGGTTAGGATATGATTTGACTGCAGAACGATTCGGTCAGGGATCTGGTTAGGATATGAAATGAACGACAAATTTTCACAGGCTGCCAGTGATCTGGTTAGGATTTAGCGAACTGCTACTTGTTAGCCGTTAGCCCATGTAGTGTGTTGGTTAACCCAAACGTGGCTGAGAGCACGAGTAGGTAGGATTGCCACGCGAGTTATCTAAGAACTCTCTTATACAAAGATCTAGGATTACCACAAATAATCCACGTTCTAACAACACACACACGGTCAAAGAGATGAACCAAATAACTGAGACTACTCACAGCTGACGCCAACAGGGTCGGAATGGTGGGCTGATTGACTCAATGACAGAGCAATGCGCCGCAAGGAAATGACTCCTTTTATACTTTTTGAACCGCGACTGACCGCTTCCGGGTCGAACTATCGGCCGCGGGAGGCAGTGCGCGTGACAACAATTACACAAATCCAAGGTAATTTTAAGGAAATGTTTCATTACAAAATCAACACGACTGCAGAATTCATCTGGATCTGCTAACCATCATCACGTTTTTACAGTTCATTACTTGATGATTGGTTGTAAAGTCTGCATCAATCCAACCCGAGCATGTGCTATCTACGTTGGAACACCACCATGTTTGTACGGCACATTGATCTGTTTGCCACATGACGGCGCTGGCTCAATCTCTCTCTCTCTCTCTCTCTCTCTCTCTCAGGAGCTGTCTCTCTCTCCTATCAGCATATCACACTACTGTAGACTCATTCAAAGCTTTGGATCCAATTTACACTCCAGCGCCTACCATCTTTACATACTACCGGTGCTAACACGCACCTCGCGCTGCTGCAGATGCTAATATTAGCGTGGTGTAGTGAGCAGAGTCACCAAACGGCGTGCATACTGTAGGCTTGGGGGCATCTGGGGGAAGACTGTGATCTATGAGGAAGGTGCAGAGTTAAAACCTCAATGCTACCAAACAGGAGAGGAGCCATGCTGAAAAGCCCCCAAGGTGCTGACAACATGGTGGATTATTTGGAGTGATTTTGGGTGTGTCTGTGTGTGTGTGTTTGTGTGAGAGAGTGTGTTTGGCATTGCCTAAAAATAGATTTACATCTCGAATCAAATCATGCATTTACATGCACAATGCAACTTATGATTCTCAGCTTTTTGTTATTGTAATCTCACAGTCCCAGAGGATCTCACTCACTCTCTAACACATACACATACACACACTGTTAGCAGCCCGCTGCCTGCACCCATATTCCCGCCCCGCAAACGGCAGTGGGAACATTAAAGCGAACGAGCGCCGTGAGTAATAAAACTCCTGACTACAGCAGCGATGCGGGCGGCGGGAGCGAGGGATGGAAGCAGGGAAGGAGGGAGGGAAGGAGGGAGAGGGAGCTCTTTGGATGCAGTGAAAGGAGATTGATGTGAGTGGGCTCATGTAATATCTTTAAAGTGGCAGGAGTAGGCCATTATCCATTTGTCTTGGTGAGGAATGCTCTGTCAGGGCGGCCAAAAAGGAATTGGAAATGAATGTCACTTCTCTTCCCTTTTCCGAGCGGCCGTGTTATGACATCTCATCAGGCTCGGCTTTATTCCGCTTATTTGGCTTTCAAACTGCTTTAATTTGCGCAGGAACGCTGGGGCTGCAGGTAGCTCCAAGAAGCGGGAGGTTATTCTGCACTTCCTCCCTCTCAGAGTTAGAATGGAGTCTACTGAAGACTAACTCAGAGCATGTCCCAATGGAGGAGGAGGAGGAGGTGGAGGGAGAGATGGGGCAAGAGAAGGGAGAGATGGAGAGAGCCGGCCTACAAACACCTCGTCTCACAAAGTAAAAGTCCTGTCAGGTTTTACCTTTTTCACTTAAAAGGCCAATCTGTCTGGAAATACTACCCGGATGCTAATGTGGCTAACAATGAACGCACACTAATGGAGGCTTTTACCATGCGCTGCGTGTCTCCCCATTAGCTTTGGTTTGCCGTTAGGTGCATTAGCGCCGGGGAAGCTGGAATGGGGCTGCTGTCTGGCTGAGGTGGAACGGTCAAAATGTCTAAAGAATCACACTTTTGGTTAGGAATTCTACTTTCTAAGACTGGAGAGAGCAAGAAGAGAGAGGTGAGGCTGTAGGCAGATCAGAAAAGCTTTCTAGAACTAAGCCTTTAATGGAGATTATTAAACGTGTTACTGATATGTTTTTGGCGATGGGCCAAAAAAATTCAGAATAACACCCACTGCATTTAACAAATGCTTTTAACCAGAGTAACTTTGCTACAGTCTCCCCGTAGCAAGTTGAGATTATTGCTCTGGGACCCAGTGGTGGTGGCACTGGAGTTAGAATTCGAACCCACAACCTATTGGCAACTTAACTACTACACCACCACCACTTGTATTAGATTAAAGCGTTTTAAGAGTTATATTTGTCACACAGTCTGGCATTGATAAATCAGTTCAATGTTAATCCTTCCTGCTCCAAGATTGTGTTTTTCTACAAACGTTTTCACACGTGTGTCAATTCCATGGTCCCTTTTTCTAAATCTTCAGATTATGTGAGCTAAACTGAGAATACTTTTCATTGCTTTCATGCAAAATACATTCAATGACAACTTTCTCCAATATTCATAAATTCCTCTCTCAATCAGTGTTGCCCAGCAGAAAAACTTTTACATTTACAATTATTATACATTTACAACAATTGTTGCATGAATTTAGTCCCTCTTTACAAAACAGTTTACATTCAGTTCAAAAGCTAACAAAACTGAAATCACTTTAGACAGAGGTCTGATGCATGTCAACACAGATAACAAACTACTGTACTAGCATGAGTTACTCACAGTCAATGTGATTTTAGCTGAATGTTTGTGTTTATTTGAAGCCATTTTGTCATCTGTACAAAAGTGGTGACAGTATATTTCATATTTGCACAAGAGAACTTTCCCCGCTCAGAGAAAACCTGATGTTGATGAAAGTTTATTACCAAATGCAGACGACAGGATTGATGACTAAACTGTAGAATTTTGAGAGAGTGATGGACACTAGATGAACTGCTGGAGCTCAAATTGCTGAAAGTGTTTTATATACTGTATAACAGTATATTCAAAACAGCATCGATTCTTCTAGGTACACTTGCACACAGTTTTTGAAGGACCTCGGCTGGTAGGTTGTTCCAAACATCTTGGAGAAATAACCACAGATCTTCTGTGGATATAGGCTTCCTCACATCCTTCTGTCTCTTCATGTAATCCCAGACACACTCGATGATTTTGAGATCAGGGTTCTGTGGGGGCCATACCATCACTTCCAGGACTTCTTGTTCTTCTTTACACTGAAGATAGCTCTTAATGACTTTGGCTGTATGTTTTGGGGTTGTTGTACTGCTGCAGAATAAATTTGGGGCCAATCATACGCCTCCCTGATGGTATTGCATGATGGATAACTTTCTGCCTGTTTTTCTCAGCACTGAGAACACCATTAATCCTGACCAAATTTCCAACTCCATTTGCAGAAATGCAGCCCCAAACGTTCAAGGAACTTCCACCATGCTTCACTGTTGCCTGCAGACACTCATTATTGTACCGCTCTCCAGCCCTTTGACGAACTAACTGCCTTCTGCTACAGCCAAATATTTCAAATTTTGACTCATCAGTCCAGAGCATCTGCTGCCATTTTTCTGCACTCCAGTTCCTATGTTTTCGTGCATACTTGAGTCGCTTGGCCTTGTTTCCTTGTCGGAGGTATGGCTTTTTGGCTGTGACTCTTCTATGAAGACCACTTCTGGCCAGACTTCTCCTGACAGTAGATGGGTGTACCTGGGTCCCACTGGTTTCTGCCAGTTCTGAGCTGATGGTACTGCTGGGCATCTTCTGATTTCGAAGGGTAATAAGCTTGATGTGTCTTTCATCTGCTGCACTAAGTTTCCTTGGCCGACCACTGTGTCTACGATCCTCAATGCTGCCCGTTTCTTTGTGCTTCTTCAAAAGAGCTTGAACGGCACATCTTGAAACCCCAGTCTGCTTTGAAATCTTTGTCTGGGAGAAACCTTGCTGATGCAGTATAACTAACTTGTGTCTTGTTGCTGTGCTCAATCTTGCCATGATATGAAACTGTCTTCCACAACCTCACCTTGGTAGCAGTGTGGCTGTTCCTCACCCAGTTTTAAACCTCCTACACACCTTTTTCTGTTTCAGTTAACGACTGTGTTTCAACCTACGTGTGACATTGATGATCATTAGCACCTGTTTGTTATAATTAGTTGATCATACACCTGACTATAATCCTACAAAACCCCTGACTTTGTGCAAGTGTACCTATAAAAATTGATGCTGGTTTGCAGGCAAAAGGTAGTAACACCAAGTATTGATTTGATTTAGATTTTTCTTTTGTTCGCTCACTTTGCATTTTGTAAATTGATAAAAAATAAACAATCATTATTTATATTTCTGAAAGCATTCTTTGTTTACAGCATTTTTTCACACCTGCCTAAAACTTTTGCATAGTACTGTATACATATATGTATGTCATTGTGCATTGCGTGGATACTTAGTAGTATACTGGGAGAGTGTTTGTGGTGTAGTTTTGGCAGCATAGTTTTGCATGAAGTGTGAAGTGTTTTAAAAGAGGACATGGTATTGACACAAGTAAGAAAATGATTGTAAATGAGGTCCAATTTGCTGATTAAAAAGAATTTAACAGTCTACACATGAATAAATGAAAAAATTAACTAAATTACAGAGAGCAAAATTTAAGTAAACCTGCAACAATCGAAATATAGTAAAACCACATAGTAACAATACAAAGACCATACACATTTACATACTGTATACCACATTTAGCAGATGCTCTTATCCATGGGGACTTCCAGCTTTATTCCTACAGTAACTTCAGGAACAGCCTCTCTGGAGCAACATGGGGTTAAGGGTCTTCCTCAGAAACCCAGTGGTGGTAGTTTGGCTGCTGGATAAAGCTAGATTTGAACCTACATACAAAGTGACTTTCTTTGTGCTAGTGGTGTTTTAGTGGAACGGAAGCATTTCAAGTTTTAGCCGGGACATGCACAACAAGACGATGAGGAATGCGAAATTGAATATGAAACAATATGGCAGTTTGCTCTAGAAAAAAATGAAAAACTGTCTTTCAACTTTGTAGTGTTTGACTGCTCATTTGTTTATGCAAAACGGTCAAGTGTCAAAAAATTCCATTTAAAGTATAAAAGTGTCTAATAGAATTAAAGATGATGATCCTTCTGCATGTGGTTTAAAACTACTGAGCAGGTTTGTTCTGGAGAGTGAAATGAGGATGATGTTTTTATAGATGTGACGTGTTTTTTGGTTGTTAAAAAACAGCACTGAGCGATGGAGACGCTGTGGGTTTCATGTCCCTTTAAGACGGAGGAGTGTCGCCTCTCCGGCTAATGAGAACTGATTGCCACTTGAACATGCTTGAAGATGCAGTTGGATCTTCTGCCAGCGTCTTGAAGATTGAAGAAGAGAGAGAGGGGGAGAGAGGGAGAGATGACAGTGGATCTCTGTAGAATACAGCCTTCAGCCTCCATTTTAGTTTAATGCATTTTAGAGCACACCCTCTGGGCATACAACCTCATTTCAGCACAGATATTACTTTGAAATTTGGCGGATGTGTTGAAGTTTTGCTGAAATTGTTTTATTTTTCAATGAAACGTCAGTCTGTTCACAATTATAAGGCGTGTTCCAGTTATAAGGAAAAGTGAGAACAAAATATTGTGCAAATCCAACCATATTACTGTGGAAATGCAACATGCTTTTATTGATTTCACACTTCTATCATACACTGATGAATGAAGTTGCATCATCAGGGCAGATCCGGGCCGGAGGGAAACGTGTGTCGACATGAAAGCAAGTGGCGGGTGTGTGTTGGTGTGTATTGGAGGATCCTGTTATACCTGACTGGAGCTTACACTTCCTGGAGGAAAGAGACAAATAAACAGAAGTTGACCTTAAGAGTGTGTGAGCCAGTCTGTGTGTTTATGTGTGAACTACTAGGTTGCTGTTATGTGTGAACTACCAGGTTGCCCCCCCTCACCCCAGAGGCACTCTGGACATTGGTCACCATGGACTTCTGCACTTCCTGTTTGCTTGGTATAAAGAGACATCAGGTAGACTATGCTGCCAGATGTCAAAGAAATATAGAAATATTTTGTTTCAAAAAACAGACTACATTCTAATTTGCCTTCACAGCACTTATCAGAATTACAGGAACCGGTCTTCCTGCAGCAACTTGGTGTTAAAGAGTCTTGCTCAAAGGGCAAGTGGTGATAGATCTGGCAGTAGAATGGAGTGGAATTTGAACATGATCCATCATTGTGTATCCAACCACTAGACCACCTCTCCAGCACCTCTGAAAGATTTTTAATCTCAGGATCAGGATCACTTGAGTTTTAGCTAGTTACCTCATCAACCTTTTGAACAAGTAATGCAGTATTTCCTGTCCGTCTTTGCCAGGTGGTGTTGAAGTTGCTGAAGAGCCCCTACAGTGTCAAGTAAGGAAGAAAAGAGTCAAAACAGTGAATGTGCAAGAGAAAGTATTGAGTGAGCACAAGATTGTCATTGAGTGTGCAAATGGTGAATACTGGATATAACTTCTCATTAGCAAGCAATACTTTCTTCTGGGCATATGATACTTTCATTCATTCATTCATTCATTCATAATTAATTTGCTTAATCTCAGTTGGGGTTGTGGGGACTGGAGCATATCCTGGGAATATGTGTGCAAGGCAGGGATCAACTCTGGGCAGGTGCCAACACACCACAGGCCGCAAAAATAGTTTCTTATGAGCATGGAATACTCTTCTTTGAGCATGCAATGCTTTTTTGTAAGTACACAAAACTAGAGTCTCTGTACCAATGTTCCACATAGCAGTCTGAGCATTTATCCATCCTGACTACCATTGTCTTTAACCTCCTTTATACTATTACTTTGTCTTTATCCCTGGTGATGTGGGTTTGTTTTTATGTCCATTATTGTCCAGGTTTGGATTACCCTTTTGCCTGCTGCTCTCATGCTGAGTTTGCCTGACTGACTGTCTTCTTTCTGCTACTGAATTCTGCCAGTTTGCAGACTCAGATTATTGCACTTTTCCTAACTACACAATCAGATTTTAACACAGTATATTATACTTTCAGAGTGTCATTGTATTTTGTAATTACACGCTTGTCCAATAATATCAAATACAGAATGCTTGCTGTAAAAATACGTAGAGTGATTTCTAGCACCATGCTGTTCATTTAAAGTGACATTTTTACAATGTGCTCTTTGGTTATGGATATGTGCTGGTTATAAACATGTTTATTTTAACAACTGCCATTATTATGTGTGTATGAGTGGGTGTTAACTGCCCCATGGTGTGAGTTTGGGTCTCTAACAGAGGGTTGTGCTCACTGTCACTGTCGTCTCCGAGCAATGAATCTTACGCAACCCTGTAGTGCTTTGTGGTGCGTCACGCTTTGCTCTGCTTCATTGTGTGATTGATTCTCTAATCAGAGGCGTGATTGTGCTGGTGGGGGTGGGGGGGAGTGTGGGGTGTGTGGCGGTTGCGGAGGGGGGCGTCCCACTGGGGGCAATTAAACTTATAAAGAAAAGCACCTCCAATGAGAATCAATAAGAGCAGCGCAGGATAATGCGAGATGATGATGCCAGATGAGAGCCTCCTCTTCATCAGCTATGATAAAATGATCCATTTGTCACCAGTTGTTAAGGGTAATCAGAGCGGATTCTGCCGTAATGCCGTCCCTCTCTCTATCTCGCCGTTAATAATGCTGGTGACTTAGCGCCCTTCTGCCGGCATCCGCGGGGGCCCATGCCAGGCTTTAGCAGTGTTAGTCTGGGATTTCTGGCCGCCACAGGGGAACCAAACGCTCTTATCCTAAAATTAGGCCAGCATAATAATGTCATAAGCGCCTAACAGGTGTCCGTGTCGAGTGTGTGTGAGTGTGTGTGTGTTTGTGGAGGTGTCGCCATCGGCAGTGTCATTAGTGGGTGCGGAGGCGGCCGGTCTTCGGGCCTGTCTCGAGCTGTCGTGTGTGTCTGTCTGGTCGGGGGAATTGGGAGGAATGAGGAGAGTTTAGCAGGTGAGCCGAGGGCGTGTTGGGCTGCCAGTGTGCCCATGTTAGCTGTGTTGGTGCCAGTGTTTAGCATGTTGGTGCCACATCCCACTCAGCACCGCTCTCCGGCCCCCCTCCCTGGTGGCCGTGTCACTCTAATTAGGTGACAGACGGCGGCAAACAATATCCCTCATTACTGCTGACATGGGTGATGCACATAGCCTTACACACTCACACACAATCACATAACACATGCAGTTTTACAAGTGGGATTTCCACAGTAATGCACATGCAATCAATCTTACTGATGTCACTTCAAACATGTTATGCAGCTCATTTTTGCCTCCTTTAGATTTCTTTATTCTCCCCCGTCTTTCATGCTCTCTCTCTCTCTCTCTCTCTCTCTCTCTCTTTCTGTCTCTCTTCTGACACCTCTTTTCCACTGAACTGCTACTCAGCCAGTGCTGAAGTTCGGAACAGTGAGAACTGGACATGTCCACTGACAGTGGAAAGCCAGGTGGCGACACTGTGACCATAGCAGTAGATTTACTCCACCCAATCCTCACGATAAGGTTCCAGACCAGCACAGTTTAGGTGTCGATCCAAACACCAGAACCAATGCTGGGTTGGAAAAGGAACCTGTATTCCCACAGTGATGACGCTGTAACCACATCACGCACCACACCTACTACACACAGAAAAAACAGAGGAACACTCCTTGTGTTTTCAGATGTTGCTTCAAGTGTTGAGGACACAATTACACATTCAAAGTGTAGTGTTGAGATTGTGAATTGAAGGCAACTGGACTGTCTGTTAACTGGAACTCAATGTCTCTGTACATTTCTGGGAAACTTTCGAGGATAATTTCAGTTTGATGTGAGAAATTCATGTGAGGTAAAATATTAACTTAGGTTGCTGAGAGTAAGGTTATGGTTGAGGTTAGGGTTAGGTGGAACTGTAGTTATAAATTTTAAGTCAGGAGTCTGTGAAATGATTGAAAGTGAGTGATTATTTGTCATTGTGTACACACCACAGCACAGCACACAGTGCACCAACAACGAATTGTGACCTCTGCATTTGACACATCCGTGAAGGAGCGGTCAAACAATAGCTAACGATGGCAGTGGTTGGGAATGGTACCTTGCTCATGAGTAACTCAGTGGTAACTTTACCAGTCCTGTATTAGAACCTGTGACCTTCTGATCACTGGGTGAACACTCCACCATTATGCCACCGACTGCCCCCAATTGAGGTCACAAAGAAAGCAAGCTGACAATACAAACTGTACAGTGTCTACAAGGGCATGTCTTATACTTTAAGATGAATAAGTAAGGGATTATTGAACATAGCACAACACACAGTGCCCCACCACCAAATGTGATCTCTGCATTTGGCTCATTTAGTAGTTTGTAGCTTTTTCTTTCCAACTTTATTTATTGGTTTTTTATCAAGTTTGTAGCTTTTTGACTGAGCCCAAGGAGCCGCTCTTGAGAACAGTATCTTGCTGATGAGTACCTCAGCGGTAGCTTTACCCAATCTACCTATCCAAGGACAAACTCCCTAATCGTTACACTACCAACTCATGGATAGTCACGTGTTGAGTCACGCGCCCTGCTGAGACTGTGTGTTTATGTGAATGTGTCACTTACCCTTCACACTCATGTAAAGAGCATGTGTGTAATGTGTTTTGACAGTCATCAGATGCCATCTTTGCAGTAACTATGTGTGTGTGTGTTCATGATGATTAGGTGACTCCTCTCATATTGCGGTCCATAAACAAACACTAATGACCGTGATCCTGCGCTTCCTTTCAATTTGGCCCCATTAACCCGCTGACAGAGGATTCTCTGTGTGAGACGCAGCATAATCGCACCCTTCAGATTCGTCTGTTTCCCGCTGACCGCTTGACTGACCGCTGAGCACAAACAGGGCGCAGTGAGACGGGCAGGAGCCTCCTCACGACAGTCATTATGCTGCTGAGCTCACTCAGTTTGTCTCCAGCACCTCTTTTATATTCACAATATTATATTTACAACGTTATTATAGTGACAATATTGTGACCTATATAAACATACACTAATAGATATATTTAGATCATGATGTTGTGAGTTCAAATCCTACCGCCAACACCCTTAACCCTTAACCCCAAGTTACTGCAGGGGGAATGTCCCTAATTAGGAGATGGACATTGCCTCTGCTAAATGCTGACTGTTTAATAACTAATGCTTGTGTCATTATGATTTCTTGCACTTACTGAGAATTGTGATGTCAAACACCTGGCACATGCCCACACCGCTGCTCCGGCATCAGGACAAGCGCCGTTTCAGCACCAGGGACAACGATCGCTTGTCATCACCAGCTCCTGTTTACAAACATCACCGACCGCATGGAAGTGGAGCCCTGCCACTAACAACGCACGGCTGGAACGACATTACCGCCTCATTGCTCCATTGTGTTTTGCGCATTTATTCCATGGGTACCCGCCACACAATTAATACTTAAGGAAATAATGAAGCGCAATAAAACCACTACAGCTCTGTTATTGTGCATCAACTAAATCAATGTGAGGACTCAGCTCAAGTTAGAGTAACTTCACTGAACAACAATTTAAGGGATTTTCAGGAGATAGCACACCTAGAACTCTTGTGAAAGTGCAGCTGGGCATGTAGTTTCAGTTTAGTCCATGGAAAGGAATGAAACGTGTGGAAATCTGGAACTTGTCTAAAATTTTGACTACAGTTTGCTTGACCTTAAGCAGTAATTTCAGAATTAATTACTATTTAATCAGTTAATTAAGTCGAGTGTATAAGTGGGTAACAACAACTAATAGGTATTTATGTAGAACTGAATTGGTTGTTAAGATGTGTGTCTCAGTATTTCCTGATTAATTGTTAATTGTTGGTGAATTCATTAACTCATCTTGACTTATGTATTAATTCCACTGGTAATATTTGCTTATTTATGTAGCAGTAGTACTGTAAAGTGTTACTGCTTATGTGGAAACAGCTACAGTGGGGGAATTCGTGGAAATGTATTTCATCGTCACATATGAAAAAATAAACTGCATATTAACAGCATGCTGTGCATTTTGAGTCATTTTTTACGAAATATTTTACTGGTATGGTTTCAGTGTGAATAATCCATATTAAAGCTAAGCAGGTTTGGTTCTGGTCATTACTTACCTTTACATTTATGGCATTTAGCATTTAGCTTCCATTACCTAATTACAGGTGCTCTGCACAGGTCTCACTGCAGCAACTTGGTCTTTCTCAGAGGCCCTGTGGTGGTAGTGCTGGAGGTAGGATTCAAACCTATAGCCTCTTGGTCCAGAAGTGAGTATCCTAACCATTAGACCCCTTGGATGGGAGACCAACTAGGTTAGGTTTTTACTGATGTTCAATGTGTAAATGGTAATTGGCTTGGAGCGTTTTTTGTAGGCTTGTCCTGTGCCATGTGTGGAGGCCAAAGCCTCACTCAATGAGCGTTCAGGTGATTTTTCGGATGAATTAATGTGAGGCTGAAATTTCTCTTTTGTGGCTGTTGCTGCAGACCAGAACACATGGACAGATTCTCATTTTAGCTCCTTTTGGTTTGCATTTCCGGATGCTCTGCTGGTGACTTTGGCTTGAGGGTCAGCATGTGTAAATGCAGTAATTAAGAGGCCACTGGCATGTAAGCGCAGCTCCGTATGTCAGCATTTACTTGAAATGATTGGCTTCACCGTGTGAACATCTGGGGCTCCGAGCCTTCATCTGAGTGAGAGTCCTTCACTATGAGCAGGAGAGTCAACGCAGCAGAGGTGCAGCTGTGTGTGAGCTCCTTAAAGCCCAACTCTATACAAGTGTGTGTGTGTGTATGTGTGGGTGGGTGGGTATTTATGGCGTTGTGGGGACCTTTTTGTCCACTAAAATCACATTTATTCATTTTTTGGGCTTTGTGGGGACATTTGAGAGGTTCCCATGGAGAAATACGACTTTTTAGAAAATGTGCTTGTTTTATTTGAGAAACTAAAAGAGGTAAAAGTGATTCTATCTACTGATTATGGGAGTTTATGGACACAAAGATAATAATACACAACTGTGTGTGTGTGAGTGAGTGTGTTTGTGCAAGGTGTGTCATTCATTGATTCATTTTTTACATTAAAACCAAAGATTCTGTATGTGTTGAATTGTTTTCCACATTCTCATTTTGTACTTAAATAATAATAATTAAAAAAAAAAATACATTTTGGTTTTGTAAACACTTGCACCCAAGGAACTGATAAACACAATGGAATGGGCACATATTTTCAATATTTTCCATGTTGCATTCAAGCGCTAAAATAGGAAAACAGAAAACAGCATTATTGGTTTTTCATATTGGTGTTGGAAATGAATATTGAAAACAGATGAGATGATTTTGGGTATTTAATTTTTTTATTTTAATGTAAAAAGCTGTGTGTACTATTATTTTCTAGTTTGAGTGTGTGAATGTCCATGTACTTTTTGGTATTTGAAATTTCGTTTCAGAAGGACAGAGCGGGCGAGTACAACTGTGAAGGTCCAAACCTCCATTTACATTTACATTTGGATCTTAAAAATCTTTCATTTTTATAGCATTCTCACATTTCTGGGAGTGTGTGTTCATGTGTGAGTGAGGAGATAATAAACCACGATAAGAGTATCAAAGAATACTTCACCTTGTTTGGGCTGACATTAGTAGTCAGTGGCAAGAAGAGCACTGTGCCCAACATTGGCACTCCAACACTGCTGTACTCGTCCTTCTCCTTTCAGCTGCTCTTTTCTGCCGGTGAAAAGGAGTGAGACACAAAAAGTCACCCAGGAAGAATGTGAAGCCTCCAAAAATGCCACATCACACATTGAAGGTTCTGCGCTGTGACAGAGATGGAGGGAGAGGAGGAAGGATTCCATCCGTCCACCTGTCCATCCTTCCGTCTTTTCACTGCTCACAGTCACTACACACACCAGCAGTGACCAGCGGTGATGCTCTACCGCAGGTCTGGATTTCTGAAGTGATCAGAGGGGCACAGGTTCAAGTCTTGGACTGGTAAAGGTATTACTGAGGTACTCATGTGCAAGGTACCGTCCCCAAGCCCTGCACTCCAGAGCTGCCAAAAAAGCTGCCCACTGCTCCTTCACGGATGGTTTAAATGCAGAACTGGTTGTGGTGCACTGCGTGCTGTGTTCTCAATGACAACTAATCACTTAAAAGTGAAATAAAAAATATATTATCTGTGTAGCAATATGTTGTTGTTTGGTACCAGCACAAATCACTATTTCAGTTTTACAAATTATAATTGAAAAAAATATATAATTAAAAGTTCCTGTGTGGTATATTAATACATTTACTCTTAAACATTAATTCATTATCTGAACCACTTAATCGCAACTGGGGTCGCGGGGAGAACCAGGAGCCTTACAGGCGCACACTGCAGGGCACACACACTTACATAATCCCACTCACCCCTTCAGGGCTAATTTAAAATCATCAATTAACCTATAGTGCATGCCTTTGGACTGTGGAAGAAACCAGAGCACCCAGAGAAAACCCACATGAACATGGGGACAGCATGCAAATTTCACACAGAAAGGCCTAATGGCCATCCCCGGGATTCGAACAAAGGACCTTCTCGCTGTGAGGCGGCAGTGCTAATCACTGCGCCACCATGCCACCCTACTCTTAAACACTGCCCAATAAAACATGTTAACATGCTTATTTACTTCAACATGAAACAAAAATGCATGCAATTTTAACTCACCTTTACGAGTTTTTATGGTTATGTTCAGTGTTGTGGAGTAACACAATACATGTACCGCCTTTACGTATTCAGATTACAAATTCTGGGTAACTGTATTCCGTTACAGTTACAGTTTAAATAGATGGTAATCAGAATACAGTTACATTGTTAAAAATAATGGACTTTTCTGTTTCACGTTTGTCTTCTCTCTAATAAATTTTGGCAATTCCATTCATTACCAGAAGTCAAACACGCAACCAAAGATTCTAATATAAATGTCCATTTAACGTAAGTTGCATCAGTCACACAATGGAGGTGTCAGAGCTTGAGCCAGCACGACAGAGCCAGGGCAGAAACGCTTTTCTGTTTGGGAAATTCATACAACACTGCACATTAATCTTTCGATGTCGATAAACGCGTTGTTTGTGAGTTATTCTGTGATGTAAACACATGCTCACAACTGTCACACAGAAGTCCAACATTTGGAAAAGTGTTCCAGTTCAGTCAAAACTTCTACCAGGCTTCTACTCACAGTACAGCCATTTACTTAAAATTTTCAGTATGAAATGTAGTTCTCTCCCAGAAAGGCCAAAGGTCGAAATGACTCCAAATTGGCTCGAAATTTGCCAAAGCTTCAGAATTTCTTCATTAGAAAATGTTTCTTTTCGATTTTCCCAGGTTTGTTCCATGCCTTACACCTGTAGTTTTCGGGATAGGCTCCAGTTCCCCTCGCTACCCCAATTGGGATTAACCGGTCTGGATAATGAATGAATGAATGAATGTTAGAAAGTAATTAATACTACTACTACTACTACTACTACTACTACTACTAATAATAATAATAATATAAAAATGAATTATGTGTTATTAAATTATTTTATTCTGTATCCAGATGGATAATGAAGTATTTCCGCCTGGCACTTACCTTGTTTTTCTTCACAGTGCTAAGCCATAGAATGTGTCCGCATAATACAAACTCTGCAAGCCAATACAACAGACACTGTTCTTTACTATTTGTAAAGTTATATCTAAAGTCCCAAGCTAAAAAAAAGTAAAACATTCTATAGGCACAAGTCAGTTTTCATCGGGAATGTGCTGATTTCAAGACTGTGTCAGCATTTACACATCAAACTATGACAAATCTGAGTAGTGCAGGATGTCCTGAACACAACAACATAAGGCATGTATGACTTATACACACACACACTAGGATAATATTAAAAACAAAGGTAGAAAAACGCCCCAAATTCTCTTAGGGCTATAAGGGTTAAAAGAAGAAAGAAGGCTGAATATAAAAGGTGTGACAGACTGTCACATTCATACAATTGTGAAAAGTAAGACAATGTGGAAATAATTCAAAGTATTTAGAATACATTACTTACTCACACTGAGCAATCTAATGGAATATGTTACAAATTACACTTTCACCTTCCTAACACTGGTTATGTTTTATGAGTAAATATGTTAACACACTACACATGAACTTTTATTGAAATGTACAAAATTAAAATAGTAATGTAGTGTGACTGCTTCCAGTAATATACAACATAGTACAGATAAATCATATATAAAATCCATGAATGTACAGTTGTAATTGAACACCAAATGGGGATTTCGTAAAGAGAGCAATACAATGCTAAAACTACGCTTAAAATAATTAGCTGAAACAAAGTGTAAACAAATTGATTTTATTTTAGCTCTTAAAAGTTGCATTATTATTGTTTTAAGTTAACATAAATGAAAGAAGCCTGTTGAGCTGACTTTTTGATCAAATCTATTCTTTTACAGTAGGTCTACTGATCCACTCTGGAATTTCCAATATCAAGTTTTGTTTTTCCTGTGTTTTTATCATGGTTCTGGGTGTTTTGTGAGATCATTGTCTGATGTAGAGTGTGTTGCTGTGCTCCAGGCTGTAATATATTTAAGGATTACACACTCGGCCGTGCTGCAGGACCAGCGGGCAGCATCGCAGTGCTGGCCAGTATCCAGGCCGAGCTCCTTAGCATGCGGCCTGCCGCGCAAATCAAGTCTAAAAGCTCTTGGGCAGCGATGTCATGAATAAAACCGTGTCTTTATGGCAAAAAAAACAAGCCCTTATGTCCAGCAAATATAATTCCCTTTGATCTCTCCTCCTTCATAATGCTGCGAGCTGCGTTATCATCTGAACCAAGAAGTGTAATGCCTCTGTGATTGACTGAACATCCTCAAGCAGATGGGAAGATGTGTTCTGCACTCTCTCTGTACTCTGAGCGTGTGTGTGTGTATGTGTAAGTGTGCGTGTAAGTGTGTGTGTGTTCCTCAGATGGCTGTTCTGCTGGTGTACAGGCCCCCAGGCTGTGTGTGTGACCTCAATGGCAGCAGCATATGCCATCAGTAATCTGATTTAGAGATAGAAGAGGACAGAGCGAGAAACACAGAAAGAGAGAGAGGGGGAGGAAAAGAGGGTTAGAGTTGTTGTCCTCACCAGGGAGATGTGGATGTAAAATTCAGATGTGGGTCACGCTGATGTGCAGTGTTGATGAGTGGCTCACTACAGTAGCGACATTACTAAGTATTTTTACTTTTTATTTTTAGACACTTATAAAATGCTGTAGCTTTAAAAGTAACAAACATCAATGTAAGGTAGAAAAATGTTACAAAAAAAGCCTATTATTGTGTTTCTTGTAAAAAGCGCTTTACAACATGAGTTTGTAATTGTTGTTGAATGGTAGAAGTGGCATCTAACTACCAATCAGATACCATTGCATCACAGTGTGCTCATAGCAGGTGCCAGATGGAGTCCACCTTGACCAAGATGGAAGCAAGAATCCATGTCCGTATTTATCCAAATGTATGACTCTGAAAGACCAAACACACAGAATTGACACATTCAAGATAAAATATATATACAGAATTTTTAAAAGTTTTCAGGTTGCGTAAAAATCTTACAATAAACTAAAGAATAGGAATTAAATCAAGTAAATTACATTACAAGCTGAAAATTAACACTGTCTACCTCCGAAGCACCATATACACCTGACTGTGATTTGACATTACATTTTGAAGTATTACTGGATGAATCAGCCTTGGATGTAATTAATTAGTTTTTCGTAGTAACTACTATATTAAAGCAGCTTGAAGTTGAGCTCGGAAACTTTTAATTACCTTGGAGCTTGAAAAGACATTTAAAACTGGCTTTTACAACACTGTCATTCTCACTAGGGAGATTTGGATGTAAAACTTAGATGTAGGTCAAAGTCAATTGATTGAGTCATGCCACAAAAGTGTATTAAACATGATCTTGGGGCAGACAGACGGAAGTGTTTCAATCACAGCTGTTATTAAGTACGACAGTCTCTAATTCAGTCCTGAACTGGGAAATAAGTTCTTAAATTTGTCATTCTGCTGAGACTCACCAGAACTACAAGAGTGAGAAAAAGATCCCAACATTCACCCTGCAATTACTATTGTAGTCTGTTAAATAGATATTTAATATACGCAACCGCCAATTTGCTTCTCCTTGTCACTTTTGGGTTTTAACAACGTCCGTACCTGCTGTCTCAGACCAAGCACTTGTCAGGATAAATACCACTTTTACACATCAGTCTGCCTAGAAAATAGAATTTCTCTGATGGTCCACACACACAGCCCCGTTATCGCCCGGTGTCGGGACATCGCTCCACATTGCGGTCTCTTCAGCTGCCCAGTAGCATAAAACTCACTCTTCCAGCCTCTCCTCAAGAGAAAGCAGATAATCCCTCAGTGCAGACAAACAGTTAATGTAGATAAATCCGCCCTATCAGATCTCCGTGGCCTGTGTCCCCGGCCCTCCCCTCAAGCTGGCATCTGGCCGCTGCCCGTAATGATGCCCCTGGGATTATGTACAGCAACGTTAAGCCTTACAGTTTTCCTTCTGCATGTCCCTTCTACTGAACAACAGCATCTTAATGCATCAGCCACTAATCCAACCGGTCACACACACACATACATGACTAAATAAAGCAATAAATAAGCAAACTGCAACAAACACTAATAATAATGGTCTGATTGCTTTGGCAGGTTGGGAGAATTGGTATTAAGGAGCTTATCGAGGTGCTGACCCAGTGTGTGAACACTAATGCCTAAAAACAAAACTTTCACCAAATCCGTCTGTTGTATATGACCTCGGCTGGCCCTTGGGCTCCACGGTTCTCTGGCTCTTAGACAAACCCAGATTAAGATTAGGTCAGGAAATTGAACTAGTCCCAACAAACAGTCATAAAATGACCAAAATCAAACCAAGATCCATCCTCTTCTTAATGCCCTGCACCGCACACTCAACAAAACTCTCCAAAAGCATGAATAGTTTTAATAATAAAATTGTGGATTTTATCAGAAGGTCCTTCAGCAGTGTACTTTATTAGCTCTTGTTTTGCACGCAGCCATACTCACTCACATTGTCATTAGAGCTAATTAAAGCTCACACGAAATGCAGCTTTTAGACTAGAGCTGTAGTTTATGTTGTTATTTTACCTCAAATTTGTTGTTAATGTTTAATATCACTTTCCATTATGAATGATTGGGGTACATTTGACTACATATTGTGCTTTTGTGATAAATACAAGATCTGGAATCTTGTCATCCATTCACAAAATACATTTTAATAGACCATCAGAACTGTGGGGTGTTTTTTAAATTCAATAGACACTCATGCAAAACTCACAGTTTATTTTTCAAGCATTTGGTATATGTAGACTGATTTACAAACTAAGAGATGTCGACTGAAACCTCATTGTATGTATGTAATGAACCTCATTCACCAATATCTTCTTAATTTTGCTTAAATTTGTTCTTGTCTAAGTCTATGATATTCTTCATGCGTTCTTAAATTGTTTATTTTTGAAAAGATGAATGTTTGCATTTAATCTGTATAATATTGGACAACTGTTGCGTTCTGCCCAGACAGGATTTGCAATAAAGTGTGTGATTACGTCACATCTGCTATAAACGAAATGAAAACCGAGTTAAATGCATTCCATTTATTAGAGTCTTTGCACTGAGCAGCCATCTTGGATTCTGAACTCGGGGTCCTCTGTGCTGTTCCAAGATATTTGGTCGGGTGGCTGAGAAGTGGCAGTGCACATATCGTCACTTCTGGCTTCAGCCCTCAGAAAATGACTCGGAAACAGAGCACCAATGGCAGTTTGAACATCAGCAGTTTAGTTGGAGTGATGGGTTTGTTGTGTGCTGTTGTCTTCACCTGCCCCTTGTTTAGTTTCTTAATTAAACTCTGCTTTCCCTTTTTGTCTTTGTTTGTTGACTGTTTCTCAATATTAGGGCTCTGATCTGGTTATGTTTCTTGGCTTTAGTGCAGGGCAACGCCTCATGGTTATTTTATGTATTTTGTAAAATCAATCGATTTTCTTCATTCCTGCTCACTTTCCTTGCTGACACATTATCACACTTTTTAAGCAGTTGGTAGTGTAACGGTTTGGGAGTTGGCCCCATGATTGGAGGGTTGCTGGTTCAAGTCCCAGACCGGTAAAGCTATGAGCAAGCTACTGTCCTCAAGCATCCAAAAATCCAAATGAACTAAAATCCAAAAAAAAATTCTTCCATTTCCTAACATCACATGAGGCTGCATGTACAAGGAGAGTGTGCTCCTGTGTTTCAGTGGTGCTGGTGTCGTAAGTGTCGATCCAGACTTCCACATATCGACTGTCTGAAAGTGCTTTTTATTTGCGTATGAAGTGAAGTTGAAGTGGTTTTGGTGTCGCCTCACTCCACACGTTTCCACGTCCCGCTGAGCGCTGCACCAGCACATACATCAATATGATGTTTACATTAGAGCAAAAAAAAGTTTATTTAAACTTGTCTTGCGTCCACTTGGCCTCTTCACATCCACCATCACCGTTCACAAGCAGACTGTCACAGCGGAGAAAACAGTCTGAGAAGCTCTCTGTACTCTCTCTCTCTCTCTCTCTCTCTCCCTCTCTCTCTCTGTCTCTCTCTCTCTCCTTCCTCATCTTGGACACAAATACAGATTGACAGCCTACAAATTGCTCCAGGACTAGACAGAGAGGTGTTTTCTTAGGGAGCACTTTTTATAGCTAGCATTTAAATAACTGCTCAGAACAGACAAGTTGTTTAGCCCATATTGACACCAGCTGGTAAAAATGCAAAACAAGTTATTCCCCAGACAAATGGGATTTAAAGTGAGAGAGGGAGAGAAATAAAAGTCTCACTGCCGTCTTATTGCTGTGGAATTTATTCACTGTGAATTGGGGGGAAAGACGTTCCAATGAACGTCACGTCTGATTGATTTACCTGCTTTGTTTAATTAAAACTATGTCAAGCATTTAAAATGACACACCCACCTCGATATATGCTCATGTGACATCACCTTTTGTTGTGAGAGGAGAGGAATCCAAAATGAGAAAGCTTTGAACTTTGTGCTATGCTGTCTCATGGCTCAGAGTTGATGATAATCTAGTTTAAAAGACATACATTTTCTTTAATGAACTGAATGTTATTTTGAATGTGTTTTTGTGTGAAACTGGATTTCCCTTAGTAGTGGGTTGCTGACAGAACTGTGTGAGAGTGAGAAGAAATATGAGTTTTATTTTGCAAGGCATTACTGTCATTTCATGTCATTTAGCTTTCGGGACAAGGCAGAACACATACTCACTCCTCTCCCAGTTCTATAATGCTGCATTATCAGAGTCGTCAGTGTGCAATTATATGCCATTCAGTTTCGTGCTGATGGTACAATAGGAGAAAGATATTGACATGTAACCTCTGTACAAATAAACTGAAATGATCACAAAATCAATGGCACATAGGTTTGGAAATCACACTTTTGCCAAGCGGACTCTGTGTGTGTTAGCAGTATGAAATGAGGGACAAGATGGAGAGAGAGGGGGGGAGGGAGAGCATCCGGACGGCTGGGGGGAGGCACGGTAATAAGAATAAATGGAAATATCTCATTTCCTTTGCAAAATTGAATTTATTCCGCCTGGAGTCTGACCGCTGCCGAGTTGCGTTTTTACGCGTCGCTCATCTCACAAATGTTCACTTGCTGCAGGTCATCATCACACAAACACGTCTCCTGTGCAGATCTAATGCTCAAAGTAATTATTTTAAAAATGGAGAAAGACATATTCTTAAAACCATGGAAAATGTCTCCTCAATGCAAATAATAATTTTCTTCCAATTTTTTCTGCTTAATCCATAAACCCTGATTAATATTGTAAAATTGTTTGCAGCCCACAACAATAAAACAGCAATTCCTCTAAAATATGCACAATATGTTTTTCACAGCTTTTGTTCAAGTCAAAGTCAAAATAATCTTTATCATCTCAGCTTTATACAAGTGTACAGAAAGACAAAGAAGTCACAGAGAAGATATGTCAGATTCGTCAGTGATCTGGTAAGGACTTGACAAGAAAAGCAGACACGAACATACTTTATCGGAATGCTCCGCGATTCAGACAGTGATCTGATTAGGATATGAACCAAATGCCACACTTTCACAATTCAACAGTGATCTGGTTAGGATGTAACGAATTGCTACTCGTTAGCCCTTATGGCGTGGTGGTTAACCCAAACGCGGCTGAGAGCGCGAGTAGGCAGGAAAGCCACGCGAGTTGATATAAGAACTCGCTTACCCGAAGAGTAAGGATTACCACAATAATCTGCGTTTTAATGACACACACTCTAACAAAGAAATGAACCCAATAACTGGAGTACTCACAGTTGATGCCGAAGAGAATCGGAAGGAGGGCCAGGTTGACTCTAACGGCAGAGCGGCGCGCCGCAAGGAAGTGAAACGTACTCGGTTACTTACGTAACCTCGGTTCCCTGAGATATGGGAACGAGTACTGCGTCGTAAGACGCTATGGCAAAACTCCTTTTTTCTCTTCGACTGAAGCCTTTTTTTCAATCATGCAGTGTAACTGCACGCTGATTGGTTTGTCAGAGTTAATTTGATCTAACCAATCGACTGACGGCGGTAACGAGTCGGCCAATGGCCGCGCCGCTTTACCGGGTGCCGACATTTACATGGGGCGGCGCCAACCGGCTCTATAAATGCGGCCGTTTCGCCGTCAAGTTCAGATTTTTCTTACGAGGCATCTGAGGCGTGCAGCACATGGCACGGCAAGGAACGCAGTACTCGTTCCCATATCTCAGGGAACCGAGGTTACGTAAGTAACCGAGTACATTCCCTTTCGATATTTCACTCGTACTGCGTCGTAAGACGCTATGGGGAACCAGTACAATCCCACCGTGCCATGGTGGGGTGCGACTCAATATGACGCCCATGGGGAGTCCCAGGGGAGTGTCAAAAATTACACCAAGCACAGGGCCAGCCACGAAAGGGGGGCCGCTGTGGCTCGGGTGTCGCCCCGCAGGTGCCCAAACGGGCCCGAAAACTAGGGACTCACACCCAACAGGTCGAGTAGCCCAAAAACCATTCAGTCAGTCCACTGGACGGACTTAAATTGACAAAACTCTGGACTGCAGAGCAGGGACATCCAGGTTATAAAACCTGATAAATGTGGACGGCGAGGACCAGCCAGCCGCCTCACAAAAGCTGTTCTAAACTCCTGAATGAGGCAGAACGCGCTACGACCCTCAGGGCCCTAACGGGGCGGGCAGGGCAGAGAGACTTATGACCTGGGCTCTGAACGGAGTTGAGAGCACCTTAGGCATGTAAACCAGTCTTGGTTTCAGGACGACTCTGGAGTCGTTTGGCCCGAATTCCAGGCAAGATGGGTTGACAGACAGTGCTTGCAAGCCACCCACTTGCTTGACAGATGCCAGTGCCAGGAGCAGGGCGGTCTTAAGCGAGAGCGCTTTCAAGCTCGAGGAGTGCAGAGGCTCAAATGGGGCCCCTTTCAGGGCCTTTAGCACGGTGGATAAGTCCCACAAGGGGACTGTATGAGGGTGCAGGGGGTGCAACTGTCTGGTGCCTCTCAAAAATTGGATAACCGCGCTGTGCCTGCCGACCGAGCGCCTCGCAATAGGGGCATGAAAGGCCACTATTGCCGAAGCGTAAACCTTGATGGTCGAGGGAGAACGCTGCTTGTCCAGCAACTCCTGCAGGAACGACAAGACCACCGAGATCTCTGAGGAGACCGGATCGACGACCCGGTCCCGGCACCAAGCCTCAAAGAGAGCCCATTTCAGAGCATACAGTCGCCGCGTAGACGGGGCTCTAGCTTCAGTCATAGCGCCCATTGAGCGGCCAGACATGAAAGGCCCACAGCTCGGGCTGCGGATGCCACAGCGAGCCGTTCGCTTGAGAGAGGAGGTCCCGCCTCAAGGAAATCGGCCACCGGGCTGCCTCCAACAACTGGAACAGCTCCGACACCCACGGCTGGTTCCTCCAGAAGGGGCTACCAGGAGAAGCCTGAGCTTGCGCTCCCGGACTCGTCTGAGTACCTGAGGTAACAGAGCGACCAGAGGGAATGCGTAAAGCGGAAGATCTGGCCACTCATGGGCCAGAGCATCCGTGCTTCTCGTAAAGTAAAGTGGGCAGTGAGAATTGTCTTCGGAGGCGAAGAGGTTGACTCTTGCCCTGCCGAAGGTGTCCCAAATCCTCTGAGGGGGTGGAGCGTCCAGTTCTCTGACGAGACATTGCTCATCGACAGCATGTCTGCCCCCTGGTTCAATTTGCCCGGCACGTGCAATGCCCTGAGCAAGCACAGGTTGGCCTGGGCCCATATCAAAAGGCGTTTTGCAAGTGCAAAGAGGCACCTCAAGACAATTCCACCTTGGTGATTCACGTAGGACACCACAGAGCGGCTGTCCGAGCGCACCAGCACATGGTGCCCCTTCAGTTCTGGCAGGAAGGCTCGGCAGGCACGGCACACTGTGAGCATCTCGAGGCAGTTGATGTGCAGCCCCGCCTCCTCCCTGGACCAAAGGCCGGAGACCAGTTTGCCTTCGCACAGCACTCCCCAACCCGTGTTGGAAGCGTCTGTCGAGACCACCTTCCTCCTGTGCACCGCATCCAGGTGCACCCCTTGGGCTAGCCAGTGAGGGTCCCTCTAACAGGTCAGGGCTTTGACACAGGCCTGAGATACCGTTAAGCAGTGGCACCCGTGGCGCCATGCCGCGAATGGAACCCTCTGCTTCAACCAAAACTGGATGGGTCACATGTAAAGCAGACCCAGCCAAAGTACCGGCGAAGCTGCTGCCATAAGGCCCAGAATTCTCTGGAAGGCCTTGAGTGGGTGCGAGGAGCCCTCCACGAAGGAGGCTGCACGGCTCCGAATGGACTCGGCTCGCTCCGCTGAGAGACTCGCGTTCATTCGCACAGAGTCGATCACTATCCCCAGGAACGACATTTGTTGGCTGGGTAATAGCCTGCTCTTGGCAAAATTGACCCTGAGCCCGCAGATGACCCCTCCTCTGACTGGGCCAGAATGAGCCAGTCGTCGAGGTAGTTGAGGACGCGGACCCCCATCTGCTTCAGAGGGGAGAGCGCTGCGTCCATGCATCGCGTAAAAGTGCGGCGAGCCAGAGATAAACCAAACGGAAGGACCTTGTATTGATATGCCACGCCCTCAAAGGCGAATCTCAGAAAGCACCTGTGGTGAGGGGCAATTTGGATATGAAAGTACGCGTCTTTCAAATCCAGGGACATTCACCAGTCCTCAGGGTGAATCTGGTCTGCGAGCAAGCTGTAAGGTGTAACCTTGTCTTATTGTACCCATCACCCAGTCTGACACCGCGAGGATGGCCTGCCAGGCCTCAGCCCGCTGGGACAGTGAATGAATGAGGTTTAATGATTGGCTACCCAGGTGCAGTGAATCTGACATGTGAGGAAGAGGGAAATTGCTCTTTTTGTGAGGATTTGAGTTTTTTTGTTTTTATTTCTGCTATCACAGCGGTCGGACAGCTGGGCACTTGTATGGGTCGGGCAGGAGCCGAAGACACACTTGCCTCTGCACCTGGCGGCAAGCAGGGTGGTGAGAGGTTGGCGCGAAGGCACTTGAGGGGTGGTCCGGCCGCGGCGGGACTCAAACCCTTCCTCGTTCTGTTTGGGCGTTCAGAAGGACTTCTTGGGTGCGGGGTCCATGACGATCTTGGGCCGGGGACCTGCATGCTGGGTGGGGAAGCGCCTTGCTGAACATGAGCGTGCTCTCTCTTGATGCTCCCTGGTACGTGGATCCGGAGCGGGAGGGGCGGGAGCAGCGGGCTGCCGAGTCGAGTCGGCTCTGACCTGGGGCGACTGGCAGCAGACAACACGCTGGAATGCTTCGGGAGGAAGTGTCGCATAGCCTGGGATGACTTCTGAGCCTCAGTGAAGCGCTCGGCGAAACCCTCAACTGCCGGTCCGAAGAGGCCACCTGGAGAGACAGGAGCATCGAGGAACGGGACCTTATCCGGCTCCTTCATCTCCGTCAGTGTCAGCCAAAGATGGCGCTCCAAAACCACCAAGCTCGACATCGAGCGGCTGATGGCTTGGGCTGTGGCCATGGTGGCACGAAGAGCCAGGTCCGTCGCACTTCGCAGGTCGGTGAGGGAAGTGGCGTCAAGGCTAGCTCCTTCTGAGGTGAGCATCTTTGCCTGGAACACCTGCAGCACAGCCATGGAATGCAGGGCTGAGGCGGCTTGGCCAGCGGCAGCGTAAGCGCGGCCAGCGAGTGCCGATGTGGTTCTGCAGGGCTTGGAGGGGTGGTTTGCCTTGGCCTTCCATCCAATGGCCGAGGGCGGGCAGAGATGCGTGGCCACGGACTCATCTAGCGGAGGCAGGTGCACGTAGCCCTTCTCCTCGGCACCGTCCATGGAGGAGAGCGCAGTAGAGGAGGATGACTGGACCCTCGACGAGTAAGGGGCACGTCACGCCCTGGTGAGCTCGTCGTAGACTTCGGGGAAGGAGGGGGCCGAGCATTGTTGGGGGGCCTGCTGGCGCCCCGGAAGAAACCACTCGTCCAGCCTGCTTCGTGAGGGCTCCTCGGGGGGAGACGACTCAAGTCCGAGCTCGGCAACAGCCCTAGACAGGACGCGGATGAGCTCCTCATCAGTCCTGCTTCTGACGGCACGTGAAGATGACGGCAGCCGGGGGGCGGGGTCAGACTCGGAGCCCGCGAACTCCGCCGCGTCGGAGGCAGCCAGCGAAATGCTGCCGTCATCGTCGTCTTCATCCCCAGCAAACACAACCAGGTCGCTCGCAGCCGCTGAAGGATGCTGGTCGGCTTGGGTGAAGAAGATGGGATTATTGGGAGGAGAGGGCAAGGCTCGTGGGCACGGAGCCAGCGAGAGCTCGTCCGCTTCCAAACGCGCAGCCACTCTTCCTCGCCGTTTCTTCCTCGCAGGGCCCTGGGAGGAGGTAGACGGGGGGGGGGGCGCGGTCGCGTTCTGAAAAGAGCGCTACCCGTGAGCGCAGCGCTGACATGCTGAGAGCCTCACAGTGCGGGCAATCAGCGGAGGAGAGAGTGGCGTCTGCGTGGGATTTACCGAGACAGAGCGCACACTCGAGATGGCCGTCGTCAGAGCGCAGCGGCTCCAAGCATGAAGTGCAACGACGGCATAGCATTTAAAAATGCCATTTATGCTCTTTAAAGAGAAAAAGACGCTCTTTCAGAAGCCGGAAGCGGCAGGGGAACGGCAATAATCGCCAATTCCAGCTGCGATGCTCTATCAATGGCAAAGGCATTCAGTCACAGAGTTCAGCGTTGAAATGATCTCTCAAGGCTGAAGGAAGAAAAATCCAAACTTGACGGCGAAACGGCCGCATTTATAGAGCCGGTTGGCGCCGCCCCATGTAAATGTCGGCACCCGGGAAAAGCGGCGCGGCCATTGGCCGACTTGTTACCGCCGTCAGTCGATTGGGTAGATCAAATTAACTCTGACAAACCAATCAGCGTGCAGTTGCACTGCGTGATTGAAAAAAAGGCTTCAGTCGAAGAGGAAAAAGGAGTTTTCCCATAGCGTCTTACGACGCAGTACGAGTGAAATATCGAAAGGGAACTTTAAATATCCTTTGAACCGTGACCGGCCACATCCCATTCCAACTACCGGCCGCGGAACAGAGTGCGTGTGACAGTATACATATATAAATAAACTATTAAATATAAATTAGAGGTAGAAAATGAAAATGTGCAATTTTAGTTACATGATGTGTTCAATGATATGTGCAAATATTGCAACAGCAGTCAAGTGGAGAAAAACTACCATTATAGTACTGGAATTGTCTTTTTGTATAAAATATGTATAAGACCTGCTGCAGTGTAATATGAATATTCTTAACAGACAATTTACTACATAATAAACAATATCTCTATAAATATACGTTTGTTACAGATATTATGCTGTTTGCTATCACCTAAACCTGTTGGAAAAATATTAATCATATTACTAAATAGACTTCCAACACACAGTGGATATCAGTGTGTTAAACGCAGATCTTAAGACCAGCAAACCTATAGTTTCAAAACCAATGGTTTGAACCTTTGTCAAAGTCAAGTCAAAGTAAACTTTGTCATCTTTGCTATATACTGTACAGATACAGGGAGACGAGACGACATGGCTCCAGTTTTAACAGTGCGGTAAGAAAAAGGGAACAAAGAAAAATTAAGGCACATGGAATAAACAATAAAAATAAAATAAATTAAATAAAGTACAAAATGTATAATTTAAGCTAGACATGGAATATTCGATATAACTTTAACTAGAATTAGAATTAGAAATAGAGGTAGATAGAGACAGTTTGGATGCAGTATTACCTACAATGTGGAATTGACTTTTACTCTTTTACACTGGATGTGCAAGGGGTTAGAAACAGTTATAGTATGAAAAAGATTCTATATCCAGTCTATTTATACATTCAATGTTCAATATTTTGCAAATAGTGGCAGCAGTGCAACAACATTTATAGCAGTGTAGTGTCAACAGTAATTTGAATAATTTTTGCAGCTCAATACTTGTGTTACTGCCGACTATAAAACATTGAAACCAGTCAGTTACATTCGCTTGAGATATTTCAGGTGTTTTCAAATAGCTGCCTATAATTTAGAATTATTTTTTTTAATCTGATGGTGAGCCCGAACATGTGTCCTGTTGTATAAATGGTGCATATGTCAACTGAATGTAATCCATAATTATCACATCACCTGACAGCCGTTACTTTTTTACTCCTTAGAGATAGAAAGTTAACAGACTGGGGGAGTTTGTGAAGTTGGATGTGAGTTGCGCTGTATCTGTTTCTCCACCAGGTTCTCATAAAGCGAACTTAAGAGAATGCGGTGAAGACGGAGCAGCCATTCCACATGAGACACCCAAACACAAAGTGACAGGATTTGTAAATTGAAGAGTAAAGCACGCTGAGACGTCTGTCTGGCTTTGCGCTTTACACACATTAGCCCTGACAACACTGACATGGCTTCAGGATGTATTAAACTCTAGCTCCTCTCTCTCTCCTCTGCCTGACACACTCTCTTCTCCTTTCAAAAACGCCTCTTTACTCTATCCTATCACACGCTGGGGTGTGTGTGTAGTGCAGTGTAAAGAGTGTTTCAGCTGCACACACACACCTGCAGATGACCGGCCGTGGTGGGACCAGCCTCGCAGTCTTGTTGCTCTGAACGATTCAGTCTCTGCTTCATTTGACTTTATAATTTTATCTTCTCAGAACTTCAAATAACAACTCACGAGATCTCTGTTCTGTCTGATAACACCAATGGTACCAACACAGAATTACGAGGAGTCTCTCCACCGCTCAGAAATGCTTCCAAAACAAAAGCCTTAACCTTTTTCCCCTGCACTGGTAGCTGAGAAGCTGAATAGTCATGGCTGAGTAACAGAACTTTAGTCCTCAACATTTTAATATTTGCAGAGCTGGTTTAGGACAGAAACTCAGGCTAGATTCACTGTTTGGGAGATGCTAATATATGTTCAATAAATGACAAAAAGGAAACAAACATGGAGGCCAAAGTGAAGTCCATCATCTCAACCATCTCAACAGTAAACAGAGAGACAAAATGGCAAAACTTAGAGTGTACACATACTCATTACACTAGTATAACGGAAGATCCTGGGCCTCATTCACTAGCCATTCTTATTAAAAGAAATGATCTTACACTTACACACTTTTCACTAAAATTCTGGCATTCATCAATGTTTTCTTATTTGTTATTAGATAACAATAGAATCTACAGCTGCTGAAGTGCACTCAGATTTTATTGCATGCCTATTCATGCAAAACATCAGATTATTGGAATTTCCTCAATTCCACATTTGTATGATATTATACTACGCACGTTAATGTAACTTATTAAAGAACAAACTTAAGAACATATTGTAAATAGTGTACAAGCACTGTCTTTGATTTAAGTCTAGCTTTACAATTGAAGAACAACTGTGGACTACAAAGCACTGTGTGTAAGTCACTCTGAATAAGAGCATCTGCTAAATGCTGTAAATGTAAATATCTTAATGACAAGTTCATTTACATTCATGGCATTTTGCAGTTCTTGTCCAGAGTGACTTCCAACTCCTAATTACAGTGGCGGTTTCCTGAAACAATTTAGGGTTAAGGGTCTTGCTCAGGGAGCCGGTGGTGGTAGTTCTGGAGGTATGATTTGACCCCATGACCTCTTGGTCTAGAGGCGACTATCCTACAACTGTACCACCAGCCAATAAGTAGACATTGCATAATAAAAACAGATAAAAAGTCAAACTTGCAAAGCCTCTAAAAACCACTTCAGTCCTTATTTCTAGTCTTGAATCTGTTTGTATCCCATATTTATTAGTAGAAACCTCTGCATCCCTGCCCTCAGACACTTCAGTCTTGATGCTAAAGCCTGGTCTGGGTTGGCATTGTCTGGCTTTATGCACTGTAAATTTGGCCATGGGTCACTTCTCCTCTCTCTCTTTGCTCAGCGGTCACAAACACACGGCACACTCCCAATCTCATGCAGAAATCTCAGTGAGAGAGAGGGGATCCGTGTGGAAAGTTCTGGGAGCGTCGCTGTGTTCTCCAGCTGACTGACTCCTCCTGTCCCCGGGCCGCGAGACAAGCCAAAATGAGACGAGCCAAGTTGAGCGCTTCCTCCATCCTTCGGCGAGCGCTGGAAGTAGGGTTTTGCTCTGTGCCAGTAGCCGTGGCGTTGTTGAAGTGGAGCGTAAGGGAGTGGGGGCCACCTGTCTGCCCTCCTGCTCCACCCCCCAGTGGCATTAGAACTACCTCGGGCCGGCACTGCAGCTGGGGCTGGAGCTGCTCTCGGTACAGCCAGTGGTGCAGAAATCTCCAGCCAAGCACACCAGATATATGACATGCAGCCCCGAAGCGGCGTTGGGAAGAATCCCAGTTAGCCGAACGCAACGCCACTCCCAGAATTTGGGGAAGCGTGAAGGAATCAGGGTGTGGGACACAACCTTTAAAGGGGCATGAAACCCACCATGCCAAGGCTGGCACTGGTGGGTGCTTTTCCACTGTATTCTGCATGTGCTTAAATGCATGATCACCCATGTGTAAAATCATTGTAGATCTTCTTAGATGACATAGATTTCCAAGGCACATTTATATTATTAACAATCACCAAAAACAACATATCACTGAATATGAGATAAAACAAGGATATCCATAAGTCATTGGCTCAGTTTGCTAACAGATCATTCAAAACACATGGTCATGAATAAATAGCTTGAATACAAATTTTAATGATGGTGCAGTGTTTAGCGCTGTCACCCAGGTTGAGCATAGGCTCTCTCTGTGTGGAGTTTATGTCTCTCCCCATGTTGGTGTGAGTTTTCTCTGGGTGCTCAAGTTTCCTCCCACAGTCCAACAGTAGGTACTATATATTGGTTGGCCAATCTATGATCCCATAAGCTGTCACTGAGCATGTGTTTGTACGAGTGTGTGTGCCCTGCAGTGCCCTACCAGGGTTGGTTGGTCCCTGCTTCACCCCCATAGTCCCTGGATAGGCTCCAGTCCCTGCAACGTTGATGAGGATTATTTGGTTTGGAAAATGAAATGCACCAGAAGGTGGAGTCCAAAACCATGCAGACTGCAGATTGATCAGACACAAGCTAATATAACTAGCCAAATTGGCTCTCCCGCTTTCTTTACATCTTTCTCCTCAGTGATGTCATCTGTGCTCTGCTTAAGTATTTCCCTATTTATTTTTTTGCTTTTCTCCACAGTCTTTGCTCCAAAGGTTTGCACTCATTTCTGTACGTTTGCATCACTGTTTGTCCTGCACCACTGCGCCACATGCCATGATGTCATCAGACAGCTGCTGCCGAGTCAGAACCATCTAATTTTTTTAGATATAAGCCACCACTGTGCTTTTCACTTGCAAGGCAAAGTATCGAACCACAGTAGAAGTAGAAGTGCATTAAGACAATTTATTCAGAACATTCCCAGCCCCAACCCCTACATCCATACCTTCTCAATCAGAACTGCTCACACGGAGTCACACACATAGTACCCTGCTCACCCTGAGCTGCCTTCATACCTGGAAGAAATTTGAATTATTTAATACATTATGGCATTATTGTTTTCCACCACTACCAACATACTGCCTCTTTACATCGTCTGGTCTCTCTATATACATGTACATGTATACAGTACTGTGCAAAAGTTTTAGGCAGGTGTGAATAAAATGCTGTAAACAAAGAATGCTTTCAAAAATGGAAGTGTTAATCATTTATTTTCATCAATCAACAAAATGCAGTGAATGAACAAAAAGAGAAATCTACAGTAAATCAAATCAATATTTGGTGTGACCACCCTTTGCCTTCAAAACAGCATCAATTCTTCTAGGTACACTTGCACACAGTTTTTGAAGGAACTCGGCTGGTAGGTTGTTACAAACATCTTGGAGAACTAACCACAGATCTATAATCCTATAATCCTACAAAATAATATAACAACTATAATCCTACAAAATCCCTGACTTTGTGCAAGTGTACCTATAAGAATTGATGCTGGTTTGAGGACAAAAGGTAGTAACACCAAATATTGATTTGATTTAGATTTTTCTTTTGTTCGCTCACTTTGCATTTTGTAAATTGATAAAAATAAACAATCATTATTTATATTTCTGAAAGCATTCTTTGTTTAAAGCATTTTTTCACACCTGCCTAAAACCTTCGCACAGTACTGTAGATGAGATGACAAAGTTTACTTTGACTTTCACTTTCATTTTATATACAAAAAAAATTGCAAAATCTATGGAACTACTATTTTGATAACGTTCCTGTGCATATTTTGTGGACACTGTCTCTTATTAAGCTGCATTTCATGTCTAGATATTCTAAATATGTTGTTTTGGACTAGAGTTGGGGGATATAGCTCAAACCACATTATTTTTGGAAAAAATGTTGATATACATTATTTGCCAACTGGATTTAATTGTGTGGGAAACAACTTTGTAAGTATACACTTTAACATAAAAAACACATTTATACAACTATTGAACCACAGCAAAAATAAACATTTAAGTGACTTCACAAATCTGTGCAAGAAATGCACAGAAAGTATACTAGTTTTTTTCTCCAGTTCTCTTGAAACAAGTAAAAATATACTTACAGTCTACCTATTAACACAACTCCTTTACCAATGTAGGTTGTTTTAAGAAAAAACTGCTCAAAATTAGTTACCTAGGTAGGATAACGCAAGATAAATTTTCTTGTGTGCTCCCCGGGACCTGCTATCAAAAGCTGTCCACTGCTCCTTTACGGATGGCTCAAATGCAGAGCTCACATTTGGTCATGGTGCTCTGTGTGCTATGCTGTGTTCACAAAGACAAATAATCACTCACTTAAAATAAAAACTATTATGCATATACTGTGCAGCGCTATTTTCAATGTCAAATATGTTTTGGAGAAAATACCAGATGAAGTGGATTAAATATGATCATGAAGTAGCTTATAGTTGCATTTAAAAAGCATATAGATTTAAAATCGTTCTGTCATCACGAACAGTGTGATGTCTGTGAGTTGAGAGGGACTCGTTTCTCCTCTGCTGGAGCTTCTGTCGGTCCAGACACAGTGAGACGGGCAGGTCAGAGGGGACAGTGTCCAGTTCTGGCCATGCTTCAAACACTCAGCGTGACTGTGACCACACGACATCTCACAGCTGCTGCCTGTCACAGCCACATCTCTCTGCTCTCTCTCTCCCTCTCTCTGTATGTCCATCTCTGCCATCTTCTTCATAAAGAGTGAAAGAGTGTGCCGGCACTGTTGAGAAGCTGCTAACTAAAATCAACCACAGCACTAACTCAAGGAAAGTTTTACAATGCTGTAGTTTTTTAAATAACTATTTAATTCTTACAAATAGCAATTTAGTATCGGAACACATTTATTCATGACTTATTTGTCTTTGTGAACACAGCACACCACAAACGAAATGTGACCTCTGCATTTAACCCATCCATGAAGGAGCAATGGAGAGCTGACATGGGCAGTGCTTAGGGACAACACCTTGCTCATGAGTACATCAGTGATAACTTTACTGGTCCGGGATTTGAACCAGCCAATCACAGGGCGAACACCCTAACTGTAAAAAATATTTATTAATTCTCTTTGGTTAAAGTTGGGTGTTTTCAACTAACAGGTGTTGGTGATTGGTGTTCAAGTGTCATCTGATTGGTTATCGTGCTTATTGCATTACAGCACAGCTGCCACAGAGTCCACCAATGAATAGAACTTACACATTTGAGTGCAACTTACACAAGCTGAACACTCTTTACCTCCAAAAACCTAATACAAAACTGATTGTGGTTCTGTTACACTGTTAAAAAATATTTTTATAGTACCTTCAACATAGTACCTTTAGAGCACAAATGTTAAGCATTACAAAAAATAGCTGTAAAGCATCTTTTTCTCTGTAGTTTGTAGTTTAGTAACTATATGTTTTACTATATATTACTAGATTGTCGTAGAGCTTGCATACTTTTAATCACAAGCAGCTTAGCTTGTAAAGCTGCCATTTAAAAGTAGCTTGCCTCAAGAGTGAGTGCATGCCTTACTTTAACAAACCTTGATCTGGGCAGAGATGTTTAATCTTCTCCAGCAGCATGTCTCCTGCTTACGTGGTGTGTGTGTGTGTGTGTGTGTGTGAGTAGGAAGTGTATAAGTGTGTCTTTCTCCCTGATCACAGCTGTCTGTGCCAGCACTCTCTACATGGAACCTCCATTGTAAAGAGAAGGGAAGAATGAAGAAGAGTGTGACCTCAGACCCACCAAGTGCCTTGAACCCCCTCCAATTTAGCTAGCGTTTTACTTGCACGTTCGCTCGCCACTTTTAGAGAACTTCTTTTCTCTGCTCGGCTGTAGGTCAGTGACGTCCTGTACAGCAGCAGTGCAGTCTGTGACGACGTGCAGGGGGAATGACAGCTCAACCTTTAAGTCCTACATGCAGACTTCACCTTTCAAAGCTCCTCTGGAGAAAGTCGGACTCTCAAACTATCAATTGGCGAGAGGCTGTTGCCAGACATCACTCCTCCCTCTCTAAAGGCTGTCTCCAGCTCCTTCTCCCTCTAAACCCTCTCTCTCTCTCTCTCTCTCCTTCTCCCCATCCTTGGACTGACCGTTCTGTCCAAGCTAATCAGGCTACCTGTCGTCGCCAGGGCCAATCCCAGCCTGTTTATTTGGCACGTTCTCGTTCTCCTTCTTTAGCCAAGTGACAGGGAAAATGCCACAAATCCCCCTCCTTCCTTCCTCTCGTCCCCCGACTGCAGCTCTATGAAGCGTATGAACCATATGAAGTCTGTGGAGTATTATCTTTGCCGCCTGTCCGGCGTGTAAGTGCAGATAAACTGCACACTTTGAGGTATTAAGAGGCTCTTTTTCTTGCTTTTATTCTTTGAAAAACTCTAATTTCTTCCTCCCTCTTTCATTTTAGACTTTTCAGAACAGTTTTGATTTACTTAATGGCAGTTTCTCGAAGAGCTTTGGAACGTTTTCTTTGTGTGGACATGTTATCAATGTTTACAGCTGTACCACAGGGCCGACTGAATTGCTGGGATGCATTCATGTTGGAGACCCACCTGCTTGGCAGCCGCCAGCCATTTCCAGCTACTTTTTTGGCGGACAGTTTTGGTTTAAAGGCTCCCTGCTTCTCTACCTGAACATCACAAGTGTTCCACTCAGACTCCGCATCAATCACTTAAACCTGCAGCTCTTAAACAACAGCCAGTGTTGGTTTTTCCTCTATGTAAAGGTCAGTGCTGGTGATTCACGCAACGTTTTACTTTTCAAGATGCGGACAGAGCCTTTCTACAGGGGCATAACAGCCTCTAAAACTCAGAATTTTACCTTCTCTCAGTCAGTTCTTTCCTCAGAGAAGCTAATCCACTTTGCATGAGGAAACTCAATGAAAACCTTGACTAAATAGATCAGCGGTCCATCACCCCGGTGCGAGAGTTTCCTTTTTAAATGTCCTGTTTGAGATCAAAGGGCAGGTGCAGCTCAGGTGAGCTTTCACACAGACAGAGATAATGAGGTGTACAAGGGGCCAAAGCCAAAACATGGGGGCTGAACAAAACGGACAATTACTTGTTTAAGGTCAGAGCCGAACACTGAGGTGGCACCTCAGCAATGATCTGACTCTGATGACATGTAATGCAGCGTTTATATGGTGATGGCAACAAAAACCAGCATCAAGCACAAAAACAAAAATGCTCTGCTGTGTGGGGGGCAGAGCAGATGCAATGGCAGCTGAAAGCTATGGATGGTGATGGTATACGTAATACAAAAGTCATTATGGAAATTTCTGACATATAGCTCGGAGAGATGGAAATACTAAAGAAAAATGGATGCTTCACCTTTCTCATTTATCTGCCATGGAAAGGAAGACAGAATGCTTCACAACAAAATATCATTCCTCAGCAGCAAAACAACCAGAAAAGTATAAACTGGACCATGATCGGTTTGATCCTCCAAGCCTGTTGCACCTGAGCTGCTCCCTAAACTATTTTAGTTGTGTGTTAAATAGGAAAATGCATGCTTCTACTGTAACATTACCTTTTCTAGCTACACACATTTTCTCAACTGCTTGCAGCATGACAAGAAAACTTGGTAAAGATAGATTTTTACCTGAAGCAGCCCATGCTTTCTATCTTTGATCCACTGCAAAATATGGATTTATGCTCATAACCTTCCATAACCCACCATAACAAATGCAGACTGCATATTTCATATCTAAGCGAAGACTGCTACTGCCAACCATGGCGACGGTAGCTGAGTTTTCCTCTCAAGCCTCACTTTTACATCGG
The DNA here is from genome assembly GCA_032718565.1 of Distichodus sexfasciatus. Lineage (NCBI taxonomy): Eukaryota > Metazoa > Chordata > Actinopteri > Characiformes > Distichodontidae > Distichodus > Distichodus sexfasciatus. The sequence continues at coordinate 709,455 of JAVGVS010000093.1, read as the reverse complement.
GGGGAAAAGAGTGAGCAAACCCTGATCTGAGCAGCCTGTGCACTGTACAAATCCAGGTGGAGAATGTTCTGAAGGGTTTAGGCAGAAGGTGGAGTGCTGGAGGAATGCAATGTTCTTGATAATGTTCCCACAGTTGTGAAACATTGCACAAGGGAGCCAAATCCTCAGCTTATGCGTTATCTAAATTCATGAGACCACATGCATTTTCAGTGTTAATAGGCTTTATTCACCAACTGTTCTTAAGCAAAAGTTTGTTCCCATTTATTCATTTACACAGTTTTCACAAAGACTGTGCCAGTGTTTTTTTTTATTTGAGATTTGTTCTAGGTAGGAACAGAGTCTACAGAAGATAAAGGGCAAACTTACATTTTATTGCATGCCTAATTTGGCAAAACATCAGCTTCTTTGGGTTTTCTTCAGTTACACTTTTCTTATGGTACACTATTTAAATGCAAGAAGAAATAAAAAACCAAATGGATAATGAGACATCCTTTGTTCATGTCAATCAGTTATGCACCAGTTCACTCACCAGGCACCTTAATCATGATTACCTCAGTGATACCTTTCCAGGACTGGTAAAGGTACTATTGAGGTTCTGATGAGCAAGGTACTGCACCCAAGCACTGCTCCCCAGGTGCTGCCCATGTCAGGTGCGTACTGCTCCTTCACGGATGCATTGAATGCAGACGTCACCTTTCGTCATGGTGCACTGTGTGCTGTGCTGTGGTGTGTCCACAATGACAAATAATCATACACTTTCACTTCCATATTTCCCTCTGGTGCTGTAGAGTCAGGATTCATCAATTAGAGATGGGGGTAATGCGGATGGCAGAAATGAAAGTGTTGGTAGTGTAGGTCATTTTAGCAGGTGATTTTAGCAGATGTAGCAGCCTTACTCTTTTAGAACTTTTATCAACACAGAGAGTCCGGACCTCACTTTTACATCTCATCCTAAGACTGGTTTTTCATTAAAGTGTCCTCTACTATCATCTGGTATCTGGGTACAAGCAGTGCTAACAGTTACCCATCCAAGCACTGAACAGAACCAAACCCACTTAGCTGAGGATGTCAGAGATGGTGTGGTGTGGTATTTCTTTTACCCATTTTTTCCACCACCTGTTTAGATGTACAGCATTTAGCAGATGCTCTAATCCAGAGAGATTTCCATCTCCTATTTACAAGGTCTCTCTGCAGTAACTTGGGGTTGAGGGTTTTGCTCACGGACCCAGTGGTGGCAGTGCTGGAGGTAGGAAAGACCTGAATTTAAGCCTATGACCTCTTGGTCCATAGGTGAGTCTCCTAAAACCAGACCCCCACCAGCATCAGACTAACTCTCTGCTCGCCCACGACTGCCTGCTAGAACCCTCTGTGGATGCAGTTCTGCTCAAACTTTACAAGGGATTTTGCTCTAAGTTTTTAGTGATTTGGGGATGAAGGATTTTATTAACTTGACTATTTTTAATTCATCATCTTTAGCACACTGACTTGCCTGCTCCTGCATGCTTGACTTTAATTCCAGTTTGTCAGTAGCGTGCTGTCACTTCTGCCCCAACACTCCAAAGCAATTACGTCGAAGACTGTTACTAAAGCTCAGGAAGATGTCCATTTGGGTCAAAGAAAAAAAAAAGAGACAGAAAAACATGTCTAATTATTACTGAAATAATGAAGGTTTGGACCCGCTGGCGCTCTGCATTTAACATTCACATTCGCATATCTCACCATTTACCATCCATGACACTCCCACTGCTGCAGCCTCCACCTCTCCGTCCATCTCTCGCTCTTTCACCCACCCTCTCTCACTCTCTCTCTCATATATATATCCCTCCCCTCCTCTCTCTCCCTTCCTCTCTCTTTCTCTCTCTCTTCTTCACTCACTCTCCTCTTTCTTCTTTCCTCTCTACCTTCCTCTCTCTCTCTCTCTCTCTCTCTCTCTCCCTCTCTCTCTCTCTTTCTCTCTCTCCCCATCCTTTCTTCCTTCCTCTCTCTATTGCTTCATTTGTCTGAGAGATCTCATAAGAGTGTGTGTGTTTAGCAGTTCTCTCCTCCCCGTTCTCCATCGCTCCATCCTCCTCTGGTGTCTTGTAGACACGTGTGTGTGTATGTATGTATGTGTGTCTCCTCCCTGAGCTCCTATCAGGAGTCACACACTCTCCGAAGAGACGGAGTTTGCGTGACGCCGGAAATCAATCTTCCTTCACACCATCGCTCCCTCGTTCGCTCGCTTCGCCGCTGTCACCCGAGGCCAGTTAGGCCCATTTATACCCATCTCCTAATCACCCTGCTCTCCACCGCAGGGGCATTCACTGCTGCTGCTGCTGCACCTCTCGCACTATTATTTAATTATTTCACTCTTTTACAGAACACCATTTGTCATGCATTGATTATACACCTTCATTTTGCAAACAGAAATTCATTTATTTTGCTTAGTTTTAAACGAAATGTGTTTGTGTATGCAAGCCAGGTTTCTTACTACATAAAAAGCTTTACAGCCTTATACACAAACATAATTTCTTTATCTTTACACAATACACACACAGTTTTATATATATACGTGCAATAGGGATGTGATGAGATCTTATGCCGTGATGTGGATATTAAAACTTGACAATATATCTCACTGAGGTGAAAAGATGTCTTGCAAAATAGTATGCTGTTTTTGATGCCAACATTCTAAGCATGCAGTGGAACTTTAACCAACAAATTCTGCTGTCTGCATGCACTCAACTCCACCTTCATGCTCACTCCACTTTGTACTGCATTATATATGTGTTATATATTAAAACAAACAAACAAAAAAAGCAGCCAAGCACAGGCTTGGAGAAAGCTGATTGACTCATTTAGTCTCAAGTCAGGTTGCTAATATGGTTTCAAGTTCATATAGTGAATAGCAATGCACATTTTTCTAGAACGACGTCTAATTGTGTCTGTTATTGTTCCTTATTTTTCATGTAGAGAGACACAGTACAGTGCCAAAGTTATGGTCCAGCCCCCTTTGTCCTTGACTAGGAAAATGAAACAGTATTTAAAGTGATTAATTGCATGATGTGCAAACATACCTGAAATATTGTTCCTCAAAGTTGCATGATAAAACACAAGAAAGTCTGTGTCTTTGGAACACAATGAATGAAATGTAATCAAGAGGTTCGTGACTTTTGCAAAGTACGGTAGATAGATAAGGGACAGATAATCACCTACGTGTGTGTGGTGCAGGACTGGAGCTGAATTCTGTGAGTCCATAACTGTTTCTCTAAATTAACTTAAAGCAGCGTAATGGGCCCATTAGCCAGTTTGATTTCTCTAACAGCCAACGTCGGCCTTTCCCAGGAAATCACCACTAATTTCAATTTTAAAATAAAAGTCATGTTCATGCCGCCGGTGGAATTGTGTTTGGTCTCCAAAACTGACTGTCTAATTAAAACTTCTCCAGTGCTAATGCAGCCGTGTAATATATCGTCCACAGAACTGTGAGATGCTGAACAGGAGCGTGCGGTAAAGCGGAATGCTGAATGTGTTTGGTCTTGAGAAGTTTTCATCAGCCCAGCGATTCACACAGAAAAGCTCAATTTTCCATCAAGTGAAGAGAGATGTGAGTGAACAAAAGGCGGTGCGAATACAGAGCCGCGTCTACTCAACCGCATTTTGTGCAGAGCGATATCATTAGAGCAGTTATTGTATAAAAATAATGACTACTCACTGAATTTTGTGAGGTGATAATTGAACAATGCAGTGGAATAAAACATAATTATAATCCATTATATCTTAAAGGCCAGGGGAAATTTCTTAAAGTGAAGGCTTTTTTACTATACATTGATAATCATGCAGAACGTCCACTCCAAACTCAACACAGGAACTAAAAGTCTAAACGTGAAGTAAATTACACTCAACGTCTGTCTGAAAACTTTTAGAATCAACACGCCATCCAGCTTATTAACACATGCACACACTATGTTTCTTTCTCTCTGCAGGCACACACAGAAACACACACTCCAGTATAAATGAATCAGACAGCAGGAGTAGCTCCACAATACAATATTGTCAGATAAGAGAATCTCACGTGTGTGAGATGGGAAAGGCTGGTGAGGTGGGTAATATGTGTGAGGCGGTCGAGGTTGGTGAGGTGGGTAACGTTGGCGAGGTGATTGAGGCTGGTGAGGTGGGTAATGTGTGTGAGATGGGAAAGGCTGGTTGGGTGGGTAATCGGGTCTGAGGTGGGTGAAGTTGGTAAGCTGGGTAACGTGTGTGGGGTGGTCGAGGTTGGCGAGGTGGGTAACATGTTTGAGGTGGGTAATGTGTGTGAGATGGGCAAGGCTGGTTAGGTGAGTAATGTGTCTGAGATTGGTGAAGTTGCTGAGGTGGGTAATGTATATAAGGGTTGAGGTTGGTGAGGTGGGCAACATGGGTGAGGTGGGTAACGTGGGTGAGATGGGTGAGGATGGTGAGGTGGGTAATGTGTGTGAGATGGGCAAGGCTGGTGAGGTGGGTGAGGTTGCTGAGGTGGGTAACATGTGTGAGGTGAGCTCTAACACAAACTCTGAGGCCGTCTGCTTCTTGTCTCTGTGGCCCTTCAGGCAAGCGTCTAAGCAAGCAGCATCTGGCAGGCTGCAGGGGTCTTGGGTGTTTTGGATCTACTGAACATCTGGTGCCCAACACGGTGCTGGGTTGCTTCTGGTGACTGAGTTCAGCTTTCACACTGGCTCTGCTGTTTTTTTCATTCCTGTTCTGAACTCTAACGAGCTGACTGTGTGTTGGCATGCGGTAAACCATTAAACTGTACAATATTTTTCAATCATTTTCACACTTCTCAAAACCATGTCCACTTTTACAAAACAATTCACAATATGAGCTTTAAAAACACAGCTGAACACACAGCTGTTCACTTTTTGTGCACAATGCACAACCCCTCCCCAAAACACTTCACACTTCACCCAAAAGTGACTCCTGCTGCCAAAGCTACACACACTCACTCTCACAAGGCTACTTCATCACACAATGTGCAGTGAAAAAGTGATTTCAGTTTTGTTAGCTTATGAACTGAAAGTTTTGGACAGAGAAATTGTTGTAAGAAAGGTAATTGTAGCAAATTGTATTGGTGGTGAATATGAAATGAAAGAAGAATATGAATTTAGAAAGAATTTATCCCTGAATTATTTTTTTTTTTTATGAAAGCATTTTATTCTCAGTTTAGTTCACATAGCCTACAGATATGGTGAATGTATTATGAGTTTTTAAACTGCATGATAATGAGGCATGTGAGAAAACACAGTAAAAAGTCTACTATGCTCATTTTGGTTTGAGCTTTTCCCCATCAGGACGAGGGCACGACGGTTGGAGATTTGAAGCAAGTATTACCAGCAGCCTCATAAACAGAAACCAATGCATTAGAATGCAGCGAGTAGGAGGAGGGGACGGAGGAATAAAACCTCGGCCTGGCCTCTAGACCCAAAGGTGGAGAAAATGCACAGGAAGTTTGATAAGTGAAGAAAATAACAGTAAGAGGCTGATTGCCGGAGCATCAGGGTCAGCGAGTTGATGAATGGCTGGAAAAGTGAGAAACAGGCAGACTCGTGTCTGCCTGCAGGGGCTCGTCTACACCGTAATGCCTTACAACACACACACGACTCATACAAAAAGTACATTTTTTGCAGAGAAAAAAACTGACAAGAAGGGAAAAAAAACAAAGGAAGCAGACGGGCAATCATTTTGTCTTCATTTTTTTTCACCAGTCTAACAGGAAAGAAGGATTTTTCTTCCATTTTGTCAGTGATGTTGGAGCTCCACTAATCACCAAAATCATCTCTTATTGCCCTTTAAATTAGTTCTTGTTGTGAGATCACGTTATAAACCACTGGTTTCTCATAAAACTCCATGAGGGAATGTTCCAGTCTCTGATGGATAAAATGACAAAGATATTTGTAGTGATTCCTGCTGGTAATTTCATTCTTTCACATTGGTTTACACTGACATGTTTGCTGTTCATAAATGTCATGTAATCCTGCTGGAAACCATTCATTCTGATGAACATTACCCGACAGAATCTAAAGCTAACTCACAACACTCAAAAACATTTTTCTAGAGTAAAAAATCTTAGCAGCAAAATACAGAAAGCCAAACACTTTATCTTAAAATTTTCCCCTCCTAGCAGCAAGGATGATTCCTATATCCCCCATCGTTCATCAAATGGTGGAATTATCGGAGTCGGAGCGTCATTAGAGCCCAGCGATCACCAAGAACCAGAACGGCACGATGCAGATGTGTTCATTAGCTGAAGACTCCTAAGACGAGGGAACTTCCTCATCACTTGAGTGGAGAGCTAGCGGAGGGGAGGAGGCAGCCATTTAAGCCATTGATCTTTGAGTTGCAATGATAATTAGCATACCATTAGCATGATGTGTAAGTTTTGTGTAGCGTAAAAGCATTTGCCATCGCAAGACCCCAACTGCAAAACAAAACCCTGACTCTCTCCTCTGGTAGAAAAAGTCCAGAAAATGTTAGAGATAAATCATAATTTTATTACCACGCTGCCAGACGCAGAGCCCATCTCACCGCTTACGCGGCACAGAAATCATAATTAAAAGTGTGAGCGCCGTCGCGTAACCGTCATGCGCTCTTCTTTTGCGCTCTTCTTCTTTTCGCTATATGTCGGGTCGGTAACGTGAAGCTGCATCCTTGAGTGCAGTGTATATAACATCATAATGACTTTCTTGAGGAGAAAAATGTGTTTCATAACAACACAGCTTGAGGACATAGGAGAGAAAAAGTTGACGCCAAAGGCCTGCTGTGGGTTTCAGTCTGGACATGAGAGCTTTGTTCATTCAAATCCCACTCGCAACACCGTAAGTGATTTAGTTGCGATAAGTCATAGATTACACGTTTATCAAGATGAAATGTGTTGCTCCAGTAAGGCTTGGAGGTCTGGACCCTCCACTGACCCACTACTTACCCCCAAACAGCAGCCTAAATTAAGATGAAATACTCACAGCACTTTTGATTTTCTCACTCTGAAATGAACGAAACTGTCTAAAGAATGTCTCTTATTGTTCTTTAATTTACTTTAGTTCTGGCAGCTGCTATTATGGTCCACATGCTGCCTATTACAGTCGATTAGAAGTGACCAGCAGTTTCCCAAAGGCATCGCAGGACAAAGATCATGAAAACAACAACATTAATTACAGGTGGAAGAACAATCATTACAAACTATCTAGTGGTTCCTTCTGGAACTGGCTTCTAGCTTCTAGGCTTCTAGCTCCACCATTTGGTTTACATTTGCAGCATTTAGCAGATGCTCCTAACCAGAGTGACTTCAATTTTCCTAATTTCAGGGTCAGTTTCCTTAACTGCACTATGGTCCACTTGGCAACTGAAAAATGATTTTTAAAGTGTACTGTATCATGTGCCTTGGGTGGTGGTGGCCTAGTGGTAGGATACACGCCTCTGGACCAAGAGATTGTGCGTTCGAATTCTACCTCTGGCGTTATCACTACTGGGTCCCTTAGCAAGACCCTTAAACCCAAATTGCTGTCAGGGAAACTGTCCCCAAAATTAGGAAATGGAAGTCGCTATTGATAAGAGCGTTCCCTAATGGCGTAATTGTAAATGTCCCGCTGAATGGCGTAAACGCTGTGCTGTTCTGTATTGCACCATCAAAAAGTGCCTCTAGTGGTTCCTTATGGAAAGCCAATGTTGCGTTTGGTCCTAAATGGACACTGATCAGCCATAATATTATGACCACTATGAGCTGAAGTGAGTATCCCATTACCTGGTTACCATGGCATCTGGCAGTGAGTAGGATACTTTAGGCAGCAAGTGAACATTTTCTTACTGAACTTGATGTGTTGGAAATGTAATAAAATATGGCAATTTGATATTGAGCGATGAGGATCTTCTGATTGTGACTTGATGACAGGTTCAGAGCTGGTGTACCTCAAACTACTGAAAATGTCCATGCTGGTTCTGAGGGAAAGGTGTCAGCTTTATTCTCAGCAAAATTCATTCATAATAAAAATTGTTACATTTTGGAAGTTTTGTAATGTGATAATGTGTAGTCATAATGGAAAGCACTAGAATAATAAACTTTATGGTGCATTTTGGAAACCATCACATGTATCCGAGTAGAAACAGAGAGACAGGAGCTCTAGATGCTCTAGGTAGCGAAGATTGTCTTGGTGGCGAATGTGTTTTTAATGCCACTCGGTCATGTCTGACATTGATGTCCAGCTTTGTATTCTTTTGTCACACTGGTATGATGGACAGAGATACAGCAGCGCCACTCTGATGCCAGCCTCCCGTTGCCACGGCAACACATCAAGCCTGTGCGTGTGAGTGGACAGACCCAGAACAAAGATGGTGTTTCATCTCTTCCACTCTCTCTATTTCTCCATCTGTCTGTCTGTTTTACGCTGTTGGTTCCTTTGCCCCTCCCACCCCCTGTGTTATTTTGGCATGTTTTTTATTTTTCCATAAAGCAGAAATAAATGGTGATATGCTATATTAATGAGGCAGAGCTGTTAATAAGCAGACCGAGAATGAGGTTCAAAGCCGTTATTTGGGTTGAAAGTCAAACGTTAACACATTTAAAAAGGTTCATTATTGCCCGTTACCCTCAGCCCCATATTCACACGCTATTTTAGCATTTCATGTAAACTGCAAAGTGGCCAGAAAGAGAGACGTTTTTCATAAATTATGATCTGAACGTTCGCGTGCTGTAGAAATTTCTCGGTAGCGCATTATGCCAAATTCCCACATAAAAGGGGTTTCTGAACAGAGACTAGAAGAAAATCGCTGTTTCTTTTCTCTTTTGAAAGGAGATGAAGGAGAGCAGATATAACAACATGGTAAGAAAAAAAAATCTGATCAAACAATAACTTTTCCCCCCTTTTGATTCTGATTATTCATATTTTCATGACAGTAACTAAAATAAATTGTCAAAATAATAAAAGCTCAGTGAAATTTGAAATAAGCAAAGTGGAGGAAAAGGGAGTTGTGAAAATATACATGACTCTAGGAAGTAATTGGGTAGGGTGAAAAGGACTTCAAAGAGAACGATAAGCAAATGGAGCAGTGCTTTCATTTCGAATTAAGTCTCTCCGTCACTTTAATCAATTGTTTCAGAGGAATCTAAGTGCAGAAAATATATAAATAAGAAGATGAAAACACATCCCTGTGACACTGCGTGGGTTAAGAGGCAGTGACTGTGGCGGTGGCCGGTATCTGAGAGGTCAGCCTACCTTCATGTTCATGTGTTTTCCGTGTTCGGCTCGGTCGTAGCATGTGAGCCTTGTGCTGTAGGAGGAAAGTGCTGAGAAATTTGCATAAAGCTAAAGCCCTGGATCCTGGATAACTTATTCGAAACAAAATGATCTTCAGCTTCCAGCTCTGTAGTGGTGAGTCTGGATTTTATTTTACTTTCCGGCAGCACCACGAGCACGCAGCGGCTGACAGCGCTTCAGCAAATTCACTGTTTATACTGCAATTTTCATTCGTCTTGTTTACTTTCGGTTTTGTTTTGTGATCGCGTTACAATGCTCACCACCTACAACAGACACATCCTGCTCGAAATTGGGAAAAAATGCACAATTTCATCACCAAATCTGCCGTCGGAAATGCTATGGAACCTGGGCTTGCTAACTTCTCCAGCATCTGGCAGGGATACCGAGGCAGCAAGGTGAGCTGGCCAAAACGCAAGCACCGCAGATGTAAACAAAAGCGAGACAAGCGCGCAGGTGCTAGCAATGGGCTAAAAACTAAATAAAGGACTGTTGCATCTTTCCCTGGCTGAACGCGGACATTGTGGACTCGGCAATCCAGCTAAATGGGCTAGCATGCTACCAAGCCGACAAAGAAGCCTCTTTGTCCATTACACTGCAAAAAATCACTGTCAGAAAATAAGAAAAAGAAAAAGATAATAAGAAAAAAGGTAGCAGAAGCAAGCAAAATTATCTGCCATTATAGTGAGAAAATTTATCTTGTAAAGGTCTCCTAAAACAAGAAAAAAAAATCTTTCCATTTTTCCATGTTTTTAGCTTTAATGTTCTTAAAATAAGTTGTCATGAATTTCTTAAGTCATAGTGGAGAGCATGGGAACCTTTCAGTTCTCTTAATTAAATTTCTTATTTCATGTTAAGAAGTTCTTATAATCAGTAAATTTTTCTTAATAAGAAAATTGTAGCTAATGTTTCTTAAAATTAGACTATTTATCTTCCACATACAAGTTTAGTCAAGCCAGTTATTCTCAAAAGAAAAAAAAACAAAAAACAAAAACAAGATCTATTTTTTTCTTTTCAAGATTTTCTGGCTTGTTAAGATTTCATCTTTTGCAGTGTAACCGTGCGTTCACACCGCCGGTGGCGAGAGCGTCAAAATTCACCCTGGCCGCCCTGCCAACGACACTGTACAGAGATTTTTGGACGCTCTGACGTAGATTGAATGCTTGTCTTGTATTTAAAGGGGCCGCAAATCAAACAAGCTTGTTAATCTTGTGCAGACTGACCACAAGGAGGGTATAAGTTAACCTCATGAAATATATTGAATGTGAAAGTAAGAAATTGATGGATGGAAAGAACTTTTTTGTAGTTACATGTTTTCTTTCAATTAAAAGCCATTTGTGTGGTGTGTAATTTTTATGTTCATGGTTAAGTGCTAGTCTAATTTCAATATTATAGGAGACTTTGTGTGAAACCTACCGGTTGAAGTGTAACGTGTAGCGTAGCGTAATGCAATTGGTCAAATCGGTGTTGTTTTGAGCAAATCAATTGCATTCCCGCTGAAAAACAAGCGTTCTAGAGGGAAAATGTTGCCTATAAATAGTATTGCGCGCATTCTTATCAAATTCTTAAAGGCGGTCGGCCATGGGAACTAATGTGGTCGGAACAAAAGTTTACAGGACTGCGTTATCTGGAATCTGCTCAAGCGGTGGACTTCTACATTTCGATTGGTTGCCGCTGAACCGCGTCATAGCTCATTACCATAAAGTTGACCAGATTTCAACTCTCCTTGACGCTCTCGCCGTCCAAGACACGCCGCGCCGCTGCTCACCGCTGCTCGCCGCCTCTTGCCACCGGCTCACATTGAAAATGAATGACTTCCGGCCACTTTGACGCTCTCGCCGCCGGCAGTGTGAACGCACGGTAAAGGCAGCGGAGGCGGTTTGTGCATCTACATAAACAAACCCCGGTGCATGAACTCTGCTGAAGTAAGTCGCCACTGCTCACCAGAGATAGATTTTTTAGCCGTAAAGTGTTGCCGGTTCTACCTGCCGAGAGAATTCTCCATGGTGCTAGTCGTAGCCATTTACCTTCTGCCTAGCGCTAATGCTAACCTGGCACTAGCCAAATTGTATGAGGCTATTAATAAGCTCCTGGATGGATTTTTGCTCATTGCTGCTGACTTCAACCACTTCAACCATTCTACCAACATGTGGACTTTGCTATGAGGGGAGAGAACTGCCTGGACAAAGTCTATGTACACCAGTGTGCGTGGTACCTACAAAGCAGCAGCGTGCCTCCACATCAGCTCTTCTGATCATGCCATGGTGATGCTGCTGCCCGCATACTCATCGCTGCTGAAATGCATGAGACCTGCCAGGAAAACCATAAGAGTCTGGCCCAGTGAAGCTGTCTCAGCACTCCAGGACTGTTTTGAGTGCACAGACTGGAATGTGTTCAAACAGGCCGTGACGTACAATGGCTACATCAGCAAGTGCACAGAGGATGTTACCGTCTTCAAGAACATCACCACTAGAGCCATTGAAAAGCCCTGGTTTACAGTGCTTTGAGAGACTTGTTAAGGCACGGGTAAAAAGCAAACTCCTCCACTCACTGGACCCGCTGCAGTTTGCCTATCACCCAAACAGGTCAACTGAGGATGCCATATACACTGCACTTCACCTTTCCCTCTCACACTTGGACGATAAAGACTCTTACGTTAGATTGCTGTTCATAGACTTTAGTTCAGCATTCAACATCATCCTTCCACAAAGACTGTGTGTGAAACTGAGCGAGTTCGGACTGAGCACCTTGATCTGCAACTGGATACTGCATTTCCTGTCAGAGAGGCCTCAGTCCATCTTAATCAGCGACAACATTTCCAACACCATCAGACTGAGCACAGGAGCTCTTCAGGGCTGCGTTCTCAGTCCACTGCTATTCACACTCCTGACCCATAGCTGCACCACCCTGCACAGCTCAAACGACGTCATCAAATTCACAGATGACACGACTGTGTCGACTGGGAGTTCACATCCCAGATGACCTTAACTGGACCACCAACACCACCTCCATGTTCAAAAAGGCCCAGCAGCATCTCCACATCTCCACAAACGCTGCATCAGAAGTGCCTCCTGCGTCATGCTTGACTACTCACATACTTCACATGGACTCTTTACACTCCTCCCATCTGGCAGACGCTATTGCAGCATCAGGACTCAATGCACCAGACTGCGTGATAGCTTTTTCCCACAACCATCAGACTCTTGAACACACTTCCTGCCCTCACACTCCCCCAAACACACACCCAGACTCTGAACTGACTCTGTTGCACCTCTGCACTTTACACTTTGCACTTTACACATCACTGTGATGCACACACTGCTATACGGACAATCTCATTCATGTTGCACTGAAAGATGTTTAAGAATAATGTTTATGTTTACAAACTGTACAGTATTATCACTCCAAACTGCACTGCAAAAAATGAAATCTTAACAAGCCAGAAAATCTTAAAAAGAAAAAATAGATCTTGTTTTTTTATTTTTTTTATTTTAAGAATAACTTACTAGACTAGACTTGTATGTGTGAGATAAATAATCTAATTTTAAGAAATGTTGGCTACAATTATCTTATTAAGAAAAATTTACTGATTATAAGAACTTATTAAAATGATAAAAGAAATTTAAATAAGAGAACGGACAGGTTCTCATGCTCTCCACTACGAGTTAAGAAATTCATGACAACTTTGCTTATTTTAAGAATATTAAAGCTAAAAACATGGAAAAAGGGACAGATTTTTTTTTTCTTGTTTTAGGAGATCTTTACAAGATAAGTGTTCTCACTATATTGGCAGATAATTTTGCTTGATTCTGGCACCTTTTTTCTTATTATCCTTTTCTTTTTCTTATTTTCTGACACTGATTTTTTGCAGTGTGCTGCTGATCTGGCATACACTTAAAGCCAGATGATTGAAATAGTAATCCTCCTCAAACGACTGTTGCTACAATATTGCTATAACATTTGGACAATTTTTGCACTGCCGCTACTTATTTGCACAACTGACTGTATCTGCACAATACTTGAAAAGTATTGCACAGAGTGTAGTTTTCCACTGTTATAATATCTGCACAAACCTAATCCAACTAAAATGTTAATCAGA